>PVIW01000844.1:198188-353792 GCA_004026585.1 Noctilio leporinus
GGGGGCTAGCTTTGATTCCAAGAACAGAGAAGTCGCTAAATTGCTGCCTGCGGATAAGGATACCTTTGAAGGACATAGGCAGTCACTCGCACCAACAGTTACTACGGGGGCAGCAGATTTATTGGGGACCAGATAATACTTGACCTGAATTCCTGAAACTCAGGTCTTATGCCTAAAATGATGTAGTAGTAGACACACAAGTCGTAGAACTGGAAGAGGGAGGTGGGAGAGGAGGTCAGAGTGATGACACGTGGAAAGAAAGGACTTGCACTACGTTTGCTGCCTTGGAAGACAGAGGAAGGCAGCCATGAGCTGTGAGATGCAGGCAGGCCCCAGAAGCTGCAAAAGAAACCTCCAGAAGGGAATTCAGCTCTGCCCATACCACTTTCACCTGGAGAGACCTGTTTCAGACTTCCAACCTATTGAACAGAAGAGGATGCATTTCCTTTGTTTAAAGACACTCAGTGCGTGGTAATTTAACACAGCAGTCAAGGGAAACAGTGCCTCATAACTGAGAGATGACCCCCTCAGTTTCTTTTCCAGGTTCATGATATCTGGGCATAAAGCAGTCTTTCTTCCATTTGGAATTTGCCTCTCTGTGTGACAGACATGTCTTTGACATCAAGCTGGTTGGTTTGAATAAACAATCTGTATTTATTTTCCTGCTCCCTGAGATTACATGAAGAAATTAGTTATCATTTGCTGTTAAAGACCCTTAGTGCTATTTTTTTTTTTAACTGAGAGTATTCTTTGCTCAGAGTAAATATCATTATTTCTATTATTGTTGGCTGTTCCACTCAGCTTAGACATGTGAGCGCATCTTGTTAAACTAACGAGTTTGCCCATGTTTTGTTCTGCTTTTATTTTCTTTCACTCGCTAATCCTTTCTCATAGACTCTGTTCTTACTCTACTCACCTTTCATAGGAGATATACTGTGCATATGGAATAAGGAAAGCAGCTCTGGATCAAATCAACCGAGAAATGGTACCCTGTTTTATGTCATTTTTAAGGCCATGCCTTAATTTAGAAATGGTGTATAGTAAAAGAAAATCACTTTGAAAATATTTTACATCGCCCCTGAAGTACTACATAGACATAACACTGCTTTTATATGCTTTCCATGTCTGGACTGTCCTCTGTCTTTGGAACGGTCACTGTTTCTTGAGAACAAGATGAAGCTGACTGTACTGAGGCCGTATTAGGAAGACTAAAGATCTTCAGGCAATTGAATCTCACATGGCACAGACACAATAGAATCAGTGTAAACTAATTACATTTGTAAAACAACTGTATTATATAATCATTCTTTCAGGTTTATTCATTTTACAGATACATATTGCATGGCTGCTACATGCCAGGCGTAGCTTCTGAGAAGAGCAGCCTTTGCATGGTTGTGAAGGCTATAGTTTTCCTGTGCTTTAAAATGCCTTCTTGTCTTTCTTATAGGAGTCAGAAATAAAGGTGAAACATCAAGTCACCGAGGTGTGTCAGTGCCCCTGCGGCCCAGAGTTGGCACCCTGTGACTTCTGGCTTTTCCTAAAACTAAAATGACTTTAGAAAGGGGAGAGATGTTAGACCATCAATGAAATTTAGTAAAATATGATGGGTAACTGATGGTGATTGAAAGAACTGTGTGAGGCCTCAAGATACCTACTCTGAAGGGAAGTGGGCCTCATTATCTTATATGTATATATTTTGTATCTTCAACAAATATTTCTACTTTTCATATTACTTGGAGTGATATGGTTATGTATATGTGTGTGTATGTGTATACATTTTTTTTCTAAAATCTTTGAAAGTAAATTGCAGCCATGTGCCCCTTTGTTTCTAAATACTTTAGTTAATGTGTAATTTCTAAAAGGAAGGACATTCTCTTAGAAGAATACAGTGCAGTTATTACGCCAGGAAATAAACATTGATACAATTCTTTGTCTTTGAACTAAATTATATTTAATTTATTTTTGAGAGATAGGAAGAGAGAGAAACATTGATTTGTTGTTCCACTTATTTTTCTTTTTTAATTTAATTTTATTGTTGTATTACACCCATCCCTTTTCTTTCCCTCTGTCCCCTTCCCCACCCACCCACTCCCTGCCAAAGTCAATCCCACTTGTTGTCCATGTCCATGGCTCTTCCATGCTAGCTCCTTGACTAAACTGCTCCCCTTCTTTATCTCTTCCTCCCCCATGCCCCCTTCCTATCTGCCCACTGAAGGTCTAGTCATTATATTCATGCACCTGGTTCTGTTTTGCTTGTTTATTTGTTCTGTTCATTATTGTCTTTTAATGGGTGAGATCATATGGTATTTTTCTTTCACTGACTGGTTTATTTCACTAAGCATAATATTCTTCATTTCCATCCATGTTGTTGCAAAGGGTAGAAATCCCGTCTTCCTTTCTGCTATGTAACATTCCATTGTGTAAATGTACCAAAGTTTTTTGATCCAATCAGCCACTGATGGGCACTTAGGTTGTTTCTAGCACTTGGCTATTGTGAATAGTGCTGCTATGAACATAGGGGTAGATAGGTTTTATGAATTGGTGTTTCAGGGTTCTTCAGGTATAGTCCTAGTAGTGGAATTGCTGGATCAAAAGGCAGTTCGATTTTTAGTTTTTTAAGGAAACTCCATACTGTTTTCCATAGTGGCTGCACCAGCCTGCATTCCCACCAACAATGCACCGGGGTTCTCTTTTCCTCACGTCCTCGCCAGCACTTGTTTGTTGATTTGTTAATGATGGCCATTCTGACAGGTGTGAGGTGGTATCTTATTGTGGTTTTAATTTTTATTTTTCTGGGCCCTTTGTATGTCTTCCTCAGTGAGTTGTCTGTTCAGGTCCTTTGCCCATTTTTTAATTGGGCTGTCTGTCTCCCTGGTGTTGAGTCCCATAAGATCTTTATATAGTTTGGATATCAGACCCTTATCTGAGGTATCATTGGCAAATATGTGTTCCCATACAGTTGGTTCCCTTTGAATTTTGCTGGTGTTTTCTTTAGCTGAACAGAGACTTTTCAATTTGATATAGTCCCATTTGTTTATTTGTTCTTTTATTTCCTTTGCCCTTGGAGAAGTATCAGTAAACATATTTCTGCATAGGATATCTAAAATTTTAGTGCCTATATTTTTTTCCAGGACCTTTATAGTGGCACACTTATGTTTAAGTCCTTTATCCATCTTGAGTTTATTCTGGTGTATGGTGTAAGTTGGTGATCTAGTTTTATCTTTTTGCATGTTGCTGTCCAGTTCTCCCAACACCACTTGCTGGAGACTGTTTTTACTCTATTTTATGTTCCTTCCTCCTTTGTCAAATAGTAGTTGACCATAAAGTCCTGGGTTAATTTCTGGGCTCTCTATTCTATTCCGTTGATCTATCTGTTTATTCTTATGCCAATACCAGACTGTTTTGATGACAGTAGCCTTATAGTATTGTTTGATGTCCAGTATTGTGATTCCTCTGAACTTGTTCTTCTTTCTCAAGATTGTTGAGGCTATTTGTGAGCGTTTTTGGCTCCATATCAATTTTGGAAGTTTTTTTTTCTATTTCTGTGAAGTTTGTCATTGGTATTTTAATAGGGATTGCATTGAATCTGTAGATTGCTTTGGGTAGTATGGACATTTTAATGGTGTTAATTCTTCCCATCTATTCACAAACATGCTATATGCCTCCATTTATTTGTATCTTCCTTAATTTCTTTCTTCAATGTTCTGTAGTTTTCTGAGTACAGGTCTCTTACATCCTTGGTTAAGTTTATTCCTAAGTACTGTATTTTTCTTGTTGCTATGGTAAATGGGATTTGTTTTCTAGCTTCTATCTCTGATGTTTCATTATTGGTATACAAAAATGCTTTTAATTTCTGGATAATGACTTTATATCCAGCTATGTTGCTAAATTTGCTTATTAGGTCGAGTAAGTTTTTGGTGGAGCCTTTCGGGTTTTTTATATACACTATCATATCATCTTCAAATAATGATAGTTTGACTCCCTCCTTTCCAATTTGGATACCTTTGATTCATTTTTCTTCTCTGATAGATATGGCTAGAACTTCTAAAATGATGTCAAACAGAAGTGGAGAAAGTGGACAACCTTGTCTTGTTCCTGATCTTAGGGGGAGAGCTTTTAGTTTTTGCCCATTGAGTATGATGTTGACTTCAGGTTTCTCATATATGGCCTTTATGTTGAGGTATGCTCCCTCTATTCCCATTTTGCTGAGTGTTTTTATCATAAATGATTGTTATACTTTATCAAATGCTTTTCCAGTATCTATTGATAGGATCATGTGGTTTCTGTCTTTCATTTTGTTGATGTGGTGTATTACATTTATTGACTTGCAAATGTTGTACCATTCTTGCATCCCTGGGATGAATCCCACTTGATCATGGTGTATGATCTTTTTAATGTATTGCTGGATCTGGTTGGCCAATATTTTGTTAAGAATCTTAGCACCTATGTCATCAGAGATATTGACCCATAGTTTTTCTTAGTTGTGTCTTGACCTGGTTTCGGGATTAGAATAATATTGGCCTCATAGAAAGAGTTTGGGAGTCTTCCCTCTTGTTGGATTTTTTGGAATAGGTTGAGAAGGATAGGAGTTAGTTCTTCTTTAAATGTTTGATAAAATTCACCTATGTATCCATCTGGTCTGGGTCTCTTGTGCTTTGGGAGATTTTTAATTACTTCTTCAATTTCCCTAGTTGTTATTGGTCTATTCATGATTTCTGCTTTTTCTGGATTCACTTTTGGTAGATTATACACTTTCAGAAATTGATCCATTTCACCCAGGTTGTCATATGTCTTGTCATATAGTTGTTTGTAGTAATTTTTTACAATCCTTTGTACTTCTGAAATATCAGTTGTGATTTTTCCTCTGTTGTTTCTGATTCTGTTTATTTGAATTCTCTCTCTTTTTCTTGATGAATCTGGTTAAAGACTGTCAATTTTGTTTATTTTTGCAAAGAACCAGCTTTTGGACTTATTGATTTTTGAATTGAAGTTTTTCTCTCTAAGCTATTTAATTATGCTCTGATCTTGGTGATTTCCATCCTACTTGCTCTGGGCTTTGTTTGTTGTTGCTCCTCTAGTTCTTGCAGATTTATGATTAGGTTGTTTGTATAAGTTTCTTCTATCCTTTTTAGGTAAGCCTGTATTGCTATGAATTTCCCTCTGAGGACTGCCTTTTTTGTGCCCTATAGGTTTTGGGATGTTGTGTTTTCATTGTCATTTGTTTCCAGCAACTTCTTGATTTCATCTTTGATCTCATTATTTACCCATTACTTACTTAAAAGCATGTTATTAAGTCTCCATGAGTTAGAGTGTTTTTGGTCTTTCCCTTGAGGTTGGTTTCTGGTTCCAAGCCATTGTGATCTAAGAAGATGCTTGGTATGATTTCAATTTCCCTGTATTTGCGGAGGCTTGTCTTGTGACCTACCATGTGGTCTATCTTTGAGGATGTTCCATGTGCATTAAAAAAAAAATGTGTATTTTGCTTCTTTGGGGTGAAATGTTCTGTATATATCAGTTAGGTCCATTTCCTCTAGAGTGTTGTTCAATGCCACAATATCCTTGGTGTTTTTTTGTTTGGAAGATATGTCCATTTTTGATAATGGGGTATTAAAGTCCCCTACTATGAATGTTTTGCTATCTATATCCTTCTTGAAGTCCTCCAAGATTTTCCTTATGTATTGGG
The DNA here is from genome assembly GCA_004026585.1 of Noctilio leporinus. NCBI lineage: Eukaryota > Metazoa > Chordata > Mammalia > Chiroptera > Noctilionidae > Noctilio > Noctilio leporinus. Next base: position 203,872 of record PVIW01000844.1, read on the forward strand.
AGCTCCTTTGTTGGGTGCATATATGTTTCCCAGAGTTATATGTTCTTGATGGATTGTTCCCTTAAGTATTATGAAATGTCCTTCTTTGTCTCTTTTTATGGCCTTCATTATAAAATCTATTTTGTCTGAAACAAGTATTGCTACTCCAGCCTTTTTTTCATGTCCATTTGGTTGATATATATTTTTCCATCCCTTCACTCTCAATCTGTGTTGATCTTTTGTTCTGAGGTGGGTCTCCTGAAGATGGCATATATGTGGGTCATGTTTTCTTATCCATTCAGCTACCCTATGTCTTTTGATTGGCACATTTAATATGTTTACATTTAAGGTTATTATTGATTGATATTTATTTATTGCCATTTCCCCCCTTTGTACCTGTGTTCCTCTCTGTCTCTTTCTGTTTCTTCATTTTTTTAAAAGCAGACCCTTTAGCATTTCTTGCAATGCTGGTTTGGTAGAGATGTATTCTTTTAGTTTTCTTTTGTCTGTGAAACTGCTTATTTCTCCTTTCATTTTGAATGAGAGCCTTGCTGGGTAGAATATTCTTGGTTGTAGGCCTTTGTTTCCCATTACTTGAGATGTTTTTTGCCATTCCCTTTTGGCTTGAATTGTTTCTGTTGAATAATCATTTTGATAACCTTATTGGATCCTTCTTATATATTGTTTGATGTTTCTCTCTTAATGCTTTTAGGATTCTCTCTTTGTCTTGAAATTTGCCATTTTAATTATAATATGTCTTGGAGTGGATCTGTTTGGATTTATCCTCATTGGGATCTTCTGTGCTTCCTGAACTTGACTAATCTTTTCATTCACCATGTTAGCAAAGTTTTCTATCATTACTTTTATGAACAGGTTTTCCATTCCTTGTTTCTCTTCTTCTTCTGGTATCCCTACGATATGGATATTATTGCATTTCATGTTTCATGTTTTCCTGCAGCTCTCTTAAAACCTCTTCATTCTTGTTCAGCCTTTTTTTTCATTCTGTTGCACAGTCTTGGAATATTTTTCTATATTGCCTTCCAGCTTGCTGATCTGATCCTCTGCTTCCTCTAGCCTACTGTTGATTCCTTCTACTGTATTCTTTAATTCAGAAATTGTATTCTTCTTTTCCTCCTGGCTCTTACTGATAGTTTTTATGTCCTTTTTAATGATGGTGTGGTTCTCAGTAAGTTCCTTGTAGCTTCCTTGGAGTTGTTTGTAGTTCCTCTGGAGTTGTCTATAATTTTCTTTGAGCTGGCTTAGCTCATTGAGCTTCTCTATCATCATTATTTTGAATTCCGTATCTGATAGTTTGCTTGCCTCTGTTTCATTTAGTGATCTTTCTGGGGATTCCTCCTTTCATTTTGATGGACTGTTTCTTTTGCTCCCCATTTTTAGATTTCGTTGTAATCCAATCAGATTATGATTAGCTGCCAGGCTAAGGAACTGCTAGGCTGGAAGGATTGATTTAGCTACAATCATATCAGTCTGTGATCCACCACCAAGCTCAAATGCAGCTTACAGTGACAGACCAATTCCGTTGTAAATCAATGAATTTGTTTCCAAACTCAGATTCTGCTAGGCCAGACAGAGAGGTTCAGTTGTAATCTAATGGATCAGCCACCAGCTCTGATGGCTGATTGGTGGGACAGATTCAGATGTAAGTCAATGAATCTGTGATCAGCTACCAGGCTCAGGTGTCACTGGGCTAGGTAGCAAGCTCCAACTGTAATGCAATGAATCTGTGATTAGCTGCCAGGCTAAGGGGCCACTGGGTTAGACTGAAAGATTCAATTGTAATTCAATGAGCTTGTGATCAGCCGCCAGGTCCAGGGGCCACTGCGTGGGACAAACCAACTCAATTGTGAACCAATGAATCCATGATCAGACACCAGGCTCAGTTGCCACTGCATAGGGCTGACTGACTGACCCAGCTGTAAGTCAGAGAGTTTGTAATCAGAGGCCAGGCCCAGACTCTGCTGAGCAAGAAGGACTGACTCAATTGTAAAGTAGTGAATCTAGGATCAGCCACCAGGCTCACTTGCCACTGTGGCCAGGCCCAGGTGCTGCTGGGCAAGAGATATCTCTTCAGGGCAATATCTCTTCAGACATTGTATCTATGCTCAGACAGGCAGAGCAGTAGAGGTTTATTTAGATGTAAATCAAAGAATTGTGATCAGGTGCCAGGCTCAGGCACTGCCGGGTAGGGCAGATTGCTGCCAGTGGGCAGGGCTATGAGGACCCTCCAATGGAATAGCTTGGCGCAGAGCAGTCTACAGTCCGCAGTCTGCTGAGGTATGGGTGATGAGTCAGCATAGGGATCCCCACAGCTGCCTCCCCTCGCGCCTCCAGTCCTCTCTGACCTCCTTCTGCTGGAGCCCAGGGTAGGTGGGTGCCAATGTATTTTTGCTGAGGTCACCCTAGTAGTTCTCTATCTCCAGGGCTCTCTCAGGCTAGTAAACTCCACGGCTTTCTGCCCTCCTCAGCTGGCTGCTCTCTGCTCTGCTCTCTGATGTGTTGCTGTAGGTGAGACACTCAGCTGGGGGACCAGAACCTGCCTTTCTCAGGTGGAGCCCCCAGCTCTGTTCCTTTGGCTGCTGTCTCTGGTTGGGGCCCAGCCAGCCCTCTCGCTAGTCTGCAATTCCTACCAGTTATGTTGCCTCTTCTGTCCGTGGTTATAGGACTTTTCTCCAGCTGCTGTTCTGTTGGTAATTCCAGCTGACTTTTTCTCTAAAAAAGTAATTCCAGATGCGATCTGGGAGGAGATTGTTGTAGCTCCACTTAATCCTCTGCCATCTTTCTGTTCCGCTTATTTATGAACTTATGATTAATTCTTGTGTACACCCTGACTAGGAAACCAATGTTGGCATGTGGGGATGACACTTTAACCAACTGAACTACCCAGTCAGAGCTTGATATAATTCTATTCTTGATACATGGATCTTATTGGGATTTTGCTAATGTTCTATTTTCTTGGCTGGTGATTCATTCCGGGATCATACATTTTATACAGTTAAGTGTCTTTGCATTCTTTAATCTCAAACAACTTTTCAAAGTCTTAATCTTTCATGATTTTGACATTTTTGAAAAGTATTGAGCTGTTGCTTTGTTAGATGTGATGTTTGTTCATGATTAGAATCATATTTTGTATTTTTGGCAGGAATACCACACAAGTAATATTGTATCTTTCGGGAGGAGGCACATGATATCTCTCCATCCCTTTGTTGATGATGCTTGTTGACTTTGATCACTTGGTTAATGTGGTATCTATCAGATTTCTCCATTGCAAAACCTCTGTTTTGAACTTTATAATTAATAAATATCATATAGAGGAATACATTTAGACAATTTAAATATCTTATTTCATAGGATTTTGACCATTCATTTGAGCATTTATTGCACTCATGCTTCTTACCTGAAATCATTCTGATTCACAAAGGGTAATTTTCTAAATTAGCCATTACTTTCATATTTATTAGTCAGAATTCTGTAAGAGAAATATTTCTTATTTTATTACTTATGTCAGTACAGACAAATAGATTTATTTTTATTATATTGTTGTAATTAGTTACTCTCATTATTTTTTTGCCCAAATTGTCCCAGGTTTTGGTGCAGGAGCCCCTTCATCCCAGCCTTTGCCATGCCCCTGTATTTTTTCATTTTGGTTATCCCATTGCTGGTCCCACAAGATATTCTATGCTCATTTTATTCCTTCCCTACCCATTCCTGGAATCAACCCTTTTTCCAAGGAGCTATCATTCATTTTATTGAAGAATGTTATTTAGAAACCAAGATCTGGGTGTCAGGTATGCTCACTGGTACTAGGGTATCATTGCTTCTCAGCCTCTCAGTGAGTAATAAATGCAGAATATATGCATATGTATTTACACACATACTGCATCTTTATCTTTCAGTTTGTACACTGAAAACTGAATTTATAGTGATACTTTCAGTCTATAGTAAGTTTTATATGGGCTTTTATCCCTCTGTCTGAAATAGATATTAATATTTTAGAGTCCTTGAGTAATTTTTAATTGTCATTATTTCCAACATCCCTTCTCTATCAAATATGTTATATTGTTATGGAAAAAATCTGTTTCTTTGTCTGCTAAGTTTTGTCAATTTTATGTCAGCAATTATTAATTACAAACAAATCACCAGAATATAAATATGGGCCTAAAATCCCACATAAGAGGTAGTTTATTTTTTCTTTAAATTGGTTTCAGTCATTGTTTCATAAGAGAGTGGAAAGTGAATTCTTCTGAATTTTGACCATCACGTTGATGGCTATCACTATTTATGCTTGTTTTAGGAGTAAAACAGACTTTTTTTTCTTTTATCAGGATTGCCTTAATTTCAATCATATTTAATTCTTTCCTTTTCCTCTTTAAAGCTATAGGAATCTTTAACATGTGTGCCCTCTTCCTAAACTACCAGTATTACCATTCTGTTAGATGGCATGAGGTAATAGTCTCCCATAATCTGTCTATCTTTCTCTATACATATTGCTATTCACAACTTGCCTCTAATATCCTCTCTTGGGGGAAAGAGAGAAGCGAAGAGAAGAAAGGGGATGGAAGGGAAGGAAGAAAGAAGAGCAAAATCTTCCCAAAAGCTTTTAGTTTAGCTTTATTAGCTCACAGTGTGCCTTTTTTTTTTTTTGAGCTTTCCTCCACAAGTAAGATAATGAGGGTTTATGGAAAAAAAAAAAAAAGATTCATATTCTAAGTTGACTATTTAAATGAAATAAGAAGCCCTGGCTGCTGGCACAGTGGATAAGGCATTGGCCTGTGAACCCAAAGGTCACTGGTTTGATTCCAGCCAAGGCACATAACCAGGTTGCAAGCCAGGTCTATAGCTGGAGGCAGGTGAAAGACAACCATACATTAATATCTCTCTCCCTCTCTTCCTCTCTCCCTTCCTCTCTCTCTAAAAATAATAAATAAAATATTTTAATAAATAAATAAAATAAGAGCAAGGTTCTGGCTGGGTATCCCAGTTGATTACAGAGTGTTGTCCTAATACACCAAGATTATGGGTTTGATTCCTGGTCAAGGCACATATGAGAATCAAGCAATGAATGCATAAATTAACATCTTCCTTCTCTCTCTCAAAAAAAAAGAAAAAGAAAAAGAAAAAGAAAGAAAGGAAGAAACAGTGCAATAGGCTTTTCTGAATTTCAGGCATAGCCAACCAAATATTACAAGAAATGGGCTTCATTATGAATACTTATTATCTTTGATATTTGGACTTTTAAAAAGGTCACTCGAAAATGAAGATTTCATTTTAAAGTAGGAGAAGGTGAACATAAAAAAAGGAAAGAACTTTTCATGGAAATCATGATGTCTGTTCTCCTGCAAAAGATTTTAGTTTCCTGTAGAACTTATATTTTTTAATTACTTTCCTTATACGAGATGATTGTACCTTGACTAATGAAAGTGTTTCAGCTCAAGGATTGAGGCTTTTATGACAAACTGATACCATAATTACTTGGCATTTTTGGTTCAGCTCATGTGACCATTGCAGATATGAACAAATCAGCAGTATTTACTCAAACCCCTATATTCTCATACATGTGTTTTTCTCAATTAAGGCACTTTTGCTTGCATATTGCAGCCATCAGTTTGAGCTATCTCAAGAACAAAAGAAACATACTACAAGGATTCAAGGGAAGGGTATAAGTTGACCTTTACAAGAAGGGCAGGCCTTACGATCAGGAATTACGGGGACCATTCTCTTAGCTACTCCATGTCCCATATAATACATGACCATGGGATTTTGGAAAACAACATCACATTTTTCAGCTCTTAAAGTTTCACAATATACATTAGAATATTAAAGTCTCTAAAAAGTTTTATGATAAAGCCATTTCACCTTTTTTTTTAACCTGGTGATTCCCAAACTTATTTGACTACTGAATTGATAAATGTCAGTTTCAACAAAGAATTTGAATAATATAATATAGAATTAAATTTAATTGAATCCATGGAGCTCTTTTGCAAATTTTTGAAAATTATACGGATGACAACTTATTAAGTGGTGTCAAGGTCACATTACTTTTTCTCAGACTTCTCATCCAATGTACTTCACACTGGTCCTCATTGTTAACCTTGGCTGAGAAACTGTTTGCTCTCAGTTCCTTATTTTATATCCATAGTCCATAGAGCCAGCCTTTATAGAAGCACGTGTTATTTCACAGGTTCTCTTGAAAGGCAGCCTGCTGTTTCATAGACACTTCATCTTCTCTAGTTAAGAATGTGCCTTTATTTCCTGTGTATGACTAATATATCCTCAACCATTTCTTATCATAGGTACTTTAATTTCAAATATTTTTGTTAAGGTTTTTGTCATTCCAAATGGTGACATTTCAAGGGACCTGAAACTGGCTAGCATGTTCGCCTAATTCTTGAATCCAATCAAAATAAATTTTGGTTGAGTTTGCCTTCTAATGCTCATTCAGTGTCATTTCTTCATGCCCTAGATCCAATGAAAAGAAGGAGGTGTCCATTGTTCTAAGAGTCTATTTTTGATTCAGTGGCCTTGGTAAATAAACAGCTCATCCAAATGAATACTAGTGAGGATAGTAATGTTTTCAGGGATAAATCTAAAAAGAAAGAGGGTAATGGAATATCAGAAATAAAAAGCTAAGAAAAGTAGTAGAGGTTAAAAATGCCATGGAAAGAAACTTTTGTAGTCTCTACCAATAGGAATAGCATGTTCATTAAGTGAATGCCATTTTTTTCTTATAAATAACTAACAGGGATAACAAAGCCGTAGCATCATCACATCATATATAAGGTGTCTCTTCATGAAACTGGACAAAGTGTTGTATTAAATGCCTTTGAAATGGAGGGTTTATTTCTAATACGTAGTCATTTGTTAAATGGGTAAGTGAATGAACACATTTTAATTTGGTTTAACCTAGGGGTAAGGATGTTTGCTGTTCTAGTTTGGTGAATGAGACATATTTTGCCTCTAAGTGGTTTATAGTGAAAGAGAGGATTACAGACGAAGGAGGAACATGGCACAGGTGAGGTAACACTGTGGAAGTTTAGTAGCAAAGGAAAATTTCCACTGGAGAAATCAGGGAAAAGAAAAGAAATTTTAAAGCCTTATATGGTTTATAGGTGCATCGTTTACCTCTTTCTGCTGTGTAACAAAGCATCTCAAAACTTGATATCTTTTTTTTTTAAATATATATTTTTAAGATTTTATTTCAGCATTTTTAGAAAGAGGAGAAGGGAGAGAGGCAGAGAGGGAGAGAGACATCAATGTATGGTTGCTTTTCACCTGTCTCCAGCCACGGACCTGACTGGAGACCTGGTTTGCAATCTTGTTATGTGCCCTGGCTGGGGAATCGAACCAGCGACCTTTGGGTTTGCAGGCTGGCGCCTTTTCCACTGTGCTACCAGCCAGGGCTAAAACTTGATATCTTAAAACAATAATGATTTATATGAACTCATATGTCTGTGCATCAGCTAGGCTAGGCTAGGGTCCAGGTTCCTGGTTGGGTTCTTGCATCTCTCATCCACCAAGATCTAGCAGAAACCCATATATAGTCTTCTCAAGGGAAAAGCAGGAATACAAGTCATAGTTCAAGCCTCTTCTCAAGTCACACTTCTTAATGTTCCATTGGCCAAATAAAAGCCTGGTGTCAAAGGAATGTGGAAATACACTCAAGCCAGAAAGGGTAAGTGGAGAGAGAGAGGTCAACTATTCCTGAATAACAATCTAATTTGCCTCGTTGTGGAATATAGGGTTATTTTGTGTGTCTCGGGAACTGGCTGAGAAGTAGCAGGATTTAGGTTCTAAAAGGGACATGAAGATTGCAAGGGAGAGAAAATATTACAAAGACTCATATGAAGTGAGTCCTTATAGTGGGTTATGGTTCACAAGATGTTCAAAGGAGATGGGAATTAAGAGTACCCGTTCAAAAACATTTACTTAGTAAGATGATTTTCCTATCTTTTGAGAAAACAGGTTTAGTGGAAGAATGAAAAACAACCAGATTATAGAGAGTGAAGTAGAGAGCACTTAGTATCAAAATGTATTTCTTTTGAAGACACAGAGGGCTAGCGAGAAGTTTTAAAATAAGAGAGAGTAAAAGTGAGACACAGAGACACATGCTATGAGGGCTTAGACTCAAAGAAGGATGGTCCTGGAGTTACTTGGTATCTCATGGTAACCAGTCATAAATGGTGGAAATGGAGCTGTCATTCTTGTCTTTCATTGACTATAAGATATTTCATAAGATACTAGGGAAGGTTAATGAGCAAGGCAGTCCCCTTTCTAAGCACCTTTGTCATATCCAACTTGTCAATGTGATATATTGAAAGGGTGAGTGAAATCCTTGAATCTTAAGAAGATCACCTGTACTAGTTAATATACTTAAGGGGCCTTACTTTCAAACATTTGATGGGGACACAATGTTTACCTGGGACTTACACACTCACTTGAGTTGTTAATTAATGTTTAATTTTTTAAATTGCTCACACCTGCAGAAATTTCCTCCAATAAGAAAGAAGACCTAACTTCTGCCCTGAGTCCTTAGAGTTAGTATTTTCTTTCACGAATAAACAATTGTTATTTGCTTATTAATTGTCATTCACTGGGATTTAGTCAGGTTTTCTTTGTTTTCTGTGGTCATGTGTAAGGCTGTAATATTATACTTTGCTTACTTTCCCTGCCTATTGAGTCATGGTCATTGACATGCAGGAAATTAATTACTTTCTTTCCTCTCAGCACATGTTTTCAGCACATCTTTAGCTAATGTTTCCTTTTGTCCTAGTCTCAACTGCCTGTGGCTAAGTGGATAGGAACATTCTTCATGGAAATATGCTCAGTAAGCCTGAGAGCTATGCTAGGAGAAAACAAAGCAGACCCTGACATTTGGGTCTCTTGTGTTTTCTGACTTAGTATTGCATGGTCTGGGTTGGTTTTGGTTGGCGGACCAACAGCATAACTGGTTAGAGAAAATGTGCAACACCCTCCTCCAAAAAAAGACAGAAGGTACAATACTTCTGAAAATGTCTGCTAGATGAAGGATCAAGAACCAAAGGAAAACTGTTTTCTGTCTTGTTCTTCCATTAGGCAGTGGGAGCTGACTTTCAGGCCAAAATGCCTTTTGTGGTATATACTCCTAACCAGTATGGAGGGTCTTGCTTGCAAACTCATTATTCTCGTAGTAGAAAATGTCTTCACCTGCCTTATTGGGAATGTACCATAAGAACAACCATTTTTAACATCTCCCCAGTATAAGAAATCAGTGAATTCCAACCCCATGTCATCCACATGCCCTTAGCCTTCTTTCAAGAATGATTTACTCTGAGTAGAGTCAGGAAAACTACTGCTACCAAAAATCAGAGGTTTTCAAGCTTTGGTATGCATCAAAATTGCCCAAGAACCTGATTAAAATGCTTTCTGGGGAAGGTCCCCCAAGATCCTGGTTTAGTAGGCCTGCATGCTTCCTGGGTGCTATGTGGAGAACCATATTTATGAGGAATGTTGATGTTGGTGATCCCAGGAGCCTCTCACACCTTGAGAAATGTTATACTAATGATTAAGTTTTCTTCAGCCCTAATCTATCTGCAGATCTCTTCGGCAGCTGGTCCTATGCAAAGTGAAAAGTTTGAGAAATGCTCTAGGACAATGGCATTTGAAGAGTGACAAAGCTCTGAGTTTCTACAATTAAGGGACTATTTCCTGTTAGAGCCATTTCAGTGGGGAGCAAAGGGATGTGGTCCACCAAGCCAGGTTCTGTCACTAAAGCCAACAAACTCAATTTTAATCTTTTTGCATGTTCATTATTCATCTCCATTGATGATTTAGTTTAAATAAAATATTTCAAAATCTTGTTATATACCAGGCTTAGGGGATACCAAAAAGTACAAGGTAGACATGGTTTCTGCTGTCTTGGAGTTTGCTGTAGAGGGCAGACAGACAGACTAATAGGCAACACTTATACAAAATAATGTCAGGTGTTGGTTGGCACTAAGAAAAATCTAGACAGGGTAGGACAGAAAATAACTGGAGTGGACACACTGTATGTAGTTTGGTCAGGAAAAGCCTGCCTCTAGAGATGCTAAAAAGATGCATTTGGAAGAATGAGGAACAGTTAGGCACACCAAGTGTGGAAACTGTCATCAGGTGAAGACAAGGGCGAATGCAAAACCTCAGAGGCAGGAAGATGCTTGGCATGATAAAGGGATGGAAAGATCCTAACAAAAAGGTGGTGCTGTGCATGCCAGCCACGCGTTTAGTTTTAACTTTTCTAGGAGATACAATAAAAAATTAAAGGAGCATGTGAAATTAATTTCAATAATATATTTTATTGAACTCAATATATCCAAAACAGCATCATTTAAATATCATCAATGAAAAAATATTAATAGCATTATTTTATACTCTTTTATTCTTGTACTAAATCTCTGAAATCTGGCCTGTTCGTTGTACTTCCAGGATATCCTCATTTGGGCTGTAGCCTCATTGGTCTATCGTTCAGTAGTCCCCGCATGGCTAGTGGCTGCTCCATTGGACAGACCAGAGCCTGGTAAGCAAGGGAAAGAGTAGAATGGCTGAAACTGGAAACAAAGGCAGTAACAAAGGAGAAAAGGCTTTATAAACCATGATAAAGTCTATGTATAGTCTGACAAGAGGTTTTTCTTACAAAGGGAACCCCAGACAAAAGAGTTCACACGCTATAACTAGTCTTCACATGGTCGTGTGGGTGTACCTTTAGAACTGCTCCCCTTTTCTACTTAGCACACAGCACACAGCTGTAGATTCGAGCTGAATCTTTTGAAGGTAAAAACACCATCTTCTAACAATTTCAAAGAAAGCTTTAAAGAATTGTTTAAAAAAACCTCACAGGGTAAAATTAGGGAGTAAAACCCATGTAACCCTGCTGTAGTATTTTCCGTCTCACTGACCGTGTGCTTCTGAGCAGAGGCTGCCTGCAGCCTGCAGGGGACTAGCTCTGCTTCTGTCTCACCTCCACGCACAGCTGAGCATTTGGGGCTCACTACCGTCATCCCGAAGGTATCCGAGTGTTGGCCTGTAATGAACATGACAGAAGCCCCTACCTTTGATCCACATGCCATAGACACAGGGATATGCGTGTCAGTTGGGTTCTCATAGCTGTTTCAGGGATCAGGTGATTCCAAAAAAATAATCTTGGTGATGAAAGCTACACAGTAATCATGTCCTTGGTTCACTTCATGTCGTCACTCAGCAGAAGCCTAGCATGCTGCTGGTGATCCGTGTTTGTTAACGAACCAGTGGATGAAGGAGCAGCTCTTGATTGGGCGCCAGCAATGTACCAGGTGCTGTTGAAAGCTGGTGATTCAATGGCTTGTACTTAATGTAGAGACAGACACAGTCCATATTTACCTGATAATTTATTAAGGTTCGCTACTTTAGAACCCCTAGAAAGCTTTTAATAATATGAGTATTGATCACTCCCTACCTGGTGGGGGAGTCCTTGAATGAGATGTCAGAACCAGTGCTTCTTCCTGGTAATTCTGAGTTCCTCATGGAGAGGGACACCAAGTTGACATTCAAAAAAAAGCATCATCATATTTTTGTGGGGTTGGTGGTTTGGCGGTGACAAGAGGAATGGAATCATGCAAGTGGGACCTCTGAACCAGCTCAGAAGACTGGCTGGAAGAGGTGACATCTAAGCTATGGACTAAAGGACAAGAACAAGTTGAGTGAGTGAACAGCACAGGGAAATGTGTCCAACAAATGAGGTTTTTGTAACATAAATTTGTATTGTCTTGCTTCTACATTATAATCATCTCTCTTTTAGGACATATGAAAATGTTTGGAAAGGTATAAACCCCTCTAGGAATGTAAAGTCTTATTATGCTATGGATTCCACTTGGGGGAACCTAAGCTGACTGATGGGTGAGGAGGAGGATGAATGTTGACAGGCTGGGAATGGGTTGTGCGGTACGGAATGTCTCTGAGAAGGAACTTCAGTGGAATCATCGCCAATCTCTCCCTCAGCCACAGGGCCCATAACGATGTAATTGATTGACTCATTTAATAGGAAAATAATGGTTAATCTGAAAATCATTCTAAAACACATGCCTTTTTTACTGAGTGGACTGAAGCTTGGTAAGAGCCCAGTCCTTACCTATCTTTCCACTGGCCAGGAGCATGTGTCAGATAATGCACATGCTCAATGAGGGTGTGCTGCCACAATGACTAATTGACACGGAATGGCAGTGTTAGAAATGATTCAGCATTTTGTTATGAATTACAACAGGTTAGAATCAAGCTATACAACCTATACTGGAAGTACTATGCTGTCATTTTGGATTATTTGTATGTTTTCATAATACAATTAACACATAAGTACTTTTCATTATGTAAAAAAAGATTATTTCAAATTCCATAATATAAAACATTAAATTCCCCTATTTACCTGTCCAACCCCAGGAGTTGCCATTCTTAAAGACTTGTCTGAATCCTCCTAGGTCCTGTTCTGTCCTTTAACATCTGTATATATGCAGTGTGCATACATTTGAGAAGTACACCAACAAAGTCACATTATACATATTATTGTGTTTCCATTTTTGTGTTTAAGGATGTGTTTTGGAAATCAGTGCTGTTGATAGATTCTTGGACACAGTGACTTTAAGTGAAATGGTGGATAAAAAATCTGTTTTACTGTAGACTAATTGTTATAAACCAGAGTTAAGTTTCTATAGCATTTTAAGAATGTTATAACAAAAAGATGTTGAACAAAAAGACATTATTTGAGCCCTGGCTGGTAGCACAGTGGATAAGGTGCTGGACTGTGAACCCAAAGGTTGCTGGTTGATTCCCAGTGAGGGCACATAACCAGGTTGCAAGCCAGGTCTCCAGCCAGGTCCGTAGCTGGAGGCAGGTGAAAGGCAACCATACATTGATGTCCCTCTCCCTGTCTTCTTTACCTTCTTTCTGAAAAATAATAAAGTTTCTAAAAAAAAAAAGACATCATTTGAAGGTCTATTGTATGTCCTTATGAGGGCATTTGTAAGGCTAGCTCCATTCTTTTTAAGGACATCATAGGATTTCATTTATAGAAGTATCATAATTTATTTTGCTACTTCTATGATAGTAATTTAGAAACAGTATTGCAATAAACATCTTTGTATATATACTTTATAAACACTAATGAAATTATTTAGTATAGATAATTGGGACTTTGACATTTTTAAAAACCAGCATTTCTATTATCCAATCATTTCCCTGTTTTTACTAAAAATAAGGTATAGAAAAAATTATTTTTCATGAAGCAGTTTTTAGTTAGCAGCTTATGTGAAAATTCAATTATGAAGTTTATGAAGTTTACATGTTCTGTGGAATTAAGTATTCCATCTAAATAGACAAGCAGTTAGTTTCTAAACATGATTTGGAGCCTTGAATATTTTGTGTTCCTTGAACTAGGGAACAGTATCAACCAAGGATACCATGTGTGACTGCCATGCATGTTCCTAGCACTCCCCACCATTCAGATAGTAATCCTAGCAACACTAGCCCCTAGATTTTAATACTGCACAACCCGCACAGCCATACAGGGCCACCTTAAGGTCTCAAAATTGCCACTGTCACTATTATTATTCTTTTCCTGTTGTCAAGATCTCAAGTCTAATGCTGGGTATTTTGGATGCATAGTCAGGATCAGTTAGATTATGCTGTTGAGAACATGTAGGCAAAATATATGTTCCTTCAGAAAAGTAAACAGCACTTAAGCTTAGAAACAGATTCTGGGACCTGTCGAAAATGTTTTGTTAAAGAAAAAAATGAATGAATGGAAGGAAAACAAATGAAGCTAAACTTGTGGTTCCTTGGACCATTTTCTACATTAGTTATTGTCCCATAAAGTGTTGGCCCGAACCTGTTGCCACTGTTGGTTGTGGGCAAGAATATGCTGGTTTAATTGGGATATTCATCTAAATAACAAGCTCTAAGTGGATGTTTAATGATGAAACGGGGCTGTCAGATAGAAATTCCCAAAGCCTGCATGAAACACTTGAGCTTTCATGTTAACTAGAAGAAGAGAAGTGAGGAGTTGCTATACAAGTGACTTTAGCAAGATGCAAGGTCTTCCTAGATCAATATCCACCAAACAACAAAGGCAATTGATAAGTTAAGCTGTGATGAGCTAGACAGTACCTGTGGGCCTCTCGACAAATGTAACTAATAAGTGCTTTATACTGTACATCATGTAAGGAAAAACACAAAGAGGAAATAGAGGGCTCTTTACTTTGCCCAGTTAAAGTATGGAGTGTTGACTGCCCATCTATTTTAGTAAGATGATCTTTCTTTAGAAAAAAGAAAGGACATTCATTCATAGCGAGGTTCTTGCTGTGTGTGAATACTTTTTCATTCACCAACTAATACTCACTGAGAGGCTACCACAGTGCTAGGCCATGGGATATCCCACGTCTATATAGTAAAGTGTACCCATAAACATTAGATATTTTCCCTTATATAAATCTGATCTTTACTATCTCAACCTACGTATTGAATTACTTGAACAGATGATTAGAGACTCAAAGTTACGGGCAGATTTTGACCAGGGTGGGGTGCTTTTAGTTCCTGGGTTTTTTCTTAAGCTGTGCTTTTTGGGGGTAGCTTAATGGATAAGCTGGCCAACAATTCCTGCTCTAACATTAGCACTTAATGACAATTTTTGAAGTGCCTACCACTGTTCCAAGCACTGTCGACTCCAAGAAGGATATATCAACAAAAAGGATTCCTCATAGTTAATTGGCTCAAATTAATCACAGTATAGCAGCATGGTGGTCACACATGCCGCATTTCAGGGGAAAGCCCCAGCCTGGGCCACCAACCCTTCTGCACTGCTCTCCTGCCTACTGCATCCACCCTTATAAGAAAGTTCCTAGGGTGGAAGTTTAGTCAGTTAGGACTAAGATTCTCCCCATCCAGTCAACGCTGTGCAGCCACATCCTCATGTGCATCAGAGTGACCCCATTCAGACCAATCAGGACAGTGCTTGTGGGCCCCACCTATGCAGATCTGGATCCCCCACTTGCATGAGAGCAGAACAATCAGGGATGGGATGAGCACTATTTTCTATTATACGCCAGCTTCACCTCTGCCGCGCCAGAGTGCACTTGCCGTCTGCACTGAAAACTGTGTTTCCGTGGCTGAAGTGACAACATCCAGGCTGGAGCTTTAAACCAAGACACTTCACTGGCCACCTCACCCTGGCTGTTTCACAGCCACGCTCTTCCACAGCTGTGCTGCGTCTTAATTCAGCTGCCTCACAGCAGAGCTGTTTCGCAGATGTGCTGTTTCACAATGGAGCTGCTTCTACTAAATAATCTCTTTCCTTTTACCATACCCCAAACTGGGGACTCCTGTTGGCATTGAATTGGGGACAATAATCTTTGGTTGACAGCACTGAAAGTGACCAGGAAAAAACATAGAAAGTACTTTGTCAGTACCCATAGGTTTATAATCAGGTCAAGGAGAAAAATCAGACCCATAATAGTTAATTGGCAGTGTAAGGAGGCATATGATTCTGTGACCAAAGGCATTTTAAGAGAGAGGGAGATTGATGGGATAAAAAAGTTTAAATCTCTGTCTTGTTATGTCTGTGTTTCAAACATGCAACATTATTATTATTACTGCTTATATCTCATCGAATAGTTATCCAAAAAATACTATACTGCCAGAAAATTGATCCTCTATCCTAGATGTCAGTGGGAACCCTCTCGCCCCGTGGAGATGTAACTTTATTTGTCTTGAGCCCCCAATTCCACAGTCCATGAGAATTTAGAGTGTCTCCCTTTCTGTATAAATTTCTCTGCCTTGAAGTGTTTTGACCCATTCAATATATGATGTGCAAGTTATCTACATGTATGCATCATAATTCTCTTTGTGGATCTTGTTTTAACCTTAGTGACAAACTCCTCACCTTGCCTCATACCCTTGTTTCTGTGGAAAAGTTTTGCTTTCTTCTGTGAAGCCTTGATGGTCTCCAGCACCCCTGCCCTCCAGTTCTCCACTCTGAGATGGTGAGAAAGGCTTCCTTTCAAGAAAATATAGTTTGTTCTCCCCAAGAAACAATTTAAAGCCAAAATATAAAGGCTCCACCTCCATATAATTACAGTCTCATTTCTTTAATCATATTGGAACCATCTCCCTTACAAAGACCTGTTCTCAAGCTGCCTTTTTTTTTTTTGTTTGTTTGTGTTTTTTTTTTTTTTTTTTTGGTCTCTGTTTTAATTGGTTGTTATTTGGCTATAAAGATTACCAGGCGAAGAGCTTCTCAGGATAAACCCAGCACTTTAATAAAAGAAAAAGCATGAGCTGGGTTTAAATTCAAGACCTATCATTTATTCACTGTGTAACATGAACAACTTAACTGGCTTTTCTTCAGTAATCTGAAGGGGATAATTTTTAATGGTTTTGAACTTTGGAACTCCTAAATGTCAGGCATGTAGCCCAGGGCTTAGAAAGTAGAAGGTGATCAGAAATTGGGATGCTCTGACTGAAACTAGAACTCACTTTCACATTGGTGTCATTGAATTTTATGTTACATGTTTTGTTAGTTCCACAGTGTATATATAGTACACACACATTTTCATTGTCCACTATTTCAGTGCTTCCTTTTCTTAACCCCATGGTGAAATGTCTAAGGAGAAGACCATGTCAAATTTTCTATTTGGTTGCTGAGAACACATTAGGTACTCCATCAATATTTATTGATTGGTATCTTATTGATTGGTAATCTTTCAGACATCTGAAAATTCTTCTTCCTTCTACCTTCATGGTAACAATCTAAGGATTCTGAAATTTACTGTATTAGAAAATGTTTGATTTCCTTCCTGCCTGCCTTACTTTGAGTCACATTTCTGCAGTCTGACATGAGACATCTCTTCATTTTTTTACTTCTAAGGATAATTAATCTTTTTCATTTCTTGCTTTTTCCAAATTTTTTTTAAGTCTTTCTTCCTCTTTCTCTCATACACATGAATTTTCTCCTGTTCTTCTGGTTGAAATTCACCTCTGGTGTCATATATACCCTCATTTCTATGTGATTCTCTTGTCTGCTTTCCCTCCAGATGATATATTACCTTATTTGAAGAAAACATCATTTGTTTTCTAGCATCTGATCTGAATAACAGTGAATGTTTATTAAAAAAAAAAAATCAATGTTTTGAGCAAAGGACCCTCTCTGTTTATTTGACTTGCAGCATTTTAATATTAACATGCTATGATGTAAAACTTGGGGAAGGGAAATATCCTGATGTGCCTAACAATTTACATTCAGCTGCAACTTTTAAAAATATTTTGCTTATTTTTAGAGAGAAGGGTAGAGAGAAAGGTAGAGAGAGAGAGATACATCTATGTATAGTTGCCTTTCACCTGTCTCCAGCTATGGACCTGGCTGGAGACCTGGCTGGAGATCTGGCTTGCAACCTGGTTATGTGCCCAGGCTGGGGAATGGAACCAGCAACTTTTGGGTTTACAGGCCGGAGCACAGCTGCAGTGTTTTATTTGTTACAATTACTCATTGACAAAACAGGGAGTCAAAATGCAAAAATGCAAAATGCTCTCTATTTGCATTTTATTTTGGAATGTGGAAAACCATTCATTCTTGTGTGTGTGTGTGTGTGTGAGAGAGAGAGAGAGAGAGAGAGAGAGAGAGAGAGAGAGAGAATGAAAAGGAAACCCACCTTCATTGGATCTCTCTCTCTACAAACTGACTATTCAGCTCTTCAGCAGGGCAGTTCAAACCACAGTGGAAACTGCAGGGCTTTCAGAGAGTGTTTTATAAAGAGACTGTGTGATGTAGACAGAAGGTTGCAGGACAAGGCCTGGGGTCATCACCTTTTATCTCTTACTGAAGAATCTCCTGAGATTTTGCATAGGTCCTTTCTCTGCATGGCATCTACACGTCTGCTCTTAAGTCCCTGAAGTTTCTTAGATGAAAGGCAGGAATCCACTGGTTTTGTGTAGAATGTTCAACTCTAGTGCTTTTTTCTCCATCCTATTATTTACAATCTTGAAAATGTCAGGTTTCAGTGGGATTGCAGATCAGAGTGGAGCCAGCACTTAGGCATTGTGTGTTCCAAGAGATAGCTTGCCCCTTGGTTTCTACCACACTGAAAAAGCCTTCCCTAAATTCAGAGGTAGAAGCTCTTATAATTCCAGATCCTAGCTCCTCATGTGCAGTTTGAAAAATGTTTCTGAGATTCTGAATAGGATTGCCACAATGCATTTTTCCAAGAAGTAACTGATAGAGGAAGTCAAAACAATATTCTTCTTAATGATTAAACTCTACAAATATTCTCCATTAAAAAAAAAAAAGAAAGAAAATATTGACTTGTATCATATGGAGTGTAAAAAGTGATAGCACATTTTTTAAATCAGAAAATGAATAAGCCAAGTGTGTATTGATTTCTTATAATTCAAAGCCTCTCTTTCTTTCTTTTTTTTTGCTTAATAAGCTTCTTTCCCCCCCAAATGTGCAGCAGTTTTCATGTTACTTTTTCAAAGTAGGTAATATCCATTATAGGAGAAATAATCTTTAACTGTTTACCAAGAGCAGTTAATATACATTCCAATATTCTTGACATATAAAGTAGTTAACTCAAAGAATTAAAAATTAAATAAACCATGTATTGGCAGGATTTATGGAACATTCTTAGAAATAAAGTGTTATATGATGCATATTTAAAAAGATAGTTTTTTCCAGGCAATCAATAACACAGGGTTCAATGATCCTCAGTTCCCAAGTATTGATTCTGTGATCTAAATTCATTTTTTTTTTTTAAGGATTTTATTTCATTGTTTTAGAAAGAGGGGAAGGGAGAGAGGCAGAGAGGGAGAGAGACATCAATGTATGGTTGTGTTTCACCTGCCTCCAGCCACAGACCTGACTGGAGACCTGGTTTGCAACCTGGTTATGTGCCCTGGCTGGGGAATCGAACCTGCGACCTTTGGGTTCGCAGGCCGACGCCTTATCCACTGTGCTACCAGTCAGGGCTAAATTCATTTTAATTTGATTTTTAGATAGCTAGAAAGCTGCTTTTTGAGTTAAAGAATTTTTTTATATGAGGATGGATTTCTATAGTTAATTTTTTATTATTAATTATAATTTTCAATAAGTTCTTTATCTCCATTTATGGTTCAAGCAAGTTATAGAGGGATTCCTCAGGGTTAATTTTCTTTTTATTCTTTCATATGGCCATATAAATTAATTTTTTCTTTTTATATGCTTTAACATTGCCATATTTATACCAATAACAAGAGATTGGATGACTACCCACTTTTCTATATACATCTGGGCACATTATCTACCTAAGCACAGAAAGCTCATGAAGCATAATAAAATGACTGTATATTGAAATTGTTCTCTGTGGATGATATGTTATATGGTTACCCTACCTACTGAGGCCCTGTTGAAGTTTTGCTATTTTAGATTTAAGGAATAGACACTAAAGTTTTATGAAGGGAAGAAAGGTTTATTGCAAGGCTCCAGGGAGAAGGCGGCAACAAGAACTAAGGAAGCTCTAGGCCACTTTACTCGTGAAGAGCATGATCACAGAAAAATCTCTTCTGTTTTCTACTCTTTAGCTACTTAGATTCCCATGTTTACCTGGGTCCTACACCAACAGAAGGTTAGCTTCCCAACTCATACTTACAAGAGCAATTAAAAATATTTTGTCATATTTTACCTAAATTTTGTGTATTCTTTTGAAAGAGCTTTACAAATAAATCATGTTATTTATCTCTCTTTTACCTGGAAATGTTCCTCAGCTTCCTTCTTAACACAGTGTTCTTAGGAGCCACTATCAGTGGATTAGAGTTAATATGCCTGGAGTCAATGATCTTTTCTGTCTCTTCACCATTAACAAGAGGTAGTCCTAAGACAGAGATTTGTAATAAAGCAGTTGTGATTTATTTAAAATGAGAAGATATTATTGTTTCTATGGTGGTAAAATATCTGTATAACATAAAACTTAACATCTTAACTATTTCAAGTGTACTGTTCACTGGCATTGAGTGTATTTCCCATTATTGTGCAATCATCACCACTATTCATTTCCAGAAATCTGCACCCATTAGACAGTGCTTCCTTATTTCCTCCTCCCCATCACCCTGCCACTGGTAACCTCTGTGGTACTTTCTGTGTCTGTGAATTTATTCTAGGTACCTCATATAAGTGCAACCACACAATATTTGTCCTTTTGTGTCCTTTTAGTGTAGTGTTTTCAAGGTTCCATGTTGTAACAGGCATTGGAATTTCATTTCTTTTTAATGCTGAATAATATTTCATTGTATGCAAATGTCACATTTGCCTTACTCAAGAAATAACATTTTATACCAGGCTCTCTATGGCAGGAAATGTTGGCAGTGTAGCTTGGTGGCATGGGAAGTCTCAGAAGCAACAGATTAGACAGGATGCTATTCCAGATTCTTCTAGTAATCCACTGACCTTTGTCCTCTTTAGTTAACTCCTCTAAACCTCGTCTTTGTCATCTGCCATATGGACATCATCATAACTCTTTCAAGTTTTGTTGTGAGCTTTATACAAAACAATTCATAGGATGTGCCTAGCCTGGCACATAGTAGTTATTCAGAAAGGGAATTTCATATTTTCTTTTATCACCCATTCTCCCATTTCCAGAAACTCCTACCCATGACAAGAATGAAGAACTGCAGTTCTGCTTTCTGTACTTTCTGTTACCCATGGTCAACTTGGATCCAAAAATATTAAATAGAAAGTTCCAAAAATAAATAATTCCTAAGTGTTAAATTGCATACTATTCTGAAGTAGAGTTATGACATCTCACACTGTCCCTGTCCATCCAAGTGGGATGTGAATGACCCCTTTGTCTAGCATATATGGGTTATATGTACCACTGACCCATTAATACAGTGATTTTCATCCTTTCTTATCTCATGGCACATATAAACTAATTACTATAATTCTGTGGCACACAAAAAAATTCTATGTTTTGTTAATCTGACAAAAAATATTGATATAATTTTGATTCATTCACATCAGACTGCTATTGTATTGGCTGCTGTCATTTTTTGATAGTCTAAGGGAAAGAGGTCAGTGCCCTTAAATAATCAGGTATTGCATGTTTTAAAATTATTGTGGCACACAAGTTGAAAAATTGCTGCATAACTCACTAGTAGCTATCGGTATTGTCGGATCAATATTCCCAGTATCACAACTTGTGTTCAAGTAACCTTTATTTTATTTAATAATGCCACAGCTCCATAACTTTTATTACACTATATTGTTATAATTGTTCTAGTGTATTTTTATTGTTGTTACTCTCTTACTGTGCCTAATTTATTATTTTTTTAAAGACTTTATTTTCAGAGAGAGGGAGAAAGAGGGACATCAATGTATGGTTGCCTTTCACCTGCCTCCAGCTACAGACCCAGCTGGAGATCTGGCTTGCAACCTGGTTCTGTGCCCTGGCTGGGAAATTGAACCAGCAACCTTTGGGTTCACAGGTCGGCTCCTTATTCACTGTGCCACCAGCCAGGGTGTGCCTAACTTATAAATTAAACTTTATCATAGGTATGTATATATAGGAAAAAAACATAGTATATATATTAAGGTTTAGTACTGTCTGCACTGGGAAAATGTCTTAACTTCCCTCAAAAAAGGGATGATTACTATACATAATAGTGATTGTGTTCTTCTTATAGTGTAGGACATGGGTTTTAGAATCATCAGGCAGGACTGGCAAGAGGAGGTTTTACCTCCAGGACTTTTCCCACCCACTGCATCTGCTCCATAAAAGGGATGGCCAGCTCCAAGGATTTGGTTGTTCTCAGGAGAGAAAGGAAAGCATGCCTGTTTGTCTACCATGCTGAAAATACCTTCTCCATGAAAAAACGTGCTTCTCTTTCAAACTGCCTTTGCTGCTTCCCATGAAAAAATCTTATTCATTTTGATAAAAAGCAATTTCCGTTTTCCTGCCAAGCCAGCAAAGACCCTTTTAGAGGTACTTCTGCTTTCCTGGTATCAGGTGTAAAATCTGCATGACATGGAGGCCTCATGGCACCATTTCAGCAGCTGGCAAGGGAGGGGGTGGATGAACAATAGAACAACACATGTTCTCCTCTGTTAATGCTCTTGAATCAAAAATGTATGCTTGGAATCCAACTACTGGTCCTTTGGTCACATTTAAACTTGCAAAAGAGTGAGGAGTGCAGAAGAGTTTCTGTTAAAGAATGTCTTGCAAGAGCCCTGGCTGGTGTGGCTCAGTGGATTGAGGACCAGCCTGGGAATGCAAGTGTCGCTGGTTTGATTCCCAGCCAGGGCACATACCCAGGTTGCAAGCCAGGTCTCCAGCCAGGTCCTTAGCTGGAGGCAGGTGAAAGGCCTCTCCCTTTCTTCCTACCTCCCTTCCCCCCTCTCTAAAAATAATGAATAAAATTTTTTAATTAAAAAAATCAGAATAAAGGATAGCCTGCAAATAATAGAATAGGACCAGGTAGTGGGAGTAGCAAAAAAATGAGCACCAACCATATCCTCTTCTTCTTCCCCTACCCTCAATATACTAAATAGTTATTTTCAGGCAGAAAATCTGTTAGCTTCAAATAAATCAAAAGTAATAGAACCAGAAGCTATCTGAGCTTTCTAATCTACTCCAAAATTTCTGGGGAAAGTCCTGTGTAGAATCCATTCTCTCTGTGTGTTTCTGAAGGGTTACAGCCAAGTTGAACTTAAAGAAGTAAAGCAGAAACTTTGTGTGCTGACCCCTCCCCACACACTTTCCCTGGAGCCCTGAGTGTGCAAATTACTACTGGCGCTTACAGAGATGTGTTGTCAGACACCTCCCTGAAGAAGGGGACTAGTCCTGAACTGTTTTGAGGACATGAATGAGATTTGGTGGTTCCTGAATAGCTTTTTCCACACCTTAAAGCTTGTGTTTTTTATTAAGTATGTGGATATTATTCCACATATTCACATTGGACAGATGATTTGAATACTTGAGTCTATGAGAGCCCTTGATTGGTATCTTCAAAGCTGTCTGGGGAGGATGCATGGGGGTGAATGTAAGCTTTGTAATCAGATCTGCGTTACACTCCTCATTTCTCTAATTAGCTGTGTGACCTTGGGCAAGCTTTTTAACCTCTCTGGCCTACAGTTTGCTCCTCTGCCTCTTCAACGTATATTGGTCACCAAGATTAAATAAAATGAAATAACTTTTTCTGTTTTACAGTGTTTGACATATAGACAGGGCCCAGAAGGTATCTCTTTTTCCTCTTCTTTCCTCTAGTTTGCAAATGCTAAGGCACTCAAGCTCTGAGCAGCAACACCCTCATGACATAGAACTTGGCCAGGAACCCCAGGAATACACCTGAAAATTGGGAAGAAGACGAAACTGACAGGCATTTGTCACTTGGCATCTCTTTACCTTTTCTGGTTAGTCTTCCATAGCAAAGCAGTTATGTTTTTCCCCTCATCCTTGAAGCCACGTGTGTTGGATAGTGTTTGACAGGTATTTTTGCATGTGACAAAAGTATAGGGAAAGTGACAAGTACAGGCCTCATTGAGATGTTACTTGCCAGAGCTGACAATGCAGCCCCTATTGAAAAACCCCAACAGTGTGCTGAGGGGTCTTAACAGAAGAGAGAGGGACACCTACCTCACAGTCAGGGGTGCCTCTCACCTGACACAAGCAAAGTGTTTCAGGTGTGGCACCAAAATAGGAGACTGTAGTCTGGAATAAGGGAGTCTATTCTTTTTACTTCTCTGGGAAATCATATTGTAACAGGATAGTTTTTATTTTTTCTATGTTGGCCAACTGTCCCTTCTGGTCAAAGACACATGTATTACTACATTCAGTGAGAATCTGGAGCAGTAGCAAAGGCATCGAATCTCACTTCATTGGTTTCTTAATTGACCCAAAAAATGCATTTCTCACCAGTAACAGGTGATGAAATGTCATTGTTGGAAAGGCTAAGGATGGAATTAAAAATTTTTTTTCACATAAAGACAGTGTGTAAAGAGATCTGAAGTAACTAACAACCACAGTCACAACAAAAAAGAAAACAAAGTAACACTTTTGGACTCTTGTTCTATATTCAGCCATAGCATGTGATCAGGAATATGCTGAATATCTCCCCCCGGGAACCCACAACCAGCATCACTGAATATCAGTGATCAGGAAATGCTGTTTTTTTGTATTATTAATAAGCAAATCAGGCAGAAGTCTTGATGTCTGTTTCTCCGTATCATCTTTAGGGAAAATGGCATAGAGCTGTCAAGATACTCAATGGACTTCCTTGCTTCATCATTATGATAGGGATCCCAATTATTTAAAAACCATGATGCTAATTGAGAAATGTTTGCTTGGGATGGGGGCCAGTATCCCAGCCCATTAGAGATGGGATTGTAAGAAACACATACCTTCGGCCATGTATTTATAAGGAAAGACCTTATATTCTTTTCTAATCTGAACTTGGTACTTCCATTTTATCTCACACATACATGAAGTGTTTTCCAGATTTCATGTTAGAATTTCTTTTAATTTTGGCATTTAAAGTGTGCAACCTTTCTTCTTGATTTTGCTTCTGATTGTTCCTATTACAGTCCAATAATTATTGGCAATTGTCATTTGGTTGTAAAATGAAATTTGAATCTAATCCAAAGCTTTTATAAATTCTATCATTAAAATGATAAATAACTCATGTGGAGTTATTATCAAGTGAAATTGACTTTACTACTTTTAATGTGTAATAGTTCATGATTATTTTTTCAATGATTAAACAAAATTATTCAATTTGTTCATCTCTTAATAAATGTATGTGGGTATTTTTTTCCCTCTTCAGTTATTCCCTTGGAATGATATGATGTATGTTATTTCTGATTCACATGTATAAGATGCCTAATTTGAATAGGGCTGGCAATCTTATACTAAGGAGTGTACTGAAAGGGACTATTAATTGTAAATGTATGTATATATTTTTAATAAACCATTTTTCTATATTTGATATTTGGGTTTTTTCACCTTGTGAGCATCATATAAGGTTATATTAGCAAAGGACAATTTGAAGGAGGTGAAGTGGTGGAGATAAAGTAGTGAGAGAGAGAAAGGAAGGCTGAGTAGGTATAGCCTAAGTAACTTAGATATGACTGATAGGAAAGAAAATAATGTGGGGAGTATCATCAAAAATAGTTCTGATTTCTCTTCAATGTCTTATCTGTCTAGGGAGACTTTTTTTCTAAGGCATTATAGTGGATGGGCCCTTGACTACCTTTCATCCTGGTAGCCCTTTCATCTTTCTTTGAACACGTGTGGTACTTTCTCTGTGCAGCAATTTTTTACCTTGACCAGCACCCATGCTCATGAATGATTATGTGTACAGGCACATGTGTGACTTGGAAACACCAGGCAAAGCACTAATTAATAAATATGTTATTTGATAAGGAATTGTTGGGTACCTAATATGTGACCAGCACATTGTGAAATCCCTGGGATACAAAAACAAAAGGCAGAAGAAGTCCTTGACATTATGGTGAGGGAGACAGCTAAGCAGCAGTAAAAATTTTATGATGATGATGATGATGTATATATTTCCATATATGAATAATTGGGATAGCCTACTTTGGATGCTGTGGTTAGGAAAGGCCTGTTAAGAAGATGATAACGGGTTGGGAGGAGGGGGGAGGCAGAGGCAAAGAAGGGGAGCAGCTTAGACAAGAACCTAGTATAAAGGAACCATGGACATGACAACAGGTGGGATTGACTTTGGGGGGAATGGGGGGGTGGGGAGGGGGACAGAGGGGAGCAAAAAGGGGATGGATGTAATACAACAACAATAAAATTAAAAAAAAAAAAAAAAGAAGATATCTAAACTGATTGCTGAAAGATAAGCAGAAACTCGCCATGCTAAGAGGGAAGGGGAGTATTCCTTACAGAGAGGATCAGCAGCTGAGGTGCTCGGGAGGGAAGGAGTTTGGCATATTCTCATACTCACAGAAGGTCGGTGTGTCTCAAGCATGGTAAGCAAGGCAGAGTGAGGACTAAGATGAAATTGGAAATGTGGAGAGGAGCCAGATTACAAGATGATGTGTTTTAAGTGCAGTTTTAATGTGGGACATACACATTTAGCAAATAAAAACATAGGATGCCCAGTTAAATTTGACACTCTGGTAAACAACAAGTATTTTCTTAGTCTGAGTATGGCTGAAATATTGCATGGGACATACTTGCACCCAGCCCTCCCCCCCAGAACCCACAACCATTGCTTATCTCAGAGTCATATTTAACTGGGTGTCCTGCATTTTATCTGGTCACTCTAGGTGGGAAGCCACCAATGGTCAGTAAATGGGAGTAGTGTGATTGATTTGCGTCTGTGAAAAACAGGGCGGGTTGACTTTCTTGCTGAATGTTCCACCTGCTACTTGCCTGGTTCTCAGAAGCAGCAAGAGCACTCTGGCTGGTTCACAGTATTAATCAGAGTGGTGTCCAGGAGTCTCTCTTTTCCTTCCTGCTGGTCCTAGATGAGCTGCCTATCTTCTGCTCATCTTCTGGGTCTCAGCCTAAATGTGGCTTCTCCTGAGAAACCCACCCTCCCCCACCACAGGAGCCCATTAGGTGCCCTGTCCCTCTTCACTCGCGAGGCCCCTCTCCTTCTTGTGGCAGAGCACTTAAGCCACATTTGAAATTTCTTCTCCTCTGGATTAGGAACCCCGTGAGGACACAAGCTACATCTTCTTTCCTTGTTGACTTTTCAGCACCTGGCCCAGGAGCAATGGACAGGCTTAGGGAATGTTGGCTGAATGGCTGGATTAACTGTGAGCCCTGTGAGTCCAGTTTCGGAGATATCAGTTGCTAAGGGACTTATTTATTGAGCATTTCTTACTGTCAGATACTATGAAAAATCTTGAAGGTATCGAAATATAAGTCTCTGCCCTAAGGAGTTCATAAACTGGTTAAGAATATGAGATAACACAGAATCTAGGCAGTGGACAAAGCCATAGAAAATACACTGAAATATTAGAATCAGTGGTAGAATTGATAAGACTTAGGGATCATTAACCTGGATTCAATGGAGCACAGGATGCTACGTGAAAGGCTTGGCATAGAGGCCTGAGAACTGTCCAGAATTGTGTGTGCAGTTATCATGTGCTTGTGTTTTGTTTTGTTTTGTTCTGTTTTTCTGGTGAGATAGTCTAGAGCTTTGATTATCTTCTCAAGGGCAAATACGTGACTCCAGCCAGAGTTGTGGGTAACCATCTGCTCTTAAGTACGATGGATATTTGTGATACACTAGAGATCCAAATATAAAAGGTGAAAGTATAACATTATGAATAGAAAAGATAAGACTTTTTAGAATACTTTTATAGTATAGGTAGAATTGAGGAATTAAATTATAATTAAATATTTTTGTTCAATGGAGGAAACCATGGGAAAACTAACAGAATGAATCAAGAGCAAAATATTAAAAATATTTATAATAGCTCATGGGAGATTTATACTAAGGATATGCATTTTTACTTTTGCTAATTAGGAAGCAGAAGTTTAAATGGGCAAAAGATAAAATAGGCATTTTCAGAAGGAGAAACTTGGATGGTTAATATGTTTTTAAAGATATGTTTAGTCTCATTCAGAGACATGACTATTAAAATAAGAGAGACTACTCTATACCTGTGAGAGTGGTTAAAAACAATTAGAAAGTCAGGTAATAACAAGTTATCAGTGAGGATATAGGAAAAAAGAAATTTGGGGGAACGTTTGGTATGGAAAAGTATTAGACGTAGCCCATCTGTCTGCTGATAGGAGAATAGGGAAGTAAGACTTTGGTCTATGCTTATAATAGAATACTGTGTACTAGTCAGGGTGAATTAAAACCTACAGCAACACTTACCAATAGAAATTTAAGGTGATATTTTGAGCTTTTAGTGGCCACATTAAAAAGTCCAGAGAAATAGGTGAAATTAATTTTAATATTATATTTTAATCAAGCCAATAATCCAAAATATTATCAATTTAACATACCAGTATGAAATTATTAATGAGATAGTCTACATTCCTTTTTTCATACCAAGTCTTTAAACTCTGGGGTGTATTTTACACTTAGAAAACATCTTACTCATATGCTAAATTTTCATTCAAATACTTGGTCCTATTTCAATTTCAGAAAATATACAACTCAAAAAAGTAAATTTACATATTCAAGGTGTTCCAGAAATACTTAAAAAGTAGTCTAATAATTGAATAATGTCCCAGTTTTTAAATTTTATTTATTTATTTATTATATTTTTATACTTTTTTAAAAGAAGTTTTGTTTATTATTTCCAGAAAGAGAGAGAGGAAGAGAGAGATGCAGAGAGGGAGAGAGATATCAATGTATGGTTGCCTTTCACCTGCTTCCAGCTATGACCTGGCTGGAGACCTGGCTTGCAACCTGGTTATGTGCCCTGGCTGGGAATCAAACCAGCGACCTTTGGGTTCACAGGCTGGTGCCTTATCCACTGTGCTACCAGCCAGGGCCCAGTTTTTAAATTTAAATTAATTAAAGTTTAATTAAGAATGCACCCCCTTATTTGCATTAGCCACATTTCAGATGCTCTTCAGCCAAATGTGAGGAATGGCTGCTGTACTGGACAGCACAGGTGATATTCATAATATATGTAATGATGGAAGAAAAAGTATAATAAGAACAAGATCTATAGTAAAATGCCTTTTAAATAAGTTGAACATGTAAAAATGCATTGTATATATTTGCAATAAAAAGTATATATGTAATCAAATACATGGAAAATATTTGGGAAGAAGCTACCTGTATCTGTAAAGTGAGATAGCATTAGATCCAGAAGGAAGGGATCAACAGGGAAAGCACAGCTCTCTAGGAGAGCTCTGTACTGCCGTGCTGTGGGGTCAAGAAGCTTACCCAGCTCAGTGCAAGGCACCCAAGGCTAAAATAAAAAACAATGAGACCTACATCCAGACAATGGAATACTATTCAGCACTAAAAAGAAATGAGCTATCAAGTCATGAAAATACATGGAGGAACCTCAAATACATATTACTAAATGAAAGAAACCTGTCCGAGAAGGCTATATATTGTGTGATTCTGACTATATGCAATTTTGTAATACTTTGGAGACCTAAAAAGATCAGTGGCTATCAGGGGTTATGAAGAGATGAATAGGCAGAGAAGAGAGGATGTTTAGGACAGTAAAAACACTCTGTGTTATACCATAATGATGGATATACTGTGTCATTATACATTTATCCAAACCCATAGACTTCACAAAACTAAGAGGGAGCCCTAAAGTGAACTATGGAGCTTGGATGATTATGATGTGTCATTGTAGTTCATCCTTGGTCATAAATGTACCACCTTGTTGAATGACATTAATAATGGGGGAGGCTATTCATGTGTGGGGACAGCAGGTATGCGGGGAATTTCTGTGTCTTCCTCTCTATTTGTTAACAACCTAAAACTGCTCTCAAATAATAAAGTCTTTAAAATATGTATATTCTTTAAAAAACAATGAGAATTAGCTCTGTTCAAACTGTGGCAAAATTGGAATCGTAAATGTAGAATTACGGTTTCCGGATCACATTTTCAAATGCCCAAGTTGAAATTCCTTCTAAAAGAGCAAACCGGATAATGTTGGTAATTCGCAAACATAGGTAATATCACCAGAGGACGTTACTGTGAAAAAAATCAGAGGACATTTTCCTGAAGGCTCTTCATTCTTCTGATAAACAGTTTCTAAACATTGTTGTTCTCAGAGCCTGTTATATGTAGAAAATCCAAACTGAGGCCCTATATATAAGCCTTTGCAAGCCAGAGGGCAATTCTGCCATCGCCTCACTTCCGAGTTTTGTGGAGTATTACTATAACGCGCATGCTGTTAAAATTCATGTGGAATTTCTAATCTCCATTGTATCAGAAAATGAGCATATTCAAAGATAAGGCATTTAAATAAGTAACTAAGTTAAATGAGGCCCTTAGAATGGGTCCTCACCCAATCTGACTGGTGTCTTTCTAAGAAGAGGAAATTAGGACAGACACAGAGACACCAGGGAGGAGCTCAGACAGAGGGAAGGTCATCTGAAAGCCAAAAGAAGCCTCAGGAGAAACTAACTTACCTACACCTGATCTTGGATGTAAGCCAACCTGATTGTGGCCTTTTGTTATGGCAACCAGAGCAAACTAATATACCTGTATTCTAAAATATAGTAAATCAATTGCATGAGAAAGAATAGCATTAAGAGCAGCAATTGTGGAGTCAGATGGAATTGGCCTTAATTCCAGTCTGCAAATTACTAACTCTGGGACTCTCTTAGCATGCTTTCTCACCATGAAGTAAGAATAGTATACTCATGTCTACTTCATAGGATTATTGGAGGATTAATTGAGTGAATGGTAGTAATTGTTATATAAATGTTAGCTACTATTATAATCATTATGATTGGATGTTTTGCTCCAGTTGTCACAATTTCACTGCTCATGTATAGCAGATTCAACCCAAGAACCAGGGAGACTTAATATTTAAGTTCATTCCATGCAATGTTTTAAGAATCATAAACCTAGAGGTCAGTCTGTGGATTGATGTGGGGCTTCCTCATTATCTTCAGTGGTTCAGTCTCCAAAAGCATATGTTTGAATTAACTGCAGGAGTTCTGAAATCAAACATGATATATTTTGGGTTGTTTTTAGCAATTAACATGGTCAGTATAGACATAAGCAGTTAAAATGGGCATTTGTGGGCAGTGAGAAACCAACCTCAGCATTTAGAGGCACAAGAATCAACAACCATCTCTATAGCTTTATATGCAACCACCAGCCTCAGAAAGAGGCACACACACATCCATCACAATATGGATGCTGTTTTGTCACATCTGTAATATTGTTTTTCCTCTGCAATGAATTGAGGACGGAATTAGCCTTCACAAGTCTCAGGGCAGCCTGCTGTTCACTCACTATTGTGGTTTATGGGAGATTACTGTAATATACCTGCATTTGAAATACAACAAATTCTTAGCAACATGTCATTATGTAAATGCAATCTCTTCAATGTATTAAGTTGGTTACCTTCTCACATCAAGCTCTAGGAGATAAAAGTGGGCAATTAATATTCACTGGATATGCTGACAATATACCTATTTGTATGTTCAATTTCCTAAAATCGCATAACCTTCTGTTATCTTATAATATATAAAAGGGATGTTTGGATCTGAGAAAGCTGTTACTATGTCACATAAACAGGTCACCATGTTCCATTCAAAGTACTTACGCCCTGTGTGGCAATATGCCTTGGAGTGGAAACTTGCATCAGAAGTCTTGGTGTGAGTTCTTTGCATATTTATCAAGAACATTTCTTATTTTAAAAACATGTCTCCAAGACTTTTTCAGAGCTCAACAGTTTTACTACCTGTAAAACACAACTGGCTCTGTTTGGTGGTTTCCTGTCTGCCTGTATTGTTTCCCAGATATGGGGCACTTCTCATTCAAGTGTCCTTTCTTAGCCAGAGGCTAGGTCTGTTTGTCTTTTTTATTTTTCCCCTTAATTTGTGAACCAGTCCTTGTGTCCATGAAAGTAGAGAACTAACGTGATTGCCCAGAGGCAGTCATATATACTTTAGACAGGTGCTGCACAAACCTTTTCGGTCAGCTTGCTGAGCTCTTTCCAGTTCTGACTTGTAAACACTGATGGCAGGTCGGCCTTGCAGATGCTGCCAGGTGCTGATGATTTCATTGACAGACACAGCTGGCGTTAGAAATCCATCTGTTTATAGAGCACCCTATGTTTGCCTCAAGTCAGCTTTTGATTCTGCAGAATGGTCAAAGTGCCATGTATAAAATGAAAATAGCTTTTTTTTTTTTTTTTTAAGGCTTTGAGAACTAGTAAATGACACATATAAAAGCACTGAAAAACAACTTCAATAAATGGTTCTATTGTGTTACTTATTCTTAATTTATACAAATGATCCAATGCCTGTCAATGCCTCTCTAGAATTAATTCATATGTGAAGTATTAGGTGAGAAACGTAAGATAAATCTATACATACTTCTGGAAATACAAGCCTGTCATTTATTAATGGTGGAAGAAAAGGATTTCAGAAGGGCATAGTGTTCGCTTATAACCAAAAATTAGGGTTCCCAGGAGAAATACACAGAATCTTCAGCTCACCCCTCCTGCCTGTGCTCTAGAGCCACTCGGCCAGCTCCATGCTGGTGATGTCTGTTTAGGTGAACTTCTTACGGCTTTCCAGCCCTGCTCCCCTCCAAAGATGCTTCTTCTCACCCAATCTTTATTTCAGTTTTTTGAGGAGCTTCAAACTGATCCTTGTGCTCCTTCTTCTTCTTTCCCACATTTAGTAATACACCAAATCCTTTCAGTTTTACCTCCTATTCTTCAAGTATGTTCATATCTTTCCATCCCTAAGACATATATCTCCCTGAAAAGACGGTGAGAGGAGAAGGGTGAAAGTTATTTTCCTTTCTTACATTTCTTAAAAATTTTTTTAATTGTAAGAAAAAATAACATACATTTTATCATCTTAACATTTTTAAGTGTACTATTCAGCAGTGTTAAGTAGGCTTACATTGTACAACACACCTTCAGAACTTACTCATCTTGCAAAACTGAAACTCTATATCCATTAAGTGACAATCCTCATCTTTCTTTCTTCCTTCCCTCCCTTCCCCTTCCTTCCTTCTTTTCTCTTTCCTTTCCTTCCTTCCTTCCTTATGATGGCCCATGAGTACAACAAAAAGTGGTAAATAACACTTTGGGTCAAAGTAATATTAATCTATTATCATTTGATTATTTTGACACTCCTAAGTGATAAATTTCAAATGAGATCATTTGTCTGTGACTCTGGTCTTATAGGCTTTCAGTATTTACAGGGTTTGGCATGGGGACTCATCCCAGTATTTTCACCAGGTGTCACCAGTGCCTAAACTCAAAGATCTGGGGGAAAAAAAGCAAAGGAGATCTAGGATAAGCACTTCTGTTTGTTTTCATCAATTTATCATTTAGAAGAGGGCTTAGTGTAATGGAATGATATATAAAATCTGGATTTGAGTCTCATTATCATCATTAATTTGTGATCATTTGCAAGAAAAATTCTGTATCGTGTGAACTCAGTTTTTATCAGGTAGATCCATTTCTAAAGCTTCCTCTTCTTCTTGTTCTTCCTCTTTTTCCCTTTTCTCACGCTTCTCCCTCTCCTCTTCTTTCATCATTGTTGAGACACTTAATCAAGGCTCATTGGCAGTGGCAAAGGTAAAAGGTAACTGGAACTTGGGCACACCCTATTGAGAAGTCATTGGATAATGTTCAAAGGGTTTCTGCATGCATTTGGAGTGCCATCTCCTACTTAGAAGTTTGGAGACATTGTCCCAAAACTTTCTGTGATACTAGAAGGTAAAGATTAATTGAGGAATTAAAACATTTAAGTTTAATTCACAAAAGTGAGCCCATCTATCAAGACATATTTATTCTGTTATAAAGATCTGTCAAATTCTTCTACCTTCTTGAGTAAACCCATATTTTCATGATTTTAGGGCTTTACTTAGCTGTAAAATTTCCTCTGTGCTACAGAGCAGCAAATGTAATCTGTTCAGGAGTAAACTTTTTAACAGAAGTCAAAGGAAAAAAACCAATGTAGCTGGTTTTGACTTTCAACAGTTAAAAGAAAAATTAAAAGTACTGGATTTTGGGTAACTATGTTTGTCTCACAGTTTGAGGGTTGAGTGAGTGTTAAAATATCACTTACCACATTGGCCAGTTGCCTGGATTAGTCTTTTTTACTATTTTGAAGCTGAACAGTCAACCAAGTAATTAAGTGGGTTGCACATGTCAGATGTTTCACATAAAGAATCATTAGGCTTTTCAAATGATCAAATACTAATCAGTTGGCTCAGGCTTGTTTTAATTGAATATGTTATATCACATGTGTAGACATAAGAACAAGCCACAAGTATTTTCTAATGATTGTAGGCTGTATTGCTAAATGAATGGCATTACTCATGGATTTTGGGGGTAAAATAGGTAGTTCATCTATTCATATACAAAACACACAAAACACAATATCGGACAGTGGACAGAAGTTCTGAAGTTAATGAGGCACTATTGCACAAGGTATAAGGGTGGGGGGTTTGTTCAGGCATCCTGTCTGTGTTCCTTCAGCATGCCTCAGCTTTCTCCATATTAGCTGATGGCTTTAGTAAAATAATTAATCTTTCCATGCCTCAGCTTTCTCTTCTGTAAATTGGATCTAATAATAACAGTCTCATCTTATGAAAAATGTCATTAAATAGTATGTGGTAAATGCCTGGCACAGTGCCAACAAGAAACTAGTGGGGAAAAATGGATGGTATTATCACTTTTCCTGTTATCAACTAGACAAGAAGATGGGTGGTTTTCCTTTATTATTTGTTTACAGACAATTATATTAAAAAATAATTATCATGGACCTAACCCAAGTACATGGGTAAGAATAGACTAGTCACTTCTATGCTAACCTATGGTCCGAGTTGATGAGTTGGGTGCCTTATCTGTGTAGCCTCACAGCACTGCTGATGTTTTTAACTAAGGTTGAGCAGAAATAGAAGCTCAAATGTTTCCCAACTGGAAGACCGGTGCTCTAGCCCATCCACAATTCTACAGGATGGAGAGGCTGGCATAAAAAGAAGGTAGGCTCATTCTCTGTTTCACTACTGCATGGCATAGTGCCTAGAGTAGCATACATGCTTAATTAAGTCAACAAAAAGAGAAATGTAAGATGATAACATCTTTTCTCTTTGACAAATTACTTTTTAAAAGTCACAGTTCTTTTGTTGCAAGTTGAATTGTGCCCCCCCCACCAAAAAAAAGTAAGTTGGAATCATAACCCCTAGTAGCTCAGAAATGGGCCAAATTTGGAAATAGGGTCTTTACAGAAGTAATCCAGTTAAAAGGAAGTCATTAGGGTTAATCCCTTATGATTTGTGTCCTTATTAGAAGGGAAGTTTCAATGCAGAGGCAAATGTACAAAAAGAAGATGCTGTGAAGAGATACAGGGTGAAGGCCAAGGTTAGACCCTTCCCTCACAGCCCTCAGAAGGAACCCACCCTGCCGATGCCTTGATTTTGGACTTCTAGCCTCTAAAACTGTGAGATAATCAAGTTCTGTTGTTGAAGCCACCAAATTTGTAGCACTTTGGCAGTTCTAGCGACCTAATACCATCCCACAGAGGCTTCCTTGAGAGTAGGACTATTGGAGAAAGGAAAAATGTAAGACACTTGAGGGTTATATTTTCCATGCAAGATGTTGGTGCACTGTAGTTATATTTGGAGCAGCAATTTCAGTGCTCAGCAACTGAGAATAGGGTGCTGCTCCTAAAGCATTCTGAATGCTTTCTCCTGGGGGATTAATTAAGCACGAACAGTTCAGAGCGGACCTGGGAGAGGTATCTTGCAGCCATTGTGAGGGGCACGTGCCCACACACCTGTGTGGAGGAAGGCTGGCAGAAGCGGGCTTTACACCTGTGTGGAGAAAGGCTGGCAGAAGCAGGCTTTGCTCTGAGAGGCTTGTGGAAAATAGCCATGGCTACGGAACATGTTAACAAGAAATGCTATTTTTTTCAAATGCGTTTTTTAAATGTGGATTTTTCCAAAGAGCTAAATAAAATATTTCTCAACCATGGGAAGAAGAATCAGGAAGGAGAAGAATGATATATTTATAGAAAAATATTTTAAATATGTTTTGGGCTGGGAATGAATAAATAGATCTTATTTCTTAATCTGCCTTTCTGTCAAACTTTGTCCCAGACACATGCATTATAAAAAGGTTAAAAGAGACCATTTCATGTTCCAATAAATAAAACTGCTCCATAATTAGCAAATGATGACAGAAAACAATGAAAGTCCAAGTTTATTTTCTGGGTATCCTGACAGGTGCTTAGTTGGTGTTCTTTCCCCTGTGACAGCCACGTAAGCCTTTCTTTTCCTTTCTTACTCTGGTCCTTGCTGAGTTGACATAAGTGGAACCTCGTAGGCTGACTGAAATGTCAGAATTAATAAAGGCCGTAATCTGAAGGCGCATTCTAATCCAGTGCCTTGCCCCCATCATTGGCCTAAAGATGAACAGGATAGCTAGTAGGGTTTCTTTGAGAGGCTTGATTCCATCACCAGGGCAGTAATTACTGTTTGGATCATTACTTGACAGTTGCTGGAGTATATGAGTGTCTGAAGTCCCTGGCCCAAAAGGAAAATGTAAGAGCCAAATAAATGGAGTATCAAAGTCCTTTAGAGCTATTTTTTTTCACCTCCTCAGAGCTTCTCATTTAAGGCAGTGAATGGCCCTGGCACCATAGGATGGCCCCCTGCACAGTGAGGTCCCACAGAGCATTGAATCTGCAGTCTTTTTCTGGTAGGTTGTACCAGGTATCAGAGCATAGGTTACTCAGTGGTAGAAAGGCCCATGGTTTGGAGGTGGGTATGTACAAGTACCCCATATATAGGTATGTCTTGTTTTGTGACTTAAGTTTAAATGTGACAGGGGTTTCTCTCTTCAGGGATGTGTTGTAGGTACACCTTTGCTATTACTCCCAGTTAGTCTTCTTTGTAACCCTCTTCCCTTTCCAGGTTTTAGGAGAACAGTGGGCTTGATACTGTGAATTCCAAATACACTTTGAGGCCCTAGGGTGGTTCATTCTCTACCTACAGCTGAATGCCTCAGATACTTCAACTTAAGGCTAACTAAAAGAAAATTCATTCTTCACTTGAATCTCTCAGAGAGTGGGAGCTCACTGGTTTTCCTCTTAGTTCTTTACATCCCAACATTTTGGTGTCCTGGAGCTGTTCCAGATCATTCAGACACCAACTCTCCAAGCTCTCCCCATGATTCTGCCCCAGCTCAGCTTTTCTTCCCCTTTGCTTCCTTTCCCCGTTCCCTGCATTTTTATCAGAGACTTAGCTTCCTAGTTGTGTGTTTTTAAATAATTTTATCTCAGCTCTCTGAACCAGTTTCACATAAAGAACAAGAGAGTCAGAAGCCGGTGTTGGGAGAATAGGAGGCAAAGGGTTAGTTTAAAGAGAATAGGGAGAGTCAAATGTGAATGAACCCTGGTCTGTTTCATTCATACTAATTATAATTTCAGTATGCTATAATTAAGGAAAGTCAAGAAAGAAGGCAATTAGCATTGATTAGGTGTCTCCAATTGTTTAACAAACTTTGGTTGACATGTTTCTTTATGTCGTCTTATAGACTATTGATGGTTGCAGGTACATATTTGTTTGGGATTTGTTTTTATTATGGTAGTCATTTTTGCTTACCATTGTATTTTCATCCTGCATCATGCTTGGCATGGATTCAGTTCTCCATAAATATTTACTGGATGAATTAATGAATGGAGCAGTGACTCTTAGGAAGAATTTGTGAACTTGTATAATCTCTTCTACCTCCTAGATGAGGATAGTGAGACTCTGAGAGGCTACTTTGTCAAAGTTAAGACTGCTCAGAAGTGGCAATTCTAATGATTTCAACTCAATATATTTGGTTCAAAGATCTTACAATTCTCAGCACTACCTGGGACACAGTGTTCCTTATCATTAGCCCATTGGAAGATACCTGAATTCACCAAGCAAATACTTGTTAAGGCTATCTTTTGCTTTTGCTGGAATAGTCCCATTGTAACTTCACAGTTGGCACACAAGACTAATTGGAAATGAGATATTTAGTGCAACTTTATGTCCAGAACATCTTGGCTTAGTGATAATCCAGCTCATATCTGTGTACTATTTAGCTGTTGCTTTGATTCTCTGCATTCTTCAATGACTCTTGCCATATCACCTCAACTTATGGAAAGTTGAGGCATGAGACCCTATTGAAACTAGTGTTACACACAGACCATGTTTAGCATGGTCTTATGCCAAAGTCCAGTGTACATATAATACTGAGAAAAGTAAAGTTGCTCAGACGAAGGGAGAGAGGATTCAGATGCCTTTCCTCATCTCATCAGATTCTCAGACTATGTAAGACTTGTCATAATAGAGTTTAACATCTAACTGACCTAGATGACTCTAAGTAAGGAAACCAGGTCATCAGGAAGATCCTGAAATGTTGAGAAGTCAGGCCAGAATATACCATTAAGAATAGCATCGAGAGGCCCTTATTGATCTTTTACTTTATGTCAGCATGTGTCAGGCACACTGCTGAGAGCTCTACAGCCAGCACATCCTCAGCAAATCTTTGCAACAGCTCAGCGATAGAGGTGCTGTTATTCTCCCCATTCTGGGAATGGTGAAACTGAGACACAAAGTCATTACCCTGCACAACTAATGTCACAGAGACAAAGCAGGGTGGAAGGGTGGCCAAAGCTCAGTGCCACGTCTTAATCACTACTTTTCTTCCCCACTCACTACCTCTTGGCATCCCATGTAAAAGCATAACTTCTCTCTCATTAATTTAAATAACTAGCATAACTGCTGTAGTGTGCACGGTGGTTCCCAGAATTCTTCCCTCATTGGCAAACACTGATGAAGACCCACCATGAGATGCGCCAGGGGTGGGCGGCATTGCCTGGGTTCTGTGAGTCCCAGTGGACCAGCCGCTGCTCTACCCCTGCTCTTTCTCTCTAAACAGCCTGTGGTAGCTTTACACCTACCTGCTCACTCAGTTGTGATGTGAGGCCATAGTTAAGAACCTCTACCCCCAAATTGTCTTATCCACAGACAATATGCATTAACATTTTGCTGCATTCACGTATCAGGCCTTCCCTACAGGTTGAGAGAATAGCATAGTGTCTGCTTACATTTAGAGGCTGTTTCATCTGATAGCATACATTTTGCAAAATATCCTGAAGTAGAGTTTTCCAAGCTATGTTTATTTTTGTCTTCAGTCCTTAACTTACACAGTTAACAGCTCTCTTCTTTGAAACCATACTTTTTTCCTTTTCTATGTTCCTATGTCTTGAAAACTCCTCTGTTTTCTCTGCAAGCGACTTCTCCTCCAAGTACCACCTGCTCCCCGAAATGTGTGAGTTGCTACTCAGTATCCTACGTTCCCTTCTGTATCCTAAGTTCCCCTGGCTACTAACTGCCAACCCACCCAGGCCAGCCAATGTGCCTGTTCTGTGGCCTCCTCAGAACTAGCCAAGTGCTGGACTCTGTGACCTAAGCTGGCAGACATTTATTGGTCTAGCTCATCGCTGTGTCCAAAGTGCCTGACAGCATTTGGCTCACTGGAGCTACCTAGTAAATATTTGTGAGGTGAATGGTTGGTCGGTTGGTCTGTCATGAATTGATTCATTTTTTGAAGCCTTTTCATTTTCTGCTGAAGGTTTCTTCTAGCAAAATTCTAAAAGAAAGCTAATTCCCCCAGGGAAGAATAGCAAGTACCTCTCTACCCTGAAATTGTCAGGGTTAATTTTTCATTGTGAAGCTTTGCATCTTTGTTAAAGTTGTAGAGTAAATGATAAAGTGTTTAAATTATAATTGAAGTTTCGATCTTATAGTTTTACTTTTCATATGTATTCTAGCCAAATTAGTATTTTTGAGGGCTTAGTCTTCGATCATGTCTGGTCTTTTAAGTTAACAAGTATTTATTGTCCCCAATTAAATGTGTAAACCTGAAGCTGACATGGGAATTTGGTTATTGTTCTTCTCTTTCAGATTATATTGCTAATTACTTTTCCAAAGGTAGGTGACCTTTGTAGCTAAACATGGCAGATTGGATTTCCCAGAGATATGGGCACATCAAAACATGTCCTACCCTACATGTTCTTGTTGCAGTGTGACAATGATACTCTTCATCATGAGATAAAATGTATGTTCCCTGCACTTGAATCTGGGTGGGCCTTTGTGAATGCCTTGCCCAGCAGAATGTGGCAGTGTGAGGCTGGGTGAATTTTAAGGCTAGGTCCTTAAAGAATTGTGGTTTTGCTTGCTTCTTTCTTTCTCTTGGGATAGAAGTTTGGCAACCCTAAGGCAACGTGTAAGAAATCTGGCTACCCTGAAGCCACTATGCCAGCCAGACCACAAACGAATAACACATAAAGCTAGAAAAGGGTTCCCCTGTTAGACTTCCTAGCTCAGGTTTTAGTTATGTATATAAAGAAGGCTTCAGTGTGACCTTAAACCCCAACCCAGGAGGGATCCAGAGATAGAATCCCCTGGTAGAAGTGCTCTAAAATGCCTGAGCTTCAGAAACCATGAGAAGCAATAAATGATAACTGTGACGTTATGGGGTTGTTAAGTTGTGGGGTATTTTGTTACACAGCATTTGATAACTAGGACTATAAATATTCAGTTTGTTTGGATTTAAATAGAAATTTGATGATTCCTCACTTTTGGCTTTATAATTTTTGTTCCATACCATGGAAGCTCTTCCTCAATGAATATTAATTTTATTTTCATGTTGCTTTCTCCTGCTTCATTTGAACATTCTATTATAAATTCTTTATCAACAGCAAGTGACTTTTTCAGCTAAGACATGTATCCCTTTCATTTGTTACTAAAATATCTCCCTTAGGATAGTTTGAGCATCTTTCTAGGTGTTTAATGTCTTGCACCGTAATGAAGGCACAACTCATGAAAACAACTATTGAACTGTCATCTATTTTATGACTATTGAGACAGTATTAAAGTTGAAGAGAAATGCACTAACAGTTTCATATCTGAAAATATTATTTATGGATACTTTTTTACTTTGACAAATTTCAAGAGACTGTTTATATTTGAAGCAGGTATTATCAGAGTCTTAGAAAAATATACAGTATTATTTATAATAAAGTAGGTTTGGCAGATTCTGTCTGAATTATAGCAGTGTTAACATTTGTGAATAGTCACATTTTATTCCCACTGTATTTTGCTGAATTAGGTAAGAAAGATTTGATTCAGATCAATAACTATGGCACATAAAATAATAAACCCTCTCAAAAATGTAGGAGTATAAATTATTTGTGCTTGTGGAAGTGGGAAAAAACTGAATATAAAATTTTAAAATATGATAGCTTGAAAACCTAATAATCTATAAGCTATTAAAATATAAAATAAGCAAGAAATCATTACTCTACAATTTAATAAGTTTGCAAGGTGTTTGGGTGATTTTTCCTTCTCAGTATAGAAGCAGCTCTGTGTACAATTTTAAGGCTTACTTGATCTTAAGTAAGCTAAAGAGATTAAATAACTACCTGTATTGTTTATCAATTCTGGTGTGACTTCCTAGTGCCTATTTGGTAGCATGACTCATACAAAGCTACATTGTGTATGGATGGATAGTCCATCTTTTTTCAGAGTTTAACTCAAGTTACAAAAAGAAAAGAGTATGCAATAAAATAAAGATAAGTGGGTGAGCTAGCTGGAACAAAAATATTATAAAGTAAGATAAAGAGCGAGGGTAAAACTTACATGTTGTTAGTTTAGGTCTGGTTAACAGTGTCTTGATAATAGACCAAAACATGGTAATATCAGCAGTTTTCTTCCTTTTATTGATATTTTCCAAAATTGTCCAAGATTTAGCAAAATGTCCTATATTTTTTAAACTACTAATGCTGAAAACCATACCCTTTTCACTAGAGCCAGTTTCTTCTAGAATGGCTTCAAGAAGTGGTGGTGAAGGGTATAGTTATTTCTGAACAATGGTGACTATACTGAATATCTTGGAACCTTTAAATTGCTGGCACTTAACTTGTAGAAAATACAGATGAGTCTAAATATATGACCCAATGCATTTTTGCCTCGAGGAAGGATAAAAAGCATATTGATGGGGCAGTCATGTATCTTCTATGTAGACTTTTTCTCAACTCTACGTCTACATGAATATATCTATGCAAAGGAAATGTGTACCCTTTAAATAGAACTAGAAGGAAAAGAAATGAAGACAGCTGTTGACTGAAGGTGGTGGAAATATGGGCACTTATTTTGTCTTTACAATCTTTTTAATATTAACTACCTTTATGATATAAATAAGAACAAAAAATTAAAAGGCTTATTATCTCTTACTATTACTGGTCACCATGATATCTGCAGTCTTTGGAGATGAAACTGATCATGCACACAGACTCCATCATTCAATCATTTATCTAGCAAGACATTATGGGAAACACAGAATCTCAGTGGAGGTGCAGTTCTCAAACAGAGTCATAAGGAAATTAGGAGGTAAAATAACATTCTGTGTCTATTAAGTATGAACAGTGTCCTTTTAGTAAGAGGCAATGGGGCTGTCTTTTTGAGAAGGTGGAATCCAACCCAGGTCCAAAGGAATGTTAAGATTTAGGAGCTGTGGCGATCAGAAGTCATTGTTGGTGTTGGCCACATATTTTCAGTTCTCCTTCCATCCAGGCATATGACACAGTTGCACTTGTGATCTGGTGGAACCATGTGACTATTTATAGCACAATGAGTATGTCACTTTTGGACTAAACCTCTGTCTTCTGGGGCAAGACCCAATGGAGTTTTTTTTCACCCATCATAGCTCTTGCCAGTGCGTTTTTAAGCTACTGGTTGCTCTATCAGTCTGGCTGCCTGAGTGACAAAGGCAGGCCCAGAATGAACCAGTAGCAAGCAAGAAGTAAACCTTTGTTGTTACAAGCCACTGATATTTGGCTGATATTTGGGGGCAGTTTGCTTTCACAGCAAACTTACACTAACCTAATGATATATAGGAGAAAATATTTAGAAAATAGTAGTAACTAAGATATGAGCAAATGCACAGTAAAAGTTTAATTTTGGGTGAAGCCTGGGAGGATTAGTGAGAACAGTGAAGAACCAGATTGGGAAGAGTTGAGATCTGCCACAGTGAATTTAGAACTTTGAGCTGATACTGAGAAGAAATCTTTTGTGGTGTGTCTTGGCCTCTCCCTTAATTCATTGTGTTATCCATACTTTATGCCAAACTATAAGTACACAAAACATATTTAAGGAGGAAAAGTAGTGTGAAGGACTGTGTGGTCCAAGGATAGGCATGGAGAGTGGGCATTGCAGCCACACCAGCAGCAGCCATGAGGACATTTGTGAAATCTGGGGATGGATGGCAGGCAGTCTTTTTCACAAAACAAAGAGTTTTTA
Source organism: Noctilio leporinus (assembly GCA_004026585.1). NCBI lineage: Eukaryota > Metazoa > Chordata > Mammalia > Chiroptera > Noctilionidae > Noctilio > Noctilio leporinus. The sequence continues at coordinate 246,874 of PVIW01000844.1, forward strand.
TTCATTTCTGTGTGTTAGATGGAAAAAAGACAGATAATCCTATGGATAAAAATAAAGCTATATATTCCTATTTTCCCTCCAAAAAACTAACCTGTCTTAAAAAAAAAAAAAAATTGCTGTCAAGGAGTTAGAGAAAAGGGAACCCTGTGCATTGTTGGTAGGAATGCAGGTTGATGCAGCCACTGTGAAAAACAGTATAGAAGTTCCTCAAAAAATTAAAAATGAAATTGCTTTATTACCCACAAATGACACTTCTGGGGACTATCTTTAAAGAACTTGAAACACTAATTTGAAAGAACATATGTACCTCTTTGTTCATCGCAGCATTATTTAAAATTGCCAAGATATGGAAGCAGCCCAAGTGCCCATCGATAGATGAATGGATAAAAAATTATGGTACATTTACACAATGGAATATTACCTGGCATAAAAAAGAATGAAATCTTACTATTTTATTTAAAGATTTTATTTATTTATTTTTAGAGAGAGGGGAAGGAAGAGAGAAAGAGAGGGAGAGAAACATCAATGTGTGGTTACCTTTCACCTGCCCCCAACTACAGACCTGGCTTGCAACCTGGTTATGTGTCCTGGCTGGGAATTGAACCAGTGACCTTTGGGTTCACAGGCCAGTGCTATTTCACTGAGCCACCAGCCAGGGCCAGAAATCTTACAATTTGTGACAGCCTGGAGGGACCTAGAGGATATTATGCTAAATGCAATAAGTCAGTCAAAGAAAGACAAATACCATATAATTCCACTTACACATGTAATTTAAAAACAAAACTAGCAAACAAAATAGAAACAGACTTATAGGTAAGAACAACAGACTGAAAGTCAACAGGGGATGCAGTTAAGGAACTAGTTGAAAAAGGTGAGGGGATTAAGGAATACAAATTGGTAGTTAAAAAACAGTCACAGAGATGTAGATCACAGCATAAAGAATATAGTCAATAATATCATGATAACTATGTATGGACCCAGGTAGATACTCATAACATTGGGAGAACTGCTCTGTAAAGTACATAATTTTCTAACCACAATGTTATATATCTGAAACTAATACAGAGTAATATTAAATCTAATCTGTAATTGAAGCCCTGGCTGGTGGCTCAGTGGAATGACCCTAGCCTGTGAACCCAAGGGTTACTGGTTCAATCCCCAGTCAGGGCACATAACCAGGTTGCAAACCAGGTCTCCAGCCAGGTCCGTAGCTGGAGGCAGGTGAAAGGCAACCATACATTGATGCTTCTCTCCCTTACTTCCTGCCTCCCTGCCCTTCTCTCTAGAGGTAATGAGTAAGATCTTTTAAACAAATAAATAAAATAAAAATATTAAAAAATAAAATTAACTGTAATTGAAAAATAAAATTTAAAAAACATTTTGCTGCTCTAGTATTCAAAATAATACCTTTTCTCCAAATAGTGGCCATTCTATGCAGTCCATGTTGCTGACTCTGCTTCTTTGCCCTTGGACCCCAATATTCTTCCTGAGGTCTCATACAGTGGCCAACATGAACTCAGCACTCAGCATGATTTTATTGGCCTCCAAAAAATCTCTCTGCCATGGGAAGATGGCTTGATCCTCTGAGTCAAGTTTGTGTATTCACTTTTCTATGTTATCTTTTTCTCCAGAGCATGATGAAAATGAGTTAAGGTTTATAAAATGTCTGAAGAGGCATTAGGGAAAAAATACATTCTGTATGAATGAGATGGTAATAATAATAAAATAGAATTGAACCAGAGATTGGTGAAGGAAATTTAGTTTGATTTGCATCAGACTCAATTCTATGAATAACTGGTATAGTTAAATCTTATTTCTGAACTTCTTAAACATTTCCATTTCTAACCAGAGCTTTAATATAATTTTAATGCAGTTTTTTACATGTGAATTAATATAATAAATATCAATGTTGAATAGAATAAGGTCACATTTTACTACTTTGACCAGAAATGTAATCTTCCAAGATTCAATTTTATTACTATTATAACAGTCATACTGGATAAGGTCACCAATATTTCTTTCCAAAAGATATAATATATGACAACAGCCTTTATATCAACTGTAGTTTTCATGATCTGGATTTATATTCTGTAACGTGTTGACGAAGACATACCACAGACATTTCTTGGTCAAATGGCAGCCTGGGGAAGATGTTTCCCTCTAATTTATGGGAAATTTGAAAATGGATAAATGAAATGGTTGAAATATAACAGTTTCTTGATCCTATCATCCCCTTGCCTATAGATAATTAAATTCTTGTAGGATTTTAATCTCCCACTTGAAAGGGAAAGGTAATGTTTAAAGACCTTTCGATAAGTAAAATGGAGAATTGCTCTCTGTTCACTGGCTATTGATGAGCTGGCCAGCTGGCTAACCTGCACAATTCATTTGAGTGACATATTCATTGAATCAGAAGAGTTCAGGACTATCAAGAAGGGCAAAGGGCAACTAGCAAAACCATTCACCTTGACCTGCCTCTGCAACATCTTCACCAAGTGATCAATCTCTGCTGGCATAGCTCCAGTGGGGATAATAAGAGTACCTACCTTATGACATTGTCATGAAGATTAAATGAAGGAATATGTGGAAAGGACTTAGACACATGTCTGACACATTATGCGTGCTTAATAAATGCAAGCCACTGCTGGTTTTGTTATTAGGAATATTTTTTCAGACCATTTCAGGAGGCAATGTTTTTCCATCTTCATGAAGCTCTCATGGTTCAAAAGCTTGTTTGTATATTGAGCCAAAGCTAACATTTACTAATTGATCTTAGTATTAGCTTTAGGAATTATGAAAAATAATGATGTTAATAGCTGCTAATTAACATTTATCGAGTGCTTACTATGTGTTAGTCACTATATCCAGTATATTATCATGCCTAAAGATCATTTTGGACTATTTCAAAATACTCAAAAGTAGTAAAAATAATATACAAAATTTTATACATTCAGCCAGATTCAATGGTTAGCTAAATTTTTGCTACATTTGCTTCATCTATATACACTTTGGTTTTTGCTAAAATAATTTAGGGCAGTTCTTGGAACTGGTTTCATCTTAACTCTACATACATTGATATGCATCTTTAAAAACTGTAGAAATTTTCTTTCCTTTTTTAAAGATTTTATTATTTTTAGAGAGAGGGGATGGGAGGGAGGCAGAGAGGGAGAGATGTCAAGGTGTGGTTGCCTTTCACCTGCCTCCAGCTAAGGATCTGGCTGGAGACCTGACTTGCAATCTGGTTATGTTCCCTGGCTGGGAATCAAACCAACAACCTTTGAGTTTGCGGGCCAGTTTCCTATCCACTGTGCCAACAGCCAGGGCTAGAAATCTCCTTATACCATTATCATACCTAACAAAATTAATAGTAGTTTCTTGATATAATATTCAAATTTCTGTGATTGTTTCAAATGTCTTTATGTCATGGACTGGTTAGATCAGGATCTAAACAAGGTCTTCATATTATATTTGGTTATTCATTTTAGTACTCTTTTAATACAATATTTTTTGACATTTTTTTCTTAACTGGGTCAGTTTTCCTATAGACCATTTTGTAACTGGATTAATCTGTTTGCTTTTCCTTGGTATTAGTCAATGTATTTCTTTAGCGTTTGTGTTTTGCAAAAGCTCTAAGGATGGTTATCAAGTCATGTAGATACTATTGTAGCTACATATGACTATTTAAATAAAGACTAATTACAGTAGAACAAAATTTAAAAAGCAGTTGCTCTCTTTTCCTGGCCACACTTCAGGAGCAACGAGTGGACAGCACAAACATAACATATTTCCATTTTCATGGAAAGTTTTATTAGTCAGTGTGGTCTAAGGCTCAATTATTTCCAGGTACAAGCATTTGTTGTGGTGCAATATACTTCAGACTGCATTATGTGTGGAAGCACAATGTCTGGATGTCCCACTCTTGGGGTTCTGAAGTTGAGCAGCAAATTTAGAGAGTGACATCCTAATCACTCCATTATACAGCTCCCATCCACCTTTCATCTAATACAGGATTCTAATCCTCTTTTGTTAGGTATGCCCTTTTAGCAGATTAAGAAGTTTATAGATCTCTTCCTAAAAAAAGTCTCTAAGTGATAAAAAATTAAGTATATATAAATAAAAAGGAATTGTTACTGAATAATAGTTATTACAATATTAAAAAGCAAATCTATAATTTAGAGAAATAGGTACTACTTAATAGGACCTGGAGGCAGGTATAATGACTACTGTAATTGTAGTACTATTAGAACTGATACACAATTATAGAGTAAATTATATTTGAAGACATTTGTAACAACTATAATCACCTTATTGATATATGTGTATATATAGTATATAATGTAATATATGTGTGTGTATGTATATATATATATTATACATACATATGTGTATATACATTTAATCCTCACCTGAGAATATATTTGTTGATTTTGGACAGAGAGAGAGTGGGAGAAAGAGAGAGAGAGGAACATCAATCAGTTGCCTTTTGTACAAGGGTGGTACATTCCCAAAAAACCCAGAATTTATTTATGAAAATTGCATATTATTATATGTTAAAAGTTCAGTCACCTTCAAATTACTCTCCATTTGATGCAATATACCTATTGAGATGTTTTTTTCCACTAATCAAAGCAGTTTTTGAACTCATCGATTTTGATGGCTTTCAGTGCTCCTGCCTTTTTTGTTTCACCTCTTCCACATCAACAAAATATTTCTCTATCCTGGATGAATAGGTTTTTCATCCAGAGAACCAAAAACAAAACAATATCTCAGGGCAAGATCAGGTGAGATGGGGTGAATAGGGAGGGTGGGGCATGGGGGTCATGCAGTATTTTGATCAAAAACTGAACAGCAGATGTAGGAAGACATGCTGTGTCTCTCTCCAAAACTAAGAAGGAATATAACTACCTCAAAGCTAGAGGCAACCAGAAATTTCAGAAAATTGAGCTGCATGGAAGTCCAACAAACAAAAATATAAAGAAATACTCATCCAGACAGGTAGTGGGGTTAGAACTGGGGCATGGAGGACAAGGTTTGGTGGCACAGCGGCTGCGGTAGGGGAGCAACAGTGGTTGGCCAATGGAAAGCACAGTCACACAATTAAAAGAAGTAGGGACACCTGGGAAGTGGCCTGGGCACCAGACCAGACTGTGCAGCTCATGGTTCTAGTGCCAGAGGGGAAGAAAGCCTCACTGCTTCTGATTATGAAAACCAGTGGGGGTTGGGGCCAAGGAAGAAACTGCCAGTTTCTCAGCAGAGTCTGTTTTTTCAGAAGATCCCATGGTCCTAGAACATGCACAGACCACTTGCTCTGGGAACCATGGCCAGGGCAATAGCTAGAGAGGTGCCAGTCTCATACGGGAATTGGAAGAAGTGCCTGGAAAAGGAGCAAGTGCTGAGTAGCAGCATTGTTCCCTTCAGACCCTGCCCCCACATCCAGTGCCACAACGTGGTGAAACCAGTTGCCTGGTACTGACAAATAATTAACGCTCTGCTCCTTACAACATAACAGGTACAACAGCTCTACCTAACACACAGTGACAAACACAGGAGCCTGTCAAGTGGAGGAGACCGAGAGATACGGCCCAAAACAGGGAACAGGTTAAGGTTCCAGTGGGAAAACTAAGAGATTAGGAGATAGCCAACCTAATAGATGCAGAGTTCAAAACGCTGGTGATTAAGATGTACACAGACTTGACAGATATGCTTAAGTATGGCAAATGTAGAAGGGAAGAAGTTAAGGCTAGGCCAACTGAAAAAAAGGAAAATCCACATGAAAGCAAGGGTAAAGGGAAGGAAACCAGGGTTCAAACCAATGATTTGGAACATGAAGAAATAAACAATCAACTAGTACAGAATGAGGAAATAAGAATTGTTTTAAAAATGAGGATGGGCTTAGGATCCTCTGGGGTGACTTAAACATGCCAACATCTGAATCAAAGGGATGCCAAAAGGAGAAGAAAAAGAACAAGAAATTGAAAACTTCTGTGAAAAAATAATGAAGGAAAACTTTCCAAATTTGGCAAAAGAAATGGACATACAAATCCAGGAAGCACAGAAAGTCCCAAACAAGCTAGACCCAAAGAGAACAACACCAAGAAACATTGTAAATAAAATGCCAAAGTTTAAAGATAAAAAGAGAATCTCAAAAGCAGTAAAAGAAGAAAATTATCTACAAAAGGGTTCCTATAAGACTATCAGCTGATTTCTCGAAAGAAACCTTTTGGGCAAGAAGTCTTCAAAGTGATGAAAAGAAAGGACCTACAACCAAAATAACTCTATCCAGAAAAGCTATTATTTAGAATGGAAAAGCAGATAAAGTGCTTCCTAGACAAGATAAAGCTAAAAGAGTTCATCATCATCAAGCCATTATCATGGGCAGGTTCACTCATAAATCACCCGTCTTGAAATGGGCAAACACATTGAAAGAGTCTTCAAAAAAATTCACCACATCTGAATGCAGCTTCTCGCAATATTGCCAGCTGGTACACTGATACAGTTGAGTTTCTAGAACACTCACCTTGAGGGGGAAGCCTGTAGTACAAGGGGCCTATTCTCCAGAAGATAATTCCAGTTTATCTGGGGAGGTTCCCCTCTTGTAAACAAACACAACCTAGGTATGAGTCCTGACCAGCACTTGAACCTGGAGCCTTTTGATGTATCAGGCAATGCTTCAAACAACTGACCCACCTAGCCAGGGCAAATTATTACTTTATATACTTTAAAAAATATCTATAATTTGTACTATGTTAATATTACTGTAATTATATACATTTGTGATTTAAAAGGAGGTAAGAAATTTCAGTGAGAAGTTAAAGAAAACATGCCTTGGCCTTGTGGCTTAGTTGGTTTTAGAGCATCGTCCAGATACACCAAACTGTGGGTTTGATCCTAGGTCAGGGCACGTAGAAGAGTCAACCAATGAATGCATAAATAAGTGGAACAACAAATTGATGTCTCTTTCTCTCCTAAAAAAAATTAATAAAATAAATGAATTAAATAAAATTGTATAGAAAAATACAGATATTAATGAAAACAAATTGCTACTGTTTCTCCACACACCTATATGCATTCTCATGCATTCCCTCTCTTTTCTTCATACACCTTCTCCTAATTGTTCATGGGACTCTCTCTCCCCAACCTCACTCATGACCTAAGTCCTAAATCATCTATTAATTTCATGTGGGTAAGTTCTTTCATTAGGAACTGAGATGGGGGGTTTGTGTAAATGTTTTTTTTTTTCTTTCACTTTTTGAGCTGGAATATGTTGAATAACTCCATGAGTAGAGCTATGTAGTTATGCTAAAAAACAGTTCAAACAGATTCAGTAATACCCATTTAGAAGATGTAGTAAATGTAACTCACATAATTTATTAGCCCAAAGTCAAATAGCTAAAAGGTGGTAGAAATAGAACATGAATACATATTGGGGTTCCTCCCCAACCTGCATACTGCATTCAAATTCTGTTCTACCATTTGCTAATTGGTTTCTGTTTTATTATTTAGTAGTCAAATTAACCTACATATCCTTCCTCCCCCAACACAATAGTCTTTCCAATGCTTTGGCTTAAAGGTTGGCCCTTGTTTTTTCATTTCCATTTTCTCTGATCTTCCTCATGTATAGTACATACTCCTTCTGTGAATGTGCAATAGGCCCTCCCTGGTGACTTCCATGTTGACAGAAAACTACAAGCAGTCTTGCCAACAAAGAGCAGAGTGAGAAATCACCTCCCTCAACTTAACATCAAACTTGCATTCACAGTCTGAGATACAATGTGTTTTTGTAGAAACAGCATTTCTTTGTTGACTCATCTTGAGAGTATTCTCAACAAAAATTCTGAAGCTGTTGACATACTTGCTGCAGAGATGTGAGACTCCATCTTGTAGTTGAGCAAATGGTAGGCTGGACCTGGGGACCTCGCCCGCTGTAAGAATTCTCACATTTGAATTTGTGTAAAGGCAAAAATTAGGAAAGGAAAGACAACTCAGTTAATTTTATTTTTGTGGGTGTGAAACATATAAGAGGAAAAAAGTTACCCTTTTTTTCCCTTTTACTTATTAAAATAAGGTAAGAGTTCAGTCTGATTTATTAACTAATCAGTCATCCATTTCAACAGTCACTTATTAAAATAGTCTTTCACACAAAAATAGATATTTATTCAAACCATGCACCAACCCATTGTTTCAGAGTTTAGAAAGTTCTTTCCATTCAGCAACTTTACTGGCCCCTATAATTCAGCTGGAAACCACACATTTCTGAACCCTCTTCTCATTTCAGCTTACATGCTAAATAGGAAATGAGTAAAAATAAGTGACTACCACAGTTCCAGAATTTGAAAGAGGTTCTGAAGAATATAAATATATGAGTAGTTATGGAAAATGGTGTGTTTTAGATGGAGCAGACAAGTCCCCTAAGATGTGACATTCGATCTGAAACCTAGCTAGGGGTTCAAGAGCAAATCTTTGGATTAAAGGATGAATGAGAGGGTCTCTGGGTTTTTTTTTGTTGTTGTTGTTGTTGTTTTCAGTTGAGCAGAATTGGTTAATAGCATTATATGTTTCACATGTACAACTTTAAAATTTTGATTTATTATTTTCAGAGAGAAGGGCAGGGAAGGAGGAAGAAAGAGGGAGAAGCATCAATGTGTTGTTGTCTTTCACCTACCTCCAGCTACGGATGTGGCTGGGGACCTGGCTTGCAACCTGGTTTTTGTGCCCTGACTGGGAATCGAACCAGCAACCTTTGGGTTCGCAGGCCGGCACCTTATCCACTGTGCCATCAGCCAGGACTTCAGATGTACAACTTTATAGCATAACATCTGTGTATTCCACTGTGTGCTTACCACACAAAGTCTAATCTTCTTCTATCGTCATATATACTGAAGCCCCTTTACACTCTGTCTTCCCCCAACCCCTTTCCTCTGGTAACAGACTAATGATTTGCTATAGAAAGTGCTTATATTTCCTTAAAAAACTAAAAATGGAACTGCCTTTTGATCCAGCAATTCCACTACTTGGACTATACCCAAAGAATCCTGAAACACCAATTCATAAGAACCTATGTACACCTATGTTCATAGCAACACTATTTACAATAGCCAAGTGCTGGAAACAGCCCAAGTGCCCATCAGTGGATGATTGGATCAAAAACTTTGAAACATTTACACAATGAAATTCTATATAGCAAGAAAGAAAGAAGGAACTCATACCCTTTGCAACAACATGGATGGAACTGGGGAGTATTATGCTTAATGAGATAAGCCAGTCAGTAAAGGACAAATATCATATGATCTCACCCATTACAGGACAATAATGAACAAAACTAACAACAAGCAAAACAGAACCAAATATATGAATACAGTGAATAGGCCTTCAGTGGTCAGGGAGAAAGGGGGTTGGGGAGGGGAGAGGGGAGGCAGAGGCAAGGAAGGGGAGCAGTTTAGACAAGACCTAGTATAAAGGAACCATGGACATGGACAACAGGTGGGATTGACTTTGGGGGGAATGGGTGGGTGGGAAGGGGGACAGAGGGGAGCAAAAAGGGGATGAATGTAATACAACAACAATAAAATTTTTAAAAAATAAAAATAAAGGCCTTGGCTGGTAGCACAGTGGATAAGGCACCGGCCTGCGAACCCAAAGGTTGCAGGTTCGATTCCCCAGCCAGGGCACATAACCAGGTTGCAAACCAGGTCTCCAGCCAGGTCTGTGGCTGGAGGCAGGTGAAATGCAACCATACATTGATGTCTCTCTCCCTCTCTGCCTTTCTCCCTTCCCCTCTTTCAAAAAGAATAATGAAATAAAATCTTTAAAAAAAAAAAGAAAGTGCTTATAGTAGAACATTGTGTGGGGGAGACAGCTACACCTACATCCCCTTTGTTACTGCAAAACAAGGATTTTGGCAGGAATTTTGCTTGTAGTTTATCATCCATATGTAATGAAAGACATATGCAGTGTTGATGTTACCCCTCCCTTCATATTGTTATGTACAAGGGAACATTTGGTGGAGAAAACTTAATGCTTAACACCCAGATTTAGTAATGGATTCAGAGGTCAGGAGGCTGTAACATGCAGCTGTCAACTATAAGCTACTTAGAATGAAAAAATTCATAAATTATAAACTCTCCTTTTCACCAGTTGGTTGGGAGAATTTAAAAGCACATAGCTTCCTGGACAGAGTATTGGAGAAATACATCTTTCTAAAGTCATTTACAGTCCTTGATTTCTTCAACACATTCTCTCCTGCTTTTGTCAGGATGCAGGGAGAGTATGATAATAGTTCCTGGCACAGGTCTTCAGTTTGTAGCCCATTAGCCATATCTTCTATTTGTCCTGTCCAGCACTTTTTATGAAGTGAGTACAGAAAATGCCCACTGTGTATACCAGTGTGGGACTGAAAAATAACCATGTATCTGAAACCATACAAAGCAAGTTTAATAATCAATGGGAAACATTATGATTATTCCATGACCTTTCAATTTTTGTTAAAACACTTTAAATGCTTTTTGTTGGTTAAAGGTATATTAGGGAATAAAAATATTAAGACTAATATTTATTTAGTGCATTGTAATTTAAAACGTTAGAAACACTGAGAATTAAAGTACTTTATTTTCCTTTGGAAAACATTTATCAACAACAGTTTGAATGAGTTTGCCTCCTTTTTGTGCTTGCACAATTTAAAATACAGAGAGAGCATCTTTTCTATGCTGTGGCAAAATGTAATACTCCTTTCTGAGTATGGACCAGTTCCAATTTTTTGGCACTTTATCCTTTGCACTTTCAATGTGGTAAACCATGAAGTTTTTGAAAATGTGAATTTTTTGCTGGCATTACTTCCTCTGGTACATTTTTACCTTCTTGTATCTGTGTCGATAAGTTTGCCTTCACTAAGTTTCTCTGTCAGCACATCTAGTTTCCCAAGCCACTATCTGGCCAATATTCCCATTGTAAGCTACTTCTTCTTTAACTTCATTTACATCTGATTCACATTTCTAGTCTAGCATTACCACTCTTTGTTTCTTTGTCACACTTTCATATTTGTTGGCCAGTTCCCTTTTCTGATTATACATTTTGGGATAATGCCACTGGGGTTTATCGATGGCAGACCAGAAGGCAACACAACTACATGTTTTGCAATTGTATATGACTCAGTGATAGCACACATTGACCAATCACTGACAGACTTGGGAGAAGTGACAGGGTTGGCCACTGATCACTATGCATGTCTGTTATTAAATATAGTGATTTGGGGACTGGAGACCTTGTAGTGAATTTGTGCATGGATTCCAAGGTAAAAAACCACAGTGACTGAAATTTCAACTAGATTGTTGGGGAACTGGTGTTATTTAACTAAACTGCGGACAATGAAATTTGGAATCATGTGAGGCAAGAGCTCCCTGTAGTTGCCAGAAGTTAAATATAAGAGAATTACATGTAGCATTCAAATTTCCCGATTCTCTTAGAATAAACATTTTAGTAATATCTGCCTACCTTGGGACATGTGTTTTCCAGTTTGCCCCAGTTCCCATCATTCCTTGCTATCATACACTTACAACCTCTATTGATTCACAGTCCTATGTAGTTGCTGCTAACTACAGAAGACTACTAGCTGGAGGTAGCTATTTAAATTAAAATTTAAAGTTTAAATTTAATTGTTAATTTTAAATTAAATTAAAATTAAATACAATTAAAATTCAGTTCTTCCATCACACAAACCACATTTTAAGTACCTAGTAGTCATGTCTGGCCAGTGGCTACCATATTGGATAGTATAGAACACAGAACATTTCCATCATTGCAAAAGTTACATTGCATAGCACTGCTTTGTAGGCAGTCTGTATTAGGTAAATTACTATGACTATAGGGATATCAATAACATTGAAAATCAATAATACAAAGCCCTCTTAATTTGAATTATTCTTGTTTTTGTTTTCCTTTTTTTTTTTTAAATCTTATTGTTGTTGTATTACATCCATCCCCTTTTTGCTCCCCTCTGTCCCCCTTGTTTTCCTTTTCATAGATCTTAAGATGAACCAGATAAGATTCTGACTAAGAGTATTATTTCAGGTGGAGGCTTGTGTTTTTTTGATATAGAAACATTATTGTTGATAAATCTCTGTACTCTGTGTCATAGTATTTGAAGTTGTAGTCTACTAGAGGAATATTAGTCATCAATAAGAAATTTGAGACACTTTAGTAATAATTAAGGTGATTCAAGTAACTTCTACCCTGTTTTAATTAATTATGATAAAGATAGTGCTGATGATGCTATTGTCGGTAATGAGAGCTTTTGGGGCCAATATCTGATTCTCCATGCCAGAGACTGATGGGTAGTAAAGATATGTTTTTATTTTTATTTATTTTATTTTATTTTTTTAAAGATTTTATTTCATTATTTTTAGAAAGAGGGGAAGGGAGAGAGGGCAGAGAGGGAGAGAGACATCAATGCATGGTTGCTTTTCACCTGCCTCCAGCCACAGACATGACTGGAGACCTGGTTTGCAACCTTGTTATGTGCCCTGGCTGGGGAATCGAACCTGCGACCTTTGGGTTCGCAGGCTGGCGCCTTGTCCACTGCGCTACCAGCCAGGGCAAGATATGTTTTTAATATCTAAACATATAAATATCTGAGTGAGTTTTAGGATTCTGTAAGAAGAATATATAAATATAAAACTGTTATGAAGTTGCCAGAACATCTGTTTCCACAACTTCTGTTTTATTTAGGCATGCTTAATTTTTTTTCAATTACCTACAAAATGAAATTCAAATATATACAAAACATATGTTAAAGTTGATATTTTTATAGATCCTTGTAAGTTGTTGGATATAATAATTTAAACATTAGGCAAACTGTATTGTGTGCTGTGCTCTCTAAATAAAATTTGAAAAGGGGAGAGCTGAGAAAAATTGTAAATCTTAAATGCACATGGATAGTCTAAATATTGTTACAGTATTTTAATGTTTTGTTTTTTCTTATTGCTTCCAATTATGTTTTTAAAAATTCATACAGCTGAAACCAGAGAGGAAGAAGAAATTATAAGATAACTTATAACTAGATCCTGCCTCTATTGATGTTAGGTTTTGATGGGGAGGGAAAATACAGACAGAAATGATATGACGGAATGGAGGTGGGTAGGTGAGTGGAATGTGGAAAAATAAGGGTGAAATTTTATATGTGAAGTAAGTAAAATTTAAGATTGTAAATGATAACACTGGAGTGAGTGAGTGACAGTATTTCAATCACATGTTCTCATGGTTGCCTGCACTGGTATCCTGGGAAAAGTGGCGGCTTTAAGGAATTCACTTCTATTGACTTTAAAAAAGCAACCACTCATTTAGCTTTTACTTTATGATATGAAATGTATTATTATTATTTTTAAACTCTTTGTAATCAGCGAAGTAGGTTATAAGTATCCACCCAGTATTAACAAAGACCCTAGGCCAAGAGATTTGAGGAAAAAAGAGTGGTTTAGAAAGAATTTCTGGCTTAAAACCCTATATTTGTGAATGTATTTTTAAAAAATTACTATTGTTTTAAAGATGTCAGAGCCTCTTCTGTCATTGTCAGTCTTTTCGTTCAGAAAAAAGTTTAAGCAAATGGAAAAATAAAAGTTTTTCTTTTATAGGCTTTTGAGTTTTAGTGATGAATGCTGAGCTATATTTGCCTTAAAAGCATTGTCTTGAAAAAGTCTGCTTTCCTGACACTCTGGCAATGTAGTTCATTGCTGAAGTTTCTGGGTTATTTAAAATTAATTTTTAAAACTGAATTGCTTCTTTGTTTTTAAAGGCTGCCTGATTAACTTTTCTATTCTGGAAGATTCCAGAGTGACATGACAATGTCTTTTGCTTTCTATTGTGGAAACATTTGGAAATCATTTGCAACTTAGAGTTTCCCCCTTTTTTTTTTTTTCCCTGGGATTTTCTGCATTTTTATTATTGTAAATGATTAAGCCCATTCTTTAATTTTCAATAGATCACACAGTCATCTTTGTGTGTCTAGCTGTCTTTTTTTGGAAGAGACATGTCTTAAATTGTTCACTGCTGAATCAGATTAAAATGACTTTCGTATATTCCGTTAAAAAAAGAAGAGCTTAGTTTGTCTTTTATGGAGAGTTCAATCTCATGAAGACCTTGTTCAGACATAAACGTTTTTTTCATCCTGCACCAAAGGATTTTTAAATTCTAAGCTAAAATGAATAAAAGTGTGAGCTTGTTTTCAATTATTATCTTGGAGACTAATTTCAAATAATTCTGCTCATTTAAATCCATGATTGTTATCTAAGCTGAAGACCAAAAGAGAACAGCACAAACACACACACACACACACACACACACACACACACACACACACCTTGTTCTTATTTTCCCTTGATTTTTTATTGTTACTCCTTTACAGTTGTCCCACTTTTTACCCTGTTGCCGCCATCCACCCATCCCAGCCCCTGCTCCTACAGTTAATTCCCACACCATTGCTCCTGCCCATGGGTCATTCTTACATATTCTTTGTCTAGTCCCTTCCCCATCTTTCCACCATTATTTCCCTTCCTCCACCTTCGGCCCCTTCAGTCACTTTCATCCTTCAGTTACTTTCATTCTGTTCCGTGTTTCCATGACTGTGGTTCTATTTTATTTGTTAGTTTCTTTTGTTCATTACATTCCACTTATAGGTGAGATTATATGGTATTTGTCTTTCACTGACTGGCTTACTGCATTTGGTATAATAGTCTTCTGTTCCATCCATCTTTCTGCTATATAGTATCCCAGTATTTCATTGTGTAAATGTACCACAGTTTTTTTAATCCACTCATTTACTGATGGGCACTTTGGCTGTTTTTAGCACTTTGGCTGTTTGTCTATTGTAAATGCCGCTGCTACGAACATTGGGGTGCATAGTTCTTTTGAATTGGTGATTCGGGATCCTTAGGGTAGATTCCCAGCAGTGGAATCACTGGGTCAAAAGGCAGTTCTATTTTCAGTTTTTTAAGGAAATTCCATACTGTTTTCCACAATGACTGAACCAGTCTGCATTCCCACGACAGAGCTCTAGGGTTTCCTTTTCTCTGCATCCTCACCAGTACTTCCTGTTTGTTGATTTGTTGTTGATTGCCATTCTGACAGGTGTGAGATAATATCTCATTGTGGTTTTAGTTTGCATCTCTCTGATGGCTAGTGATGTTGAGCATCTTTTCATATGCCTGTGCGCCTTTCGTATGTCCTTGGAGAAGTGTCTATTCACATCCTTTGCCCATTTTTTAATTAGATTGCTTGTCTTCCTGGTGTTGAATTGTATGAGTTCTTGAAATATTTTGGAGATCAAACCCTTGTCTGAGGTATCATTGGTAAAGATGTTTTCCCATACAATTAGTTCCCTTTTTATTTTGATGATGGTTTCTTTAACTGTGCAGAAACTTTTTAATTTCATGTAGTCCCATTTGTTTATTTATTTATTTTCTCTATTTCCTTGTCCTAGGAGGTATATCAACAAAAATATTGCTAAGTTGGATATCTGAAATTTTATTGCCTATGTTTTCTGCTAGGCCATTTATGGTGTCACAACTTATATTTAAGTCTTTTATCCATTTTGAGCTTATTCTGGTGTATGGTGTGACATAACCTGTTTTGCAAACAATTTCAAGAGATTCAATTTGAGTCCATTCCTACACCAGGTTAGAGAAGTCTGATTTAGTTGGGCCTAGGACATATGTAAATTCAAGATGGAAAAATCTCCAAATGGTGAGCCTCATAACACTGCCCCTTCCCCTTTTCTCCTACATTACTTCACTCTCCACCCACCCACTAGGTCAAAGACCTTGAAGGCTCTTTGATTACCCTCTCTCTTTGACCTGTACCCATCAGTAAGTCCTGTTGCTCCTTCCTCAAAAATGTATCTTGAATTCTCTGTATCTCTACTGCCACCACCATAGTCCAGGCCTATTTTGAATCTCTGTTAATCTCTGGTAAAGACATCCTCAGAGGTCTTCAGCTTTCATCCTTGCTTTCATGGAATTTTTTTTTTTTTTTCCTACACAGCATTGAGAGTGATCTTTCTAAAAGAGGACTCAAGTTCTATCATATACCTCTAGTCCCCACTGCCTGAAATGCCTCAGAGGCTTCCCCATGCACATGCAATAAATCCAGATTGCCAACCAAGGCTGTGGTAACCTGTGCTTTTCCTGATATCCCAGGTCAACATGCCAAATTTGTTCCCAATTTAGCAATTGGCTTGGGATGTTCCTCCCCTTGTAACATTGCATCTTGCTTTCTCATCTCAACCTCATCTCTTTTATAGAAGAAACTACACTTTGATCTATTTCTTGCCTTTGTCTCTTCACCCTCTACAATGTACACCTTTGGAGGGGAGGCATGTAGCTGGTGTGTGCTATACTTTCAGTGTCTTACACAATACCTACCAGGTAGAGGCTCTTAATTAACACACACTTAACAAATAAATGAAAAACATACAAAGTCCTAAAAAATGTTTTGCCTCTCTCCTTTCCTCCCAAATTTGGCTTTATGATCTTCCTTCAGTAATTCATTAAGAAGCTCATTTATTAATCACTTGAATACCTTCCACTAGAAAATATTCTCACATTATGTCTCTTAGATTGCTAACTTATGGAGGACTGAATTTGGGGGGTGAGTTAATTCCGTATCACTGAGAATGCCAACTTAGAACACGTAAGCCTCTGTAAATACTTTTGTCATCAACATTTATATTTGTCATGGAAGATATTTCTTGTTACTAAAAGCACATAGAACAATGTTCTTTTCAAATCTTTCCAAGCTCTAATAAATTAGTGGTCTACAAGTTTTCCATCTAAAATGCAAGTGCGGCCATTGATGTGTGAAAGGACAGCATCTTATATTTCTTTTTCTACGTCTTTAGTTAGGCCTCTTTTAGATCAAGGACTCAGGTGGAGTTTTTGATTTTTAGGGTTAAGTTAATTTCCCTCAATTATTTTTATATAAGGAAGTTCAGTCTGGTCCAATGGTTTCTTAGAAACTACCATTTCTGAAGCATTTGAAGGATTACTCACAAGAAAGAACTGCTTCTCAGATTAAGCAATGAACAAGCACATGTGCCATTTATTCTTTCCCCAAGTACTCACTGAAGGTCTACTCTGCATGAAACATGTGTAGTACCAGGACTGCCAGTGAAGCCTGTCTACCAGGGGATATTTTCTATCCTCTAAGAGCATATTTCCTGCAAAAGCATTCCCTTTTTATCTGTTTCCTTTCTTTCTACCTCCCATGTGCTCTTTGTTTATTTTATCTCATTAAAGAGTCTCTCTGTTCCACATGCATCTTATCTGTGAAGTGTAGGTGTGTTGCTTCATTGGCTTGTTCTACTATACTGAAGACTTGATGAAAAATTGGAATGTTCAGTGGTTCTTGAGTGGCATAAACAAACTGACAGCTGGAAGTCATACTCTTCAGGACCTTGTAGAACTTTTCCTCTGAGGACTCTATTTATGTTTGGGGTTAGCCTGGTTACCCTGTGGAAACAGAAACTCAGGATGTTCAGTCATCATTCATAGGCTAACAGAATATAAGTGTGTATAGGGTATAAACTATTGATCTTGCATGTGGTTTTCAGCAGATCTCCAGTAAATTGCAGATTTGTATTACTTTCTGATCTACTCTAGACTAAAAAACTTTTCACAGAGTTTTTGAAGTGATTCTCATCTTTAGAGTACACATGTAGTTGTGTTATTTTTAAATCCCTCATTGGGAATGAATGATCCTTAAATATTTGTTTCAGCAGCTAAGTGTACTTTATTTCTTTTCTATTGCAATACTCCTCCAACTCTTAACACTTTTACCATATTGTCATCTTGGTGTGTCCCCACTCCCATGTTTGCACTTTATGAGTGACGGTAACTTTCTTTTTCAGTGCTTTTCTAACTAGAATTATTTAAATTACACATACTTCTGTATATCCCCTAGACAATACCAATAAACTAGATTTTTATACTGGTTACCCAGACATTTCAAGACCTAGATATGACTTCCATGTCATTAAGAAAGGGGCAAAGGAAGACTTAGAAAAATATTTTTATTGCTTTTTAATTGAAGAATGAAAGATACTTAGTATGCATGCTGATAATCTCCCCAACCTTGTGGCTACTTAAACTAATAAACCCCTCCTTCTTCCCTGTATCAAGGCCTCTGAGCCTTCTCTAACATGCTGCTCTAAGCAGCTACTACAAGTTAGTTGGACTTAGCAAAAGAGATGAAACTTAGACCCTGGTTGGTGGCACATTGGGTAAGGTGACAGCCTGTGAACCCAAATGGTTCGATTCCCAGCCAGAGCACATAACCAGGTTGCAAGCTAGGTCTCTAGCCAGGTCTGTAGCTGGAGGCAGGTGAAAGGCAACCATACATTGATGTTTCTCTCCTTCCCTGCCTCTCTCCTTACCCCTCTCTCTAAAAATAATAAATAAAATCTTTAAAAAGAGAGAGAGAGAGAGATGAAACCTATTTAACAAATTTGCTCTTGTTACTGTAGGTACAGATGGTGAGACCTGCAATGATGATCTGGTACCCACTGCACAACCAATGGGGCTAGTTGCCATGGAAGAGGAAAGAGGGCTTTGGGGTCTCATGCTAGCAGTTAAGAGCCCTATTCCATAAGTGACATGTATCACTTTTGATCACAAACACTTGGTCAGAATTTCTTCAGCTTCACCAAACCACAAAGATTCAGGATGCATAATCCTATCATGTGCTTGGACATGACAAAAACCTCAAGTAGATGGCAAATAGCACTAATGACTGCCATATCCCGTGTGATGTATTTTAGTGCTCAATTTATTATTGTAGTTCATTTACCAGGATGCCCTCTTGCTTTTTTCATATGAATAATAGGATGTTTACTTTTTGTTTAAAAAGCAGAAGTCTTTCAGTATTTCTATATTTAGGTAAATGATACTCAATGTTTTCGGTAAACATCCCCTGGAATATTTGCCCTGTGCAATGTTTTACAAAAAAGAAAACAAAAGTAAAATAATAGTTTTATTTTTAAGCAAATATGAGAAGTGCTGTATAGTATCTCTTATTTGGGGAAAGTCAGAATGAACATTAGCACATTAAGTATCCTGATAAGTAGTGTTATAAAAAGAAACCTATTTTACTTCATTTCATCCAGTGTTTCTTAATCTTTGACCACAGGATTTTTTGTGTGTGTTTTTTCTAAGAACATCTCATGAACCCTGTGTTTTGGTGAATCACTGTAGCAAACACTACAGTAGGTACATGAGACTTTTACGAACTTGGGAGGCATTGAAACAATATAGATGATTTTAAATACCACATGGCCTCCTGCAAGAGTTTTACTTTATAACACTGTGACCTTGGTTATGTAGTTTAACTTGTTCAGTTTCAACTTCTGAATGTGGAAAAACGGGTGGGTGATACCGTCTACCTCAAAAGGCATACATAGTAGACAGCAAACAAGTGTTATATAGTCTTTCCTTCCCCTTCCAATATTATTCATTTTCCCCACATATTTAATTTTGTATAAGTGTAACTGTTGCCAATTGCGATTCTCTAGTCTAATCAAGATAAGATTCCTTTGCTTTGAAAAAAATAACAGAGTAATGTGTGAAATTTAAACCAAGGAGTTGGCCACCAGGCTGCAGGCTTCTCTTTCCTTTTACTTTCTTTGAAAGCAGACTGTTTGCTTCTCCCTATGCATTTGATTATCACCTCTGAGCAGCCTGAGCTGTGCTTATAGAATCATACCTGGCTTCTCTGCCCCCAGGTAACTGAAGACTCACTCACACCTTGTCTTTGGCCCAAGGCATTTTCCAGGACAGAACAGGAGAATTCTAGTTGATACCTGGCTTCGCTGCCCCCAGGTAACCGACAACTCACTGTGTCTTTGGCTCAAGGCATACTCCAGGACAGAAGGAGAATTTTTATAGATGTTTGTGAGGTGCTTGCCTTGAGATCCAGGTATGAGCAGGGTACTATCATTATCACAATCACACTCTCCTGGAATTGATCACATTTGGAGATTGTGTCCATGCCATTTGTGCTCATGGTTGATGCCTGTCTCAGGGTCTTTGTTGAGCTACTGAAATCGGTATGTAATATACAGTAAAGAAACGTGTGGCTCAAACTGGCAAGATCCTGCTTCAGAATTGTATTTCTTAATTGTGGAGGTAATACTTCTATATCTCTGGTAAGAAAATTCACAGTAATGCCTACATTGTGAATAGTGGATTACTTTTTGAGATGCCCCCTACAAAGCTCTGATACTGTGCTATTGGCATCAAGTAAATTGATTCTTCTCTTTAAAAATACCTCATGGTCCATCTTGTTGTTTTTGAAGTGACATTTAGAATTATTCCAAATATTTGCAAGGTCTAGTATATTTGTTAAGGCATTTCAAGGGTCTGCAGAACTCTGCAATGCAAGTGGGAAGTTTCCTTGCTTGTCACAAACTACATTTTGATCTGCAGTAGAGATGCACATAGACTCTTCTTTATTATTAGTTTAGAAAAATGACTAATTCTTTGTTGTATCATTTGAAACAGACTTACTCTATATTCATATGTACACATGTGGATCAGCCTCATCAGAATCAATGATATTTTGATAGTTTGCTTTGTTTTAGTGACTTCTGTATTTTGAATCCCTAGAATAGATCAGATATAGAAAAATAAATGAGAGCAAGTCTGAATATAATATTCTGCTGTTTTCTTGAATTAATCATCTAAATTAGTACATTTCCATTTCTTTTCCATGACTATGTATTTAAATAATTTATATTTGTCATGGAAATGCTCATAAAATTATTTTTAATCATCAGTTATTATCCTTGATGAACACATTTTGAACTTCTCAAATTTGTTTGGAATAAAAATGTTAGTAACATAATGAACATTTGATGTTGTTGGGCAGATTCTCACTGTTACGGAATCTCACTTTGTTCTTGACTCCAGTGGGGCTTTGCAGTTGTTTTTGTGGTTCATGGCTGGGTTTTGTTCCATGCCCACTCTGGTTGGTGGTGACTGCCCAGAGGTCAGGACTGACAAGGATTCTGAGTGTCTGGGGTTCAAAGAGAGATGTATGTAGTCAATTGTTCATGTTTGCCATGGGTTTTGGGTTTTTTTAAAGAGATTTTATTTATTATTTTTAGAGAGAGGGGAAGAAAGAGAAGCAGAGAGGGACCTGCAACCTGGTTATGTGCCCTGCCTGGGAATTGAACCAGTGACCTTTGGGTTTGCAGGCTGGTGCTTATCCACTGAGCCACCAGCCACTGCTATTTCCAATATAACAAGATAGTCACTTCTGGGCTGCTGGTGAAATTGGGGAAAAAACAGGGGAGAAAAAAAGGCATTACCAGGTTTTTAGTAGTCCTTGGTGATATAAATGATGCTATGAGGAAGTCAATGACTCCCAATAATTAGACTGTCCAAAAGCAAAAGGATTTTTCAGTGTGTTTGGCGGAGTAATCCATTGACATTGATTGTAATATCTAATCTTCCTCTGGAGTCTGGCGCAGTGGAGTCAAAACTATCTTGAAGCAACCCAAGCTTAAAGTTGGGGAATGGGGTAATTGCAGACCCTGCATCCCTCTTTACTTCCTCCTGCTGAGTCCTGATGCAAGGCAGTTCTCTGATTTTTTTATCTCTTTACTCACAGTTATCTGTTAGGATGAGGGACATACTTATAATCTCCTCTGCGCAGCACTGAGGGCCCTTCCACCATGGGATTGCATGTTTCCTTTGCTTTCTTCCTGCAAGGCTAAGTGTTTATCAGGACTTTAGCAGTTTTACACAATATCGTTGAATTTCATGAAACCCATGATTCTCTTCCATGAATCAGGGGCCTCTGAGAAAGCAGGGTACCCTTTTAGTAAAAGGGTAAGCAGAGGCTGATCACAAAAGCTATAGCAAGCACAGCATCACAGAGCTACAGTTAACAACATGGACTTTGGAATCAGGCTTGGATTGAAGTTTAGTTTTAGTCTGATATCGGGAGGGTGCTGTTTTGCACATTTCTCTTATTGTCTGTACGCTGCAATTTCCTTATCTGCAAAATAGGAATTATAAAAATATTTTATGAGTTAGTTGGAAAGATTAAGTGAATGTGAGTACATGTATAAATGATAGGGTGATTTTTGCCAAAGGCAGAATGCCTGACAACTGTATTTGAAGCTAACCATTAGTTACTGAGCCATTTTTCAGGACTGAGTTGGTCCAAATTTGGAGAAATACGTAGTTGCTAATTTTAGAAAATTGAAGTGCAAGCCCATACTAAAAAGTTTTTCTATCCTGTAGGCAGTTGGGTTCTGCCTCCCCTGTGCTCTCACAACAATCTGTACTGATTTCTGTCAATAACACTCATCTCTCTGTGTTGCAGCTATCTGTTTATACTGCATGGTAGTTTGGAACATTAGAGTGTGAACTCTTCAAGGTTGGTTACTCTGTTGCGTTCTATCTTGACATCCTGAATTGTAGTGCAGGTTCTGGGCAGAAAGAAGGCTTGAATTTTGGAATAAATGGGTGAAAGTAGGCAGCCAACCCATTGTTTGAATGACTACCCCATTTGTAAAGTCCACTTTAAATCTCATCTGCGATAAGAAGGCTTTGATTTTCCTCTATTGTAATGGATGTCTTTGTCGATTGAAGGAACTAAATTGTAATTATTGTCCTTTTCTTTTGAAAAAAAAATGTTATTACTGAATGGATGTCTACTTTAGATTGTAGGGAGAAACAAGATTTCCACTTGATAATCATCTTTCACAGGTTTTCATGTGAAGAGTACCGGATCAACAGATACTAAATTTGGTTGACTGTATTAACTTCCTTGAGGGTTATCATTGCATGTTAGCTAACAAGTCTCTTTAGAGTTATCAATCTCAAGCAAAGAAGATGCAGACCTTAGTTTTTATTGTTTGTTTTTTGTTTTTGTTTTGTTTTTTAAGATTTTTATTTTTTATATCCAGAGAGAGAGGAAGGGACAGAGGCAGAGAGGGAGAGAAACATCAAGGTATGGTTGTCTTTCACCTGCCTCCAGCTGTGGACTTGCTGGAGACCTGGCGTGCAACCTGGTTATGTGCCCTGGCTGGGGAATCGAACCAGTGACCTCTGGGTTTGCAGGCTGGCTCCTTATCTACTGTGCTACCAGCCAGAGCTAGATGTTTGTTTTTATAGTCTGTGTATAATGTGGGATTTGTCTGTTAACAAAGCCTAAAAATCTTCATAATTAATTATTCTGCATTTGTGATATTACCTTAAAATAATTGGCATATGAACAGTGGCAGTAGAATTATGAGAGCTGTGTGCTGTTCTTCAAATTTAATTTGCTTCCCCTGAGTTGTTTGTCCAGGAAAAACATGTAGTACATACATACCATCTTCAAACAATATGAAGTTCTCTTCCAAGGCTCATGCACTTCTTTTGAGAGAATACTTTTATTCTCAGGTAAATTCATAAATAGCATACTGCTTTGGTGCTCTGACATGTTTGCAGATCATATGCTGCATTTTTCCAATTAGAGATGGAACAAACTCATTTTATTTGTGCTCGGAGAAGTACTCATTATTTACTTAATGATGTCAATACCATAACACATTTTCCAGTGTGATTCGTCTTTAAAAGCATCAGAAGCATTGTTCAAGGTCATGAACATGCTGTAACATACTCAGGTATTTTTCTTAGTTAAATTTTGCAAGATATCATAATCTTTATCCAATATGCTAGTAAGATAGCATTGTTGTCCTTAACTTAGGGAAAGAAGAACAAGCTCCCAATACTTTTTGTTTCCTTTAGTTACCTTTTCTGTTGTGAGTTCCCCATATCAGCATCGACACTTTAAGGCCCATGGCCAAGTCTGGCCAGCCTTCTACTTTAGTTTACTGGAATATGGCCACACCTATTAGTGTTTGTATTGTGTGTGGCTGCTTGGGCGTATGTCCCACCAGACCTGAAATACTAATATTTACATCTGGTCCTTTGCAGAAAAAGTTTGCTTACCTGCTCTAAATCCTTTATGAAGGATTATATTTTCATTTTAAGATACCCATTATATGTTCAGGTAGCCATGGGATAATCTATCCAATTCAGAATTTATTCATAGTTACTCTGGAACTCTTGCCTTACTAAGGTGCCCCAGGTTTCTCTGCCTCTATAGCCCTCTGTGCTTCCCCTGTGCCTCCCACAGTACTGCAGCTCTGTCTTGATTGCTGTTCCCGGAGCAGAAGGCCAACAGCAACTTTTCACTCTCCTTTGCTATTCCGAGAGCCTACCTAGCACTTAACTTGTGCTCATGTTCAGTGAATGAGCAAATGAATTACATTTCCTGGTCTCGGTAAAAGCAGCATTTTTCTATATGTAGTTTATCTGAGACTTTGAATATTCTAGAAACCACTTTTTTTCTAATTATAAACAGATTTTTACAAAAGATTTTACCTTCATAATTATATTTCCTTTGGGCTCACATGAAAATTAGTTTATGTTGCAAATGAGTTTACGTTTTTCCAGTTCTCATCCAACATTAATTCTAACTATGCTATCTATTAAGCATAAACTTCTTCAAATTAACAACAAAAAAAATCTTGCAGCCTATCCCAGTCTTGTATAGGTAATGAAAAGTAAATGAATTTAATCAGGGTTTTAGTACTCAGAGGTGGCTAATGTGAGGATCTGGTGTATTATTTATTAATTCATTCCAACAATACTTTTTCAATGTCTCTGATGCTATAAGCAGTCAGGAAATATCCTGACAATATAAACAAAACTAAGTTTTCACTGTTGTGGAGTTTACATCCTCATCCAGGTAGGTGATAACCAACGAAAGAAAACTATCAGCTGGTGGCAAAGGCCAGGGAAGGTTACAACAGATGTAAAAGAGTATGCAGGTTGCAGTTTAAACCACCTGGCAGTGAAATAGTCTATTGACAGAGTGGCACTGGAGTTAGAATCTGAATAACAGGAAAGAAGTGACAATATAAAGATCATGAGAATTTAATTCTAAGAAGAATAAACAGTCAGGAAAAGGCTCCAAATCAGGAAAGGAGCTTATTGTGTTTGAGGAACAGGAAAAAAGCACACGTGGCATATATAGTATGCAAGGGAGGGATGGGGAAAGAGAAGGTCTGGGAGGTATTAGGCGGATGTAGCCTTGTGAGGTTTAGGTGTAGGCTCTGTTCTGTTCTGGTTTCAAAGGAGCTGAAGGAAGATGGTTGATCTTGACTTTCTGATGTTCAATCAGTGCCTAGAATGGCCCAGGGAGTGTGTTGAATAGTTGACCAGCTTCTGGCCAGGTCAACTACTCACACAGCACCCAGAGTTCCAGGGGTTCCTCTTGTGTAACTCCAGACCCATCTATCTCCCTGTAGAGTTTTTATAGTTTTGTAGTCAGCCCAAGGTTGAGATGCCTGCTTGGCCATCTTCTGATCACCCATATGAACACCTGCCCAAGTAAGCACCTTTGAATGTTATCTTTATTTATCTTATTTGCATAGATGTGTGTGTGTGTGTGTGTGTGTGTGTGTGTATGTGTGTATGTGACATGCAGATAAAATGACTTACTAACAAAGGGTTGGGTTGCAGAGAATGTATGTTTCAGGACAATGTTGCCCAAATGAGCTGGTTACCTAAATGAGAATGTGTTTACCATGTTTAACTATTGTGTGACATGTTATATTATCATTATTGTTTAATTAAAATAGTAAATGTATATGATGTATCACCCTGCAGTTGGATATACTACACAGGATAAAACATCTGACAAATTCAGACTTTTTAAAAAAAGTTTTTATTATTTTTAGAGAGAGGGGAAGGGAGAGAGGCAAAAAGGGAGAGAGACATCAATGTATGGTTGCCTTTCACCTGCCTCCAGCTATGGACCTGGCTTGCCACCTGGTTATGTTGGTTATTCCCACCTGGCTGGGAATCGAACCAGTGACCTTTGGGTTCACAGGCTGGCGCCTTATCCACTGTGCCATCAGCCAGGGTATTTGGTTCCATAAACATTTTAAATCATTAAACATTGGGCCAAGTCAATCCTTAGCATTAGACTCACAAAAGGGACAGATAATAGGCTAAGATTTTTATGGCATTGAAAAAAGAGCTTTCAGATGTCATCGATATTACTCAAGTTACAAAGATTGTCAGATTCATTCCATCAGTTTTCACAATAAGGCATCGCTTAAATAAAATGTTTCTTCCCCACCTAGTTTCTGTGTACTACCACAGATATTATGGATATTGTTGGCAGCTTGCAGAGTCGTCATCTTGCTGCAGTTTGATGAAGTCAGGGCCTAAGGAGGGTGTAAATTAAAGCCAGGAGGAGGAGGAAGATGGATAAAGCTCTCTTAACAAAGAAAAGCAACTCAGTGGGAGTGGAGACTGGCAATCTGTTAAAAGGAAATGAAAGGAAATTCTTCATTTCTAAATGGTTCATTGACCTATGATAATAAAGCAGCCCTGCCAAAAAAGGGATAATTATCTTTTTAAGTATCAGATACCCTGTGGGTGAAGGCCTCTCCCTTCTCCTCTCTTGAAAAATGAACTCAGATTTTAAAAATGCTCCTTTTCTTAGTTTACTGTTGACATGAATTTCCTGATTATGAGCAAAATTAATCACTTTTTCCTCTCCCCACCCCTTTCTCTTATGAAAATCAGGCCTGCCCAGCTGATCTCAGTGCATTTTCCCTCTGGCCTGAGTTCTACCATTGGTCTGATGGGCTAAAATGCTTGATATTCTGGGGAGTCTAGCAATTGTTGAATTATGGCTTTACTGTGACCCTTAGCCGTTTAGCTCCAGGCAGAAGCATGTTCTCCTAAAACAATGAGAAAAAAGGAAAAAAGAAACAACAAAAAGAATATTATAGTGATTCTTTTTCTCCTAGTGGTATCTAAAAACTAAACAAAAGTTAATATGTCTCATGTGTATGTATATGTATGTATATATAATAAGTTCAAATACAGAAAAGGAACTGCAGTGTTAATAATGATGTAACACTGAAAAATAATTTGCAATCAACAAATGATCAAGTTTATATATCTACTTTCTCTAGATTTGGATGTTTGTTCAGAGCAATAATGTAAATATGTTGATTTGTCTAGCTTATAGAATATATTAAAATACTTCTGTTTTCAAAAGCAGAAAACTTTACTTAAATTAATGATTTACCTTCAACTACCTTTTTGAATTCATAATGATCAGTTTGAGGAATCCTTGTCATAAATCGTTTAACCATGTAACACCTCTATAGGTTATAGATGAAGTTTACTGTATGAATGTCTACACTAGTTAGTATAGTTAAACCTACTATGATATTTTTATGTTTCTCCAAAGAAATATTAAATTTAAAATTTTAATCATGATGCTCTAGGTAGGGAAGCCAACTGGATATTCTAGTTGCTTTTTTAGCCCCTTGGGCTGCTTAAGATGCCAGAGCATCGGAACAGGGGTGGGAAATAATGGTCCAGAATAAATCTTACCTCTTGGCATATAACTATTCAGCCAGCACTGAGTCTCTGAAACAAATAATATCCCTTGCTCTTCAAAGAATTTCTTCAGCTCAGCACAACTTCTCCTTCAAAGTATAATTAACCGCATTTGTAAGTTTTCTCTTAATTCCTTGGAGTTTGGTGATTGGCAAGTACTTTGTCTCTTGATTCTTTTTTAGTGTTTGAGAGTTCAAGCCTGGGCCAGGTGATTCAATACTGGGTGTAAACTTCTTGGTAAAAATATTACCCAAAGCAAGCAAAGTGTTCCTTAACAGACGGCACTGCAGATGTCCTTGTGTGTCCTCTTCGGCCAGTGGAGCGCTTCCGAGACCTGCGCCCTGACGAAGTGGCTGATTTGTTTCAGGCAACCCAGAAAGTCGGCACGGTGGTGGAAAAGCATTTCCAGGGGACTTCCCTTACCTTTTCTATGCAGGTGAGTATATAGATACTCAGAAATTAGGTTTTTTCCTTTCCAAATTCTAGTAGCATCAGGTTCTGTCCCTGTTTTAACTGGCCATTTCACTGGGAAGGCAGCTGTGGTTTTTGTGTCTTGTATAATAGCTGAAGAAGATGTAACTAATCCAGGACCATCCTACTATCGCTTAGCCTCACTTGTAGACTGTGGAGTATCAGCTGAGATAACATCTGCAGCATTGTTTACAAGACGGATGGAAGTAATGGACATGGTATTTAGTGGGCATCACAATGTTCCAGATCTTTTACTACAACCAGGGCTGGACAAGTCATTTTGGTTCCATGGTAACTACATTTTAAGTACTGCCTGGGCTTAGCCCTGTTCGACTTCCAGTGGAGTCAAGATGTGCAAATTAGATGGGACCTTGCCCTCAGAGGGCAGACCCTTTCTCTGACTGTAAATCAAACCTCAGTGATTGATTATGGATTGGTCAGAAGCTGGATTGATTGAAATGAGACCCCTAATTACTGCATATCTTTCAGCAGAGATTGAGCCAACATTTGCTATAGGGTGCTCCATGGAAAAAGCTGGGGGTATCAATGCATATTAAAGTCCTTTGTTACCTTGTAAATTAGTGACTCTGCAAAACCCTTTGGAAAGAAATGGGTTATTCCACAATATGAGAAGGAACCCAAAATGCGGAAATTATTCATGACAAATTATGTGTTTATTTTTACATGTTTAGATTTAAGTCATTTTCAAAGTACTCTCCATGATGCAATATAGCTATTGAGATGTTTTTTCCCACTGCCCAAAACAGTTTTTGAACTCATTGATTTTGATGCTTTTCAGTGTTTCTTTTTTTGTTTGTTTGTTTTACTTCTTCCATATTCATAAAACATTTCCCTTTGAGAACTGTTTTTCACCTGATGAAACAAAAAAAGTCACTCAGGGCAAGATTGGATGAATAGGGAAGGTAAGACACAGGGTCATGCCAGTTTTTGGTCAAAAACTGCTGAACACTCAGCACAGTGTGAGCAGGTGCACTCATAAACCATCCATCATGAAATGGGCAAATACATCAAAAGAGTTCAAAAATATTCACTGAAGCAGAACACAGCCTCTCTCAACACCAGCTGATGCACCGATGCAAAGATGGGTTCCTAAAACACTCACCTAGTGGGGAAACCTGTACTACATGGACCCACCCTCCGGAAGATAATTCCAGTTGTTTCTTGACCCCCTTCTCATATGCAACCTTGCACTCAGTGCTTTAACAGAACTAAAGAGTTAACATACTTCCTCCACCTTCCTCAGTTCTCTCCAAAGGGAACAAGTAAAGAAAGTCACAGTTTTCAGGTTATGAAAGGCTCTAAAAATGTTCATCTACTTCTACAAAAGAGATTTTTTGCCCACTATATCTGTGTTAATAGTGGCTAAACTTTCCTGTAAAATTGTGCATTTACACATGTACTCGCACATTGTGTGTGTGTGTGTTGTTGTCTGTTACACCATTTGAGTCACCATCAAACAGGTACTTAGGCTCAGGGTGATATCAAGCTTATGCTGTAAATCTTATTTTCAGAAGGACTAAATCAAGGCAAGTGGGAGAAGACATCTTGTCAGTGATTAGTGAAATATTAAAAGAAAACATATATAGAAAATGGCTAGTACTGGTTCTCTGATATGATTCACTAGAAAGTTAATTCGATATAGGAAATGTCTTGTGCTTTGACTATTTTCACATATGCAGTCTTTTCAAACTTCTTTTTTTTACTGCTATTCTATTACTGTTGTCCCAGTTTTCCCCCTTTGCTCTTTTCTGCCCAACCCACACCCACTCCCATAGTCAATCCCCATACCACTGTCCATGGCCATGGGTCATTCATACATGTTCTTTGGCTAACCTGTTTCCTTCTTTCCACCATTCCCCTCCTTCACCTACCTTCTGGCAGCTGTCAGTGTGTTCTATGTTTCCATGTTTCTGGTTCTATTTTGCATGTTAATTTATTTTGTTCATTAGATTCCTCTTAAAAGCAAGATCATAAGGTAGTTGACATTCACTGACTGGCTTATATCACTGAGCATGATAGTCTCCAGGTCCATCCATGCTGTGACAAAAGGTAGGAATGCCTTTTTTCTGCTGTGTAGTATTCCATTGTATAAAGTGTACCACTGTTGTTTGATCACTCATTTAGTAAAGGACACTTAGATTGTTTCCAACTCTTAGCTATTATAAATGCCACTTTTATGTACACAGGTGTGCATAAATTCTTTTTAATTGGTGTTTCAGGATGCTTAGGATGTAGTCCCAGCAGTGGAATCTCTGGGTCAAAAGACAGATTCATTTTTAAGTTTTTGAGGAAATTCCACACTGTTTTCCATAGTGGCTTCACCAATATGTATTCCCACCAACAGTGCACCAGGGTTCCCTTTTCTCCACATCCTCACCAGCACTTGTTTGTTGACTTATTAATGACAGACATTCTGACAGGTGCAAAGTGGTATCACGTTGTTATTTTAATTTGCCTCTCTCTGATGGCTAGTGATGGTGAGCATTTTTTTCGTATGTCTATGGGCCCTCTGTTTGTCTTCTTGGACAAGTATCTTTTCAGGTCCCTTGCCCATTTTTTATTTGGATTGTCTTCCAGGTGGTGGAGGTGGACTTTGTAAAGGTGCAGGTTAAACCTTTATCCACTATATCGTAGGCAAATATGTTCTCCCTTACAGTCAGTTTTGTTTTTTATTTTGATGATTTTTTAGCCCTTCATAAGCCTTTTCATTTGAGGTAGTCCCATTTGTTTAGTTTGTTTTTTTTTTTTTTTCTTTTTCCCCCTTATCGTGGGAAATATATTGGCAAAAATATTGCTACATGGGATATCTGAAATTTTGTTACCTATGTTTTCCTCTAGGACTTTCATGGTATCATAACTTATACTTAACTCTTTTATCCATGTTGAGTTTATTCTGGTGTATGGTATAATTTGGTGGTCTAGTGTCACTTTTTTGCATGCACCAGTCCAGCTCTCCCAACACCATTTATTAAAGAGGCTATTTTTACTTCATTATATGCTCCTGCCTCCTTTGTCAAATATGGATTAACCATGGAGACATGGGTTTATTTCTGGACTTTCTGTTCTGCTTCATTGACCTATGTATCTGTTCTTGTTCCAGAACCAGATTGCTTTGATTACAGTGGCCTTGTGATATAGTTATATATCCTATACTGTGATTCCTCATACTTTGTTCTTCTTTCTCAAGATTGCTGAGGCTATTTGGGGTCTTTATTATTTCCATATAAATTTTTGAAATATTTCTTCTAGATCTGTGAAATATGCCTTTGGTATTTCAATAAGAATTTTATTGAACTTATAGATTGCTTTGGGTAGTATGAATGAAGATTTTAATGATGTTAATTCTTCTAATCCATGAGTACAGTATATGCTTCCATTTATTTGTATCTTCTTCAATTCCTTTATTCAGTGTTTTATAGCTTTTTGAGTATAGGTCTTTTACCTCCTTGGTTAAATTTATTCCTTGGTACTTTATTTTTCTTGTTGCTATAGTAAATGGATTTTTTCCTTAGGTTCTCTTTCTTATAGCTCATTGTTGGTGTACAAACATGCCATTGATTTTTGAATATTGACTTTGTATCCTGCATTTTTGCCAAATTCACTTATTAGGTTTAGTAGTTTTTTGGTGAAGCCTATAGGGTTTTCTATGTACACTATCATGTCTTCAAATACATGGCAAAAAATGACAGTTTTACTTCTTTCCAACTTGGATGCCTTTTATTTCTTTTTCTTGTCTGATTGCTATGGCTAGAATGTCCAGTACTATGTTGAATAAGAGTGGTAAAAACAGACATCCTTGCCTTGTTCCTGATCACAAGAGAAAAGCTTTTAGTTTTTGCCCATTAAGTATGGTATTGGCAGTAGGTTTTCATATATTGCATTTATTATGTTGAGGTATGCTTCATCTATTCCCACTTTGCTGCATATTTTTATCATAAATGGGTGCTGGCTTTTATCACATTCTTTTTTGAGCATCCTTTTTTAAAGATTTTATTTATTATTTTTAGAGGGTGGGGAAGGGAGAGAGGCAGAAAGGGAGAGAAACATCAGTGTATGTCTGCCTTTTACCTGCCTCCACTTATGGGCCTGGCTGGAGACCTGGCTTACAACCTGCTTATATGCCCTGGCTGGGGATCAAACTGGCAACCTTTGGGTTTGCATGCTAGCACCTATCCACTGAGCCACCAGCCAAGGCTTTTTTCAGCATCTATTGATATGATCATGTGGTTTTTGTCCTTCATTTTGTTTATGTGGTGTATTACATTTATTGATTTTCGAATATTCTACCATCCTTGCATCCCCGGTATGAATCCTGCTTAATCATGGTATATGACCTTTTTAATGTATTGTTGTATCAGGATTACCAATATTTTGTTGAGGATTTTAGCAATTATGTTCATCAGATATATTGGCTTATAATTTTCTTTATTTGTGTATCTTTACCTGGTTTTGAAATTAGGATAATACTGGACTCATAAAAATAGTTTGGGAGTCTTCCCTCTTCTTGAATTTTTTTGGAGTAATTTGAAAAGGATAGAAGTTATTTCTTCTTTGAGTGTTTGATAAAATTCATCTGTGAACCATCAGTCCAAGGCTTTTGTGTTCCAAGAGATTTTTTTATTACTGTTTCAATTTCACTAGTTGTTATTGGCCTATTCAGACTTTCTGCTTCTTCTTGATTCAGTTTTGGAAGATAATATGTTTCATTTCACCTAGGTTGTCCAATTTCTTGGCACAAAGTTGTTCATAGTGATTTCTTATAAGACTTTTTATTTCTGTGATAATAGTTGTAATTTCTCTGCTTTCATTCCTGATTGTATTTATTTGGGTCCTCGCTCTTTTTTTTCCCCCTTGATGAGTCTGGTTAAAGGCTTGTTGATGTTTTTAAAGTCTTTTCAAAGAGCTAGCTCCTGGATTTAGTGATCCTTCGATTGGTTCTTTTGGTCTCTGTGCCATTTAATTCTACTCTTGTCATGATTATGTCCTTCTTTCTCCTCACTCTAGGCTTTGTTTGTTGTTGTTCCTTTAGTTCTTGCAGATGTAGGGTTAGGCTGTTTATTTGAGGTTTTTCTATCTTCTTTAGGTGGGCTTGTATTGCTATGAACCTCCCTTTCAGGAGTTCATTCACTGGGTCATATAGGTTCTGGGTTGTTGTGTGTTCATTTTAATTTGTTCCCTGAAATATTTTTATTTCTTCCTATATCTCATTCTTAACCCATTCATTACTTAATAGCATGTTATTCAGTCTCTGGATATTTGAATGTTTTGAGTATTTTCCTTGAGTTTAGTTTCTACTTTCAAGCCATTGTGACTCAAGAAGATGCTTGATATGACTTCAATTTTCTTGAATTTGTTGTGGGCTATTTTCTGCCTTGCCATGTGGTCTATTATTGAACATGATCCATGTGCATTTGAAAAGAATGTATATTTTTCTTCTTTGGAGTTAAATGCTCTGTAAATTTAAATAAGTCCATTTGATCTAGAATGTCATTCAGTGCCACAATATCCTTGAATTTTTTTTGGATGATCTATCCATCTTTGATATTGGTATTAAAATTCCATATGATGACTGTATTGCTGTTGGTTTCTTTCTTAAAGTCCTCAAGATTTTCCTTATATATTTATGTGCTCTTGTGTTGAGTGCATGTATGTTTAAAGGGTTATATTCTCTTGTGGGACTACTCCCTTAAGTATTATGTGATGACATTCTTTGTCTCTTGCTATGGCCTTTGGAAGTTTATTTTGTTTGATATAAGTATTGCTACCAAAACTTTTTTTTTTTTCATGTCCATTTGCTTGGAATATTTTTTCCATCCCTTCACTTCCACCCTGTGTAGATCTTTTGTTCTGAGATGGGTCTCTTGTAGACAACATGTATGTTAGTCATGTGTTCTTAACCATTCAGCTACCCTGTGTCTTTTTTAAAAATTAGTTTATTGTTGTATTACACTTATCCCATTTTTCTTTCTACCCTGTTTTATAATTGGAACAGTTAATTCATTTACATTTAGGTTATTATTGGTAGGTACTTATTCATTGCCATTTTCCCCTTTGTACCTGTGTTTTTCTCTCTCTCTATATATATTTTTTCATCTTCTTAAAGTAGTTCTTTTAGCATCTCTTGCAATGCTGGTTTGGTGGAGATGTACTTTTAGTCTTTTTTTCTTTTTTCTTTTTCTTTTTTGGTCTGGGAAGCTCCTTATTTAGCCCTCCATTTTAAGTGAAAGCCATGCTGAGTAGAGTAGTCTCGGCTGCAGGCCTTTGCTTTTAATTACTTAGAATATTTCATGCTGTTCCCTCTTGCTTGTAGTGTTTCTGTTAAGAAATCAGCTGATAAACTTATCAGAGCTCCTTTGTATGTTAATAGCTATTTCTCTCTTTCTGCCTTTAAGATTTTCTCTTTGCCTTTAAATTTTGCCATTTTAATTATGATATGTCTTAGAATGGGAATCTTTAATTTTATCTTGATTGGGATCCTCTGTACTTTCTGAACTTACATGACTTTTTGCCTCTCCAAGTTAGGAAAGCTTGCTGTCATTATTTTTTCAAACAGGTTTTCCATTCCTTGCTCCTCTTCTTCTCCTTCTGGTATCCCTATGATGCAAATATTGTTACTTTTCATGTTCCTGCAGCTCCCTTAAACTATCTTCACCCTTTTTGAGTCTCTTTTCATTTTGTTGCTCTGACTGGGTATTTTTACTACCTTGTCTTCCAACTTGCTGATTTGACCCTGTGCTTTGTGTAGCTTGCTTTTTAATTCCTTCTAGTGTATTCTTCATTTCATATATTTAGTTCTTCATTTCTCCCTCATTCTTAGTCATGGTTTCTATGTCCTTTTTCATGATGATATAGTTCCCAGTAAGTTATTTATAGATCCCATAAAGTACCTTGTAGTGCTCACCAAATACTTGGAGCATCCTTATAACCTTTACTTTCAATTCAATGTCTGATAAATTGCTTGCCTCTATTTCATTTAGCAATTTCTCTATGGATTCTTCCTTTCCTTTCTAATGGTAGTTGTTTCTTTGTTTCCCGAGCTTAGGTGACTTTTTGTTTCTATGTATTAGATTAATCTGCTTTGACTCCCTGTCTTCGTGGGGTGGCCTTCTATGGTAGAAGAAGACATGTGGGACTCAATGGTGCAGCCTCCTTGATCTCCTGAACTGGATGCTCTAGAGATGCCCTTTATGCAATTTGTGAAGGATTTCTTGTAATTAGATTTGGTTGTGGTTGGCTCACTTGTTGGTGGGGTCTCCTGTCCAGCTGGCTGACTGAGAGCTGGCTGGCCCACCACATCTTATATTACTGTTGTACAGTTGCTGCAAGAACAAAAGAAATCAACCTAGTAAACAAAACCTACACCAGCAAAAATACCCTTCAACCTCAACCACGGTATCAACAATAAATGAGTACGTATGAGATCTGTCCTGAAAGTATCAAGCACAAGCTGTTTTAATTATTTTGATACATAGATTGGTACTTTTGGTACAGACCTCATATTAATAAAGGTAAAAATAGAATAAGAATATTATAAGAAAGAGAAAAGATTATGAAATGACTAATGAAAAGAAAAATGATTTTGCGAGGGTACAGAGAGGAGGGATAAGAGTAGGGAATAGAAACAACGCAAATAAAGGGAGAAAATTAAATTTATAGTGTTAATAAAATGGGAGGGAATAGGGCAAAATGGATTAGTGAAAAGGAAGAATATGAGATTTTAAATAAAAATACTGAAAAATTGGAACAATTGAAGAAAAACAATCACCATTGCAATATCCATGACAAATGAGCAAAGATTAAAAGTAGAAAGAGAATAGGAGTATTTTATGAAAGAAGAAAAGATTATGAGATGTCTAAAGGAAAAGGGTAATTCTGAAAAGATGGAGAAGGAATAATAAGAGTAAGGATTAGAAACCAGGTTAAAAAAGGGAAAAAAATATAAAACAAAAATAAGAAGAATATGGGAAGGCAAATGGAGTATAGGACAGGGGAACAGTAAAGTGAGATTCAAAATAAAAATAGTGAACACCTAGGGGAAAAAATGAAGAACTATAACAATAACCAAAATGTCAACAATAGGAACAAAGATTAATAAAGGTGGAAGAAGAATAAGGAAGGGAAAAGAATGTGAGATGACTAGTGGAAAGAAAAATGGTTTTGAGTGGATGGAGGGAGGATAAATAGTAAGAATGAGGAACAGATATAAGGCAGAGGAAAGAAAAAATAAAAATTTAAATAAAAGTAAAAAAGTGAAGAAGGCAAAATGGAGTAAGAGAAGGTAAAAGTCAAATATGAGATTTGAAATAAGACAAAAATAAATATAGGAAATAATAGGAACAAAATTGAAAAATATTTAAAACTATGCAAGATAAAAATTAATGCAAATAATAAGAAAGGATACGGTGGCATTTGTCCCAACAGAATTTAGTTTTGCTTAATGTCTTCTCCTTCTGCATTTGTCTCTGGTAATGTCAGATGGTGTTCCAGTTTAACTTCAGCAGCCTGTTCTAGACTACAAGTGATCTACAGTCTGTGGCTGTCTCCTTCAGGTTTGGCTGGGCCTTGCTGTTCTGGCCCGATGGCTTTATATCAGCACATGGCCCAGGGATGGTTCCTCTAACATCAGACAGCACTACATGTACCACCTCCACCTGCCCCTAGAGAGGGCTGTTGGTGGGCTAGGAAGTGTGAATTGATCCCTAGTTCTCACCTGGGAGGTGCTATTTAGGCTTCAGGAAGATGGTGAGTGTGTTCCCCAGCCCTTGCACCACATATCTTGGTCTGTCCCAGATTATTTCCAACAATGGTTAGTTTCTGATGAATAAGCTGTTTGTTTCATGTGAAGGGCCAATCTGTGTGAAAGGGTGAGATCTTTCCTTCTTGGTGCTGATGGCTGCTCTGTGTAAAAGCCAGGCCTGGGCAAGGCCCTGAATACCCCTTGCTGAGCCTGTCCCCAGTCTCTCTTCTCTGCTGGCTTCTGTAAGGAATGTCTTGTCTGATAAAATTTCATGAAGGGCACTCTTGGAGATTTTTTCTTTTCCCTATGGGTATGTGTCCCACAGGGGGTTCTTGAGCCTGACCTTACTATTCTGCAGAGTTTGCAAGTGGGGGTTGGGCGTGCCTTGCTCTTCCCAAGGATTTGTACCCTGTGATGTGAGGGATCCTCCTGACAACAAATCTCAGGCACTCAGCTCTTGCCTGTCTGGTTCCCAGCCCACTGCTCTCAAGGAGACCCAAACTTTCCATTCTGTGCACAGCACCCCCACTCACCAGCCATGCTTGATGGGAACCCCCCCACCCCCCCAATTCCTTCGCTATGCAGCTTTCCAATCTTCCTGCCCAGCTGGATTCATTGCAAACAAACTGCTCTTTCAATCTAGGTTTTTGTTTGTTTGTTTGTTTTTGTTTTTTTGCTGGCAGGGCAGCTGTGTACGTGAGCAGGGGCCCTATCCAGCCGTATTTCAACTCCTCTTTTAAAAAGTCTATGTGGCATCTACACTGCAGCACAGAGTCCCTGACCAGTTCTCAGTGCACACCACCTCTCCAAGTAGCAAAAAGTCTCTCTCAGCCAGAGCTGGCCACACCTGTCAGTGCCACCAGCAGTTTCAGGAGATAGAATTTCTCTCGTAGTTAGCACTGCAGTTATGGACATGCTGCTCGCTGTGTGTGTGCAGCGTGAGTCTCCCTAACTCTGCACATCCTCCCTAATCCCTCTATTGGGGTTGGGGGTTCCCTGTATAGGATCGAGACCCTCTGCGCTGTGAAGGGAGAGAACTACTAAGCGAGGTTTTCTATCTGGTCTCCTCGCTTTCAAGTAGCTCACGCAAGGTACTTCCCCTTCAATTTATAAAATCTCTTACAAAATAGTGCAAAGCATCCTCTGTACTCCTTGGCTTCAAAAATTCCTACTAGCTGAGATTTCGTTGATTGTTCAGGTCACTTGTCAGAAAATCAGCTGAAAATCCATGTTGGGGACACAAGCAAGTGGGCTTAGCTTCTACCTACTTGGCCACCATCTTTTTGAGCTTAAACTTCTTTTAACTTTAACCCACGGTAAGATGTGTATTTATTTCACAACCGTGTATACCCCCACATACATACATGTAGATCTAGGAAACCAGCATTTCATAGGATAACATTTACCCATTCTATACACTCTCATAGTTTTTGTTCTATTATCTTTTTTTGTTGTTAGTGCTGCTCACAAGCCATTAAGTTGACTTCCTTACCTACTAATGTGTTGTGCCTTCAAGTTTGAAATCCTCTCATTATACAGTTCTTACTACTGACCATCCTTCCACTCAGAGCTGGAGGGAA
Source organism: Noctilio leporinus (assembly GCA_004026585.1). NCBI lineage: Eukaryota > Metazoa > Chordata > Mammalia > Chiroptera > Noctilionidae > Noctilio > Noctilio leporinus. Next base: position 285,147 of record PVIW01000844.1, read on the forward strand.
AGATTTCTCATCCCCTGAGTATAAGTCACAGAGGTAGAAAGACTTGCCTGAAGTTGTGATGTCCTAATTCAATTTTGGAATTTCTGATGATAGAGACATTGCTTATTCTGCTATCTTGAACCTGTTAAGGCCTGTTCACTTTGTATTATGTTTGGTGATTAGGTGAAGTTGCTCATTTTCAACCAAGCAGATAATTTTGTCGTGCTTCAAAAAGTTGAGAGAAGGAACCAGAATGGGGCAAGCACCCAGCTACAGCGAACACTCCCATCCCTCTCCCCAAAGGTCAGGACAGCCAGAGGGGGCATAGTCTTGGGTGGTCGTACCAAATGAGACAGAGCCCATATTCTTGTGTGATGAATTATGTTTATGGCAGATTTCCTGAGTAGAGATTTAAAGTAGTTAGACATTAATTAAACTACACCTGATTTCGAGATAATCAAAAGTGTGATAACTTCACCTCCCTGAACATTTTCAGCTTTCATTTAATGCAATTGAAACCATAGCTGGGAGCAAAGAGCATGTAAAGTAGCAAGGGGCTCGGCTCCCTGGATAATTTATATCATTTTTATACATATCTTCTCACTCTTAGGCAGAAATGGAGAACTGTCTGGTCCCACACACTTGAAGCAAATGGTTCCCAGAGAATACTATAAATTAACACACAATGAAATTGGGTATAAATTATTAACAGGTGATATTTCTAAGTAAGTAGCAGATACCAGCTGTCTGTTCTTACCTCTGTGTTTTTCTTCCTCCTAGGATGGCCCTGAAGCTGGACAGACTGTGAAGGTGAGTGCATATTATGTGCATACAAATTAATAAAGGGCAATTATGAGCACTAATAAAAACTCACGGAGTCATTTGCAGCACATTGCTGTTTCGTTATGTTACCTTCCAGGTCAGAGAGAACCTCAGTGTTAAGAGACATAAATCCTGACATTATAACTTATGTCAAATAATATGTTTCCTATTAGTTTACAAGGCATTTACCTTTTGTAATAAAATTATTATTGTGCAAATGCTAAAACAGAATCTAAATCACGAAGTCCTAAAACAAAAACGTGAGGCAGTGTGTAGGAAAGAGCACACATACCAGGTGGGGAGCTGTGGGTCCCATTCAAGCCTGGGCACCTATGCCAAGGTTTTGGGTTCTCAGCATAGTCTGTTTTACCTCCTTATTCTTGAGTGAAGAGCTCACTGATGCTGGCACCCCAGGTTGTCCCTTCGCCTCTTGTCCCTGCTTTTCTTTGTCCTATCCGCCCACGCACCTACTGTTCCTCCCTTTGAGCTCAGTAACAAATTCTAACCTAATGGAGTCAGTGGAGTTCAAAGATAGGTTTTTAAGTGTGCTAGAAGTGGAAAGAAGGATTTATCAGGATAGTAGTCCCTGATTCCCCAGTAAAGTAAAAGACTAAAATCCCCTCAGAGTTTGAAAACTGGTTTTTAGCCCTTGAATTCCTATCCAGCTAGGTCCCTTCCCTAAATCATAGGGGGTTCTTTTCATTTTTTTTTTTTTCTTTTCTTTTTTCTTCTTTTCCTCCCTCCCTCTCTCCCTCCCTCCCTTTTTTTCTTTCTTTCTTTCCTTCTTTCCTTCCTTCCATCCTTTCCTCCCTCCCTCCTCCTTCCTTCCCTCCTCCCTCCCTCCCCTCCTTCTTTTCTTTCTTTTTTTCTTTCACTAGAAATCAGAAGCAAGTCAGGTCAGGGTGCTAATGTTATACTCTGCAAAGTAAGGTTTTATGTCTCTGACCCTGGCTGTAAGTGTAGAAGATAATCCTTTTTCTTGGTATGAAATAGTACCAAATCAACATTGTTCTCTCTCTCTCTCTCTTTTTTTTTTTTCTTTTTTCAATGTGTGGTTGCCTATCATCTGCCTCCAGCTACAGACCTGGCTGGAGACCTGGCTTGCAACCTGGTTATGTGCCCTGGCTGGGAATCAAACCAGCGACCTTTAGGTTTGCAGGCCGGCACCTTATCCACTGTGCCACCAGCCAGGGCTTACATTGTTCTCTTTTGATCTTGGCTTTAATGTTTAACTTAGTTGCAGTGGAACTTTTAAAATAGAATATCTAAGAAGTACTTTTAAGCAGGGAATGTCCTATAGACTGTCACCAAATTCCGTAGGATAAAAAGGTTATTATAGACCTATGATGTGAAAGGGCAGAGGGACCCACTGCTTTACTCCATCCCTCTGTGCACACCTACAAGTAGGTTCCTAAATATGCAAATGCTTAAAAAGAGTATTATAGGAGTAGCTTATTTTTGGAACTGCTTCTTAAAATGCAAAACACAAATGTATTTTTAAAAACTCAATATTCAATTGTAAATTCTAGCAATACCAGATTAGTTAAATGCATTATGCAATATCTATCCGATCATATTTCTTCAGTCCTTGACAGAAAAACTATAGACACGCAGATAGTAACATGGGAGAATGTGCAAACCAAATCAAGTGGAATGCACGGATTGATAATATGCACATATTAAACATATCTAATATTTATATGAATCTATAGATTATAGGATATATTCATATCCTATAATTTCATCTCAGATTTCTGAAGGGGACATGACAATTATTTCCTACCCAAGCAGGCTTTGTGTATAGGCAGAAAGTAGGTAAGCATTTAGCAGAAGCAGGAGAGTGGGAATCGGGGGAGTGACTGCTATTGGGTAAGGGCTTCTCTTTGTGGTGCGATGAACACATTATAGAATTAGGTACTGGTAATGGTTATGCAACTTTGTGAATAGTCTAAAAACTACTGAATTGTACACTTTAAGATGGTGAATTTTATGGTATTTGTATGTTATCTCTATTTAAAATAATAAAATAAAGCACATTAAAAAACAAACAAGAACCAAACCTAGCAAGGCTAAGCACCACAGCTGAAACCCTCTGACTATAACAATGATGACTTTTGCTGTCCCAAATATCTGCCTAGGTTTTTTAATCATTTTGTTACCTTCAAGGATGAGTATAGAGTGATTCTTGGCATATTTGATTTGTATATGAAATGAGGAATATGGTTATTATCACCACCACCATTATTATTTAGGTTATCTTTTTACAGTTCTACTTTTAAAAAAATAATCAATAGATTATATTGTCTTTGATATATTTCAATTGTTTACAATCTGTTCACAGAATTTTCCCTATATGAGTTTGTGGGGCCATCTCTAATTCCCTGTGGATTGTAAAATGGTTAAAAGCAAACAATTATGCATATAAAAACCTCAATGGATGACAAAGTTTTGAAAACGGTCCCTTTAGACCAGGTCTACATATCTAAAGTTGTCTAAGCTATGTCTTTCCAAGTGTAGTTCTTATACTGCCTATGTAAAAATTGATTTTAGTGTAAATTTTTTAAAAACTTGATTCTCAGCCCGTAGTCTAAATCTACTGATTTAGAATCTTTGTGATTGGGGGTGGGGATCCTCATGTTAACAAGCACACCCCATAATTCTTTTCAGTGTGTGGGTATTTTCTGGCCTTGCTATTTTGTGATGATAACATATAAGTGGTGACGGCCACGTAAGCTGGACCCAGAAAGTCAGTATTATAATAAGGAGGCGGCCCCTCCAGGAGGCAAAGCAGCATCTTCAGTGATCGGCTGTCCAGTTCAGAAAACTGCACTGCAAGACTGAACATTTTCTATTTTAAAATCCACACAGTTGCACACATTAAGGTAGCACTTGCTAACCTGCCATGGAGAGGACAGTGGCTGTTTTCTTCATTTTTGCCTGAGTCTGACTCTTGGTCTTCCATTGATACCAGGCTCTAAACTGTCTTTGTCTCATGCTGGGTGGTAAGAGCAGTGAGCCCAGTACTGATCTCTTTCCCAAAGCAACTGCTGTTATTGTGACTGCGTACCACTGAGTTCACCTGGTGAACATGGTGCCACTCTAGGGTTTTCTATTTCAGAGGCTTTAAATGTTGCTTTGCCAAGAGACAAGGGAAATAACGAAGTAAAAAAATGACCTTTTATTTCTTGATTCTTAAATCTCCTTTTGAGTTTAAACACAGTAGAACACTGCTTTCCACCAGGTGATATTACAATGATTTGCATGTCCTGCAGGGTTGAAAAAATAATCTCTCTCCTTTTTTTTTTTTTTTTTTTGGTCTCAGCCATATATTACCGTGTGAATACACACATCACCTCATACATGCATAGACATAGTTCCTTGTACTTATCAGCCTTCCCTGACACCCAGCCCCATCTGAAATAGCCTTCCTAGACTCTTTACTCTCTGTCCTATTGCTTTATTTGATTTCCTTCAAGGCATTCTTCACTAACCTTTATTTCTGTTTGTTTTTGTTCCCATACTTGTTTTAACTCTGTAGGCTGTCCAGTTCATGAGGACCTGCATGCATTTTGTCTTGTTAAGGTTGGATCTCCTGGCTTGTATTAGGACTCCTAATTCCTAATACCATCTTGGGATAGTAATGGGGACTCACTACCTAGAACAAATTTCTGTTCCTGAGTTTCTAATTTCAGTTGACATGAAGTAGCAGATGATATGTACTTGTATTCCGGTTTGCAGTCAGGGGTCTGAGTTTCCTGGAATTTCTATCAAGAATATCCCATCTTTCAAGTGTCACTGATAAAAGACCAAAATTTCCACTATTCTAGTGCCAAAATCATGCTCCAAAATGTGGTTTCGCCTAGCCAGATCATTAAGGCAATGTTTAACCCTTTAAAAGGGATGCTGAGCCCTGGCCAGTGTGGTTCAGTTGGAGCATTGTCCCATAATCAACAGGTTGCCAGTCTGATTCCCAGTCAGGGCACATACCTAATTTGTAGGCTTGATCCATGTTTGGGGCACACATGGCAGGCAACCAATTGCTGCTTCTCCCTCACATCAGTGTTCTTCCCGCTCTCCCTTCCTCTCTCCTTTTTCTTTCTCTAAAAGCAATGAAAAATTGTCCTTGGGTGAAGATAAAAATAATTAAGTAAAATAAAAAATGAAAGGGGTGCTGCTTAGTACGTTTAATGTGAGCTCTCTTTTAGAGCAACTAGTGTGTGTATGTTTGAGTGGCAGTGTGTTTTAGGTATATTAAAGAGAAAGATTTGTGGCAGGAAGATAATCTAGAATTTCATAAGAGCTATTTATAGAATATGCTTGCTTACACTTTTCTGTGTTTATGGTGCTTGAATCCTCTACTTAGATATTTAATTTTATAGTATTAATGTAGTGGTAAGTGTTTCTCAATAACCATTGAGATATTAGCAATTACTTTTCAGATTGCTTAGGGGAGAACAAGAAAAGGATTCTTTAAAGATATGTAATTAAAAACAACAAACAACATTTTCATCATCGAGGAGTTTCTGTGGTCCTAGAACAGATTTTTCACATGGAGATTTGGGAATTATTTTAGTTCCTGAACAAAGAGGGCATTTTAGCTCTTTATCAAATCCAGGGGTTATTATAGTTTGGCACCAGTCACAGGTACCATGGCAACATTAGGTCTACTAACTTACTAGCTGTGTGCCTTTGGGCCACCTCTTAACCTCTCTGAACATCCACTGCCACATTTCTCAAGTGGGGAAAACTCTGTCTACTGTATTGTGTGATACTGAGGAGAAACCAACATGAATAGATAGTCCAGCCTATCACATACTGTCTCTGGAACTTTATGCATGTTTCTTCATCTTAATCTTACTCTCAGTTTACTTATCTGCAGAATAGGCTAAGGATGGGCTTTGGGGAACTTACCTAGCTAGCATTGAGATTATTTGTGGCCTTGATGAGTTCACTTAAATATTATACACTAAATTCTCTCATTATTAATTATTGCCTTTCAGCTTAAATTCTTGAGAAATCTTTCTCTTAATCATAGGAATTGTGCTATTTGAGTATCTAGTTTGGACTTTTTATGAAAGTGACCACTCAAACATTCAGAAATCTGACTTATTAATTGCAGAGGAACAGTGACTCTCTATCCTGATATTTTTAGCTTCTGGTCATAAATAAGACATGATTCTGAGTCAACAGTGTTTTTCACAAGTATTGTACTTAAACTTGGTTTTCATAGAACAGAAATCTGCCTGCTTCTTACGCTGATTCAGTAGGTCTGATATGGGAGCCAGGACTCTGCATTTTAAGAGACACTATAAGTGGTTCCCATGCACCCTTCACGCCAGTGCAAAGCTACTCACCAAAGAAGCGACAAAGTGTGGGGGAATCTCCACATGGCTGTCTGCTTTCAGTCGAAAAGAATTCCTAAAATTTGGTGTGCACAAAAAGGAGAAATTGACCATTTAAGAATGAAAACAATTTTTCTTGACTGCTATTTATTAATTTCATCTAGAGAAATTTCAAGAGAGCAGTAATTTTCCAGGAAACTTTATCCTTCATTAAAGCTGTGATGAAAAGTGCCTTGCCTGTGTTTATACCTAATGAATATATTCACTGCTGGGAGAATTAGAATCTTCAAGACGACATAGCTTTTATCTTGTAGAAATGCCTTACAATTTACACTCTGCTCTCAAATGAATCCAATTTGCCTGAGTTCAGTAAACCAAAAAAATTTCAGTACTTAAGAGTTTGGGAGTTCATGAAGTAGACAGCTCCAAGCCCACCTATCCTCTCTGACATGCATATGTCTCTGACTCTCCCTCCGGGGATTTGGGGTCAAAGCCCCTAGTTCCTGGCTCTCCAGGCAGTAGAAAGGACCATGAGCCATCCTGTCTCCTGTGCGAAACTTTCTCTCTCCTACTAAACCCTCAAACCCTTTTCTAAATAGGTAACAAATCATTTTTTTTACTTCTAATTGGTTAATTTTGATTTGCATGTTCCCGATTGGATCAAAGCACTGAAAGAAACATTAGCCAAGCCCTTTGCCCCTCACCTGTTTCAAACTCATAGGCGGTTTAGGTAGGTGACATGGGGGATGTTGAAGATGGAGGAGGGTGGAGGGGAAATGGCATCAGGATTAAAACATACTCATGAGAAAGAGGACCCTGGGGGTAGATGGCCAAGTTTCAATCCTGGAGACATGGTCTACCATTTGTATGACCCAGCAAGGGTCAACCTTTCCTAGTTCCGGCATCCATTTATAGATTTGTAAAGCCAGGGGTCCTGATGGTCCCCAACCGCCTAAGGGTGTTGTGAAGACCTAATGAATTGATGCATGCAAATAAGTGCCTTTAAAATAGCACTTGGCATGTAGGGATGTCTCAATAAATATTTGCAATTAGTTTTACAGTTTTTTCTTCATCCTCACAACCCTCAAAAGTGGGCATTAGTAGTTTACACTTAGAGAAGCCAAGCTTTATAGAGGTAAACTGACTCAGGAGAAAACACACACAGTTGACAGGAGGTGTGGGGTTCCAGCCTAGGCCTGTCCAAGAGCCCATCTCTCTGGGATATCATGCGGCCAGCTATTCCTATAAACACCTTTCACCCAGCAAGCACAGTCGAATATCTTCAGGAAAGATTTTGTAAACATGTAGTCACTCTGAACAAAAATTGATCTGCACTATTTGACTCTGCTTAGAATAATAAAAAAAAAAATACCTAGAGGACTGTCATTTAATTTATGACACAGGTGAAGGTTAACTGACCTAAACACAGGCTTCATTGCTGTATGCTTATGGTGGAATTGTGTTTTGGATGTTTAGTTTTTTATTACTGCTACCAAAACAAATTCCTTTAGTAATTAGAGGCTCTGATGTAGCAAAGTGAATATTTGACTTTTAATTTTGAGATTTGTAACACAAAACTGTAGCAAATAGTGCAAAGGCAACCTTAATGACCATGCTTCATAGTTTTCAGTAGACTGTCTTTTACGTGTGACACTAAGGGCTTATGGCTTTTATTTAAGCACCATCAAATCAAATATTCTGTGAAAAGAAAAGTACTTTAGAGACCCTGAAATGCTGTGTAAATGTAAGGAGTTATTATTCAGAATCACCTTCTTAATTGCATTGACATGGTAAGGGCAGTTACTCATTGGTGTCATTTTGCTGTGGGATACCAGGTGCTCAGTAAATTTTTAAAAAGTAGTAATTTTGCTCTGTGTTTTGGCCTGGGAAATAATTAGCAAAATTCTCTAATTCCACATATTTAGCTTATTGTAAGTTCAAAGCTTTAAACCTGTGACATCTAAATAATTGGCTTATCTAAAATGTCAGTTCTGTGAAAGTAAAAGGAAAGAAAGGGTAAAAATTAACTCAGACCAATTAATCATGAGACAAGTATTCTATCATTTTGATTAAATTTAAGAGTTTGATTTGGACTCAGTAGATAAGCCATCTGTTCTAGACCATACCACACACCTTAAATACAGAATGAGCATTTAACTGTCATAAGATAATAATAATATGTGCTTTGGGTTATAAGATAATATGTGTTTTGGTTGGATATATGTATGTGTGTGTGTGTGTGTGTGTGTGTGTGTTTTAAATATGGAAAACTACATATCACTTAGAGATATGGATACAAATATGGTCAGGATGCTCCAAGAGAGGTAGTAAGGAGGAGCACACCATTGGACATGATGGTACCCAGGGACCTTCAACACCATGAATAATGTTTTCTGCCCTGGCTGGTGGCTCAGTGGATTGACGCCAGCCTACAAACCCAAAGGTTGCTGGTTCGATTCCCACCCAGGGCATATAATGAGGTTACAAGCTAGGTCCATAGCTGGAGGCAGGTGAAAGGCAATCATACATTGATGTTTCTCTCCCTTTCTTCCTCCCTCCCTGCCCTTCTTTCTAAAAATAATGAAATCTTTTTTTTAATAATAAAATCTTTTTTTTAATGTTTTTTTAGGTTGATTAATATGTATCATTATATTATTTATATTTTACCATCTTGATACCATATATTTAAAAATATGTAGCTATCTCTATAATTTTTACTCCAGAGGGGCCTAATTAGAAGAATTTTTCATTAAGAAAGTACTATTATAATTCATTATTTTTGCTTTATATATTTAATATATAACAAGTTCTCACACCTCCTGTCTTCAAATGGCTGACAACAGTGTTCATGAAATTGATTTCTGAAAAGCCCACAGTTGATTCTAATAGTTTCCCAGCTTTATTACCTGCTGTTTATAGAAATACATTTTGATTCTAGGTCTAGATGACCTGTACTTGATTTTTACTGCCATGTTCATTTTTGAACTATTCAATCCTTTTCAGGGGCTCTATTTTGTTCCTTTTGCCAAAGTCATTAATAAAGTAATGTTTAGGCCCCCAAAGAGCAGCTAGAAATGTAAGGATTTGATGACCAGGCCTGGGTCGGATGGAAACCAGCTTAATGAAGAATAGATATGGCAACCTGCAGAGCCACAGACATGAAAGAATTAGAATAATGACCTTCCTAATGACAGACATTTGAGTGAAAAATATTGGGTTGGTGAGAATCTGTAATGGCCCTCAGTCCAAACAGTGAGAAATTCAAAATTCTTCCCCACCTTCTCTGTGAATTATATTAGTGCTAGGAAAGGGCAACTTTAAAATTTTAACTTCATATGTCATGAGGCATCAATTGTACACCTGTAGTATCATAGCAGATCCCCTCTCTGGGATATGATCAAGGAAATGAAAACATCAATGGCCAGAAGCCTTCTAAATGGGATTAATTCTAACCCTCAGTGGGAAAGGGCAAAGTGATGGTTTAAAATCCTTTTGGACTCATTCAACATGCATGTAATAATATTACATTCTGATAATGAAAACAATTTCTTTCCCCAGTAGTTTATTCTTTTAAATAAGCTTTTCCTGATCTTAAATGAAAAATAAAGATGAAGTTGTTTAGGATGTTGACCTTGCCTGAAGTGGTTTAGAAGAGTAAACAACGTTGAGTGAACAAAACAAACTTTTACTTTTCACTCAACATACTTTTATTTTGTGGTGAAATCCATTTATCCTACTGCTCACATTCAAATCCCCCACACTAAGTCTATATATCACTACCTGTTCCCTTAAAAAATATTTTTCACTATGTTTTCTATATTTGTGTCCTGAGAAGCCCAACAAGACCCTTTATTTGTGTTTCAGTTCACCTGTTGGTTATAAATGGTACACATTCCCAGATGCAATCATGTTCTAGCAGTATAATTTTGATGAAACTCTTGAGCCATGGGAGGAATAAATGTGATTCCAAGCTCAGCTTTATCATCAGATGACCAGAGATGAAATTCACTCTCGAGGAAGAAACTCAGAGGCCAAGATAAGTTAGAGAATCCCAAGGGGGCGAGTGACCTTGAAAGTCATGTAGTATCATCACCTAGTGTGCAAATGGTCTCTCTCTGTAGCCTTCAGATTGGTCTTTCATCTGTCTCTATATCTGGAGATCCAGTAGAGGCCTTAGCTATGTCCATTTCAGAGTAGCTCTGATCTGTGGTTGATGCTGACAGTTTCCTCACTGTCAAACATATCCTGTTTCTACCTCCCAGGAAATAAACATTGTTCCTGCTCCAATTTTATTCTTTCATATTCAGTCTTTAATTTGTTATCCAATTGTCTACTATGTACCAGGTACTGTCAAAGGTCCTGTCAGACCAAGAATGAGATGGAGTCCCCATCTTTAAGGAAAGTCTTTGAAATCAATGCTGTAACTTGAAAGACTGGGGAGGTTTAGAAGTTGTGTAGTTTGTATGGATTCCTCTGCTAGTGTTTGCTGCCTACCTTGTGCAAGGTGCTGCTGGGACTGGGGTACAGTGAAAAGGGAGGCAGACAATCTCAGCTTATGTTTCAGCTTCCTCTATGTCCAAATGAACACATAAAATAACTGCAGATTTTGAGTGGTATTTAGGAGGGCTGTGAAAGGGGAGAAGGGGGTGGGTGGAATAGGGGTGGCATACTTGCTTCAGACGGAGTGTTCTGGGAAGGCTCACTGGAGAGGAATGAGACCGGAGGAATGATGGTATTCAGCCAGGTGAAGAGCTTCAGGAGAAAGAGCAGTGTATCCTGGCCAGAGGAAGCATCAGTGAAGGAGAGCTTGACACATTCTAGGAGGTTGTGGTGTTGTGGCAATTGGGTCCTGGACAGCAAGAAAACCACATGGCACTTGGAGGGGCGGAGGAACAAGATTTATTACTCACAGGCTCGGAGCCCCGAGCTTCAATCTGCACAGGCTCATATGGGGTCTTATGCAGAACTAACATGGCTGTCACACATTGGCGGGCAAATTTTCTGATGCAGCAAGCAAGCAGAATTACAGAAGTGGAAGTAAGAGTTAGCTAGCATAGCAGTTATGTTTTCCCTTATCATTCCCTCCTTTGATGCCCCTGTAACTCTCATAGGGCATCACCTGCACTTAGTGGCCTGTATCCTCTTAGGATCAGGATTCTTGTCGTAGCTCTACGGGTTGCTGCTTTCTCAATGAACCTGATGAGAGCGTTGTCTATGCAGGGGCCAAAAGTGACTACCATGAGCAGGGTGATCAGTGGGTAGAGGCAGGAGCCAGGAGGTCCATTGACCTAGATTCCAACCCCATGACTCCTCTTGTTCCTTTTTCCTCCTGGATCCAGTCTCTAAGTTCTCTTACCTTAGTGGTGACTATTCCTGACTGGTTAACACAGTAACATTTCTCCCCAAGGAAGATACATGTTCCTTTTTTCTCTGCAGTTAATAGGTCAAGGGTTCTTCTATTTTATAGGATTACTATGACTAGGGAATTAATCTGGTTCTGGGAGAAACCAAGGAATCAGCAAGCCATTCCATGTCCTCCTTTAGTTCTTGGGAGAGTTTGTAATAAAAACCTATGGAACAGCCTAATCCTCCTAATCCTGCCCCTAATCCTATGACTACTCCTATTCCTACAAGGGCAGAGGCCAGCAGGGCTAGTCTGGTTTGTCCTTGGTTGGGGGTGGGGTGGGGTGGGTTTAGAGCCTGCTCTAGCTCTTCTTCTGTGTAGACAGATATTTCTGGCCTTAGCAACACTAAGGTACAACTTGCTGTCCAGTTGGCCTCTAAACATCTATACTCAGAGCTTCCACATAGATAGAACAGTCCCACAAGGCTGCATAGGGGCCCAGGGATATCCCCAACAGATTCCGATGTCCCTAATGGGTCCCTACTCCAAAGACAGGTTAGATTGCCTTTTGAATGATCTAAGTGGACGTTGAGGACTACAGGGCCAATAGGAGCAGTCTGATTTCTGGTTCCTGCTAAGGTTTGATTTGGGGCCCAATCTGGAGGAGAAGGGGTGCCTATGAAGGACCTCCTTGAAAGGGGTAGGCATAACCAACAGATGTCAGCCCGGGAGCTGACATTGTGCAGAAGAGTATAGGTGATATTGATCAGCCGACCTACCTGTTGAGTGGGGGCTGTAAACCAAGTGAGCTGGTGAAGCCCCGTGTGGTCTACCTGCCGATACTTGGGGGCCTTCTGCTAACTGGATGAGTTTGGTCTGGACCTACTTTATGTGTTCTTTCTGGGCCTATTTGTGTTTTCCTCCCCCATCAGATAGGCCCATCTGTGGGATGTAGGTCCAACATACGGCTTTTCCCTTTTTGCCCCAGGTCCCACAGGTGCCCCCTGCTGTCAGAGTACCTGTCCAGTACTTTCATGAGATTTTTGCACATAGGGTGGCCTGGTTTACATCATAGCAAGTTGCTGGCAGAAACATGAAGTAACTGAAGGTGGGCATGGGCTTAGGCTTCTTGAGGAGATGATCTAGGAGGGTAGATGTGGCAGGTTGGTGGCAGCTGGCAGGACAGCTGAGGGGCGGAGGGTTGGCATTGATCTTAAGCCAGATGAAGACAAGCAACCTCAGGTAACAATGCATCCTACAACACACAGGTATGCTCTTGCAGTTAATGCTCTTTCTAAGATGGTCCAGTCCTTAGAAGCTGTTTCTGCTAGTCCAATCCCAAACAACAGAGCGGGTAGTCCAACTGGGAGCAGGAACTACAAGGGACAGAGGTCCATTCAGCAGGCTAGGTGGCTAGGTGTAGGTGGCTAGATCAGCTGCTAAGGCTTCCCTGAAGAGGGTAGGGGAGTTCTTGAAGCCTTGCAGGAGCCAAGTCCAAGTCAACTGAGTCTTTTGCTGGGTTCTGGGCTCTTCCCATTCAAAGGCAAACAGAGGCTGGTTCTGGGGGGCCAGCCATAAAAAGAAGAAGTTGTCTGGTAGGTCTAGACAAGTGAACCAGGTGGCCCCAGGTGGTAGTTGCCCCATTAAACTATACAGGTTGGGGACAACTCGGTGCAAGGTAACAGTGGTGTTGATGGCTTGCAAGTCCTAGACAGGTCAATATCCTGGCCCATTGGGCTTCCTTACTGGTAGTAGTGAGTGTTCCAAGGTGATTGGCACTCGATTAGGATTCCTTCCTTTTTAAATGGTCTATGTGCTCTACCATGCCCAGTTGTGCTTTGTGGGAGATCGGATATCATCTCTGCTAAACTGGGGCAGCCCCAGGTTTTAGTTCTACAAAGAGAGGTGCATGGTTTCGGGCCATTCTTGGTGGTTTCTTCTCAGCCCGGACCTGGGGGTAAATTTCCAGCAGTCTCTCTGGATTCTGACTTAAGGTTTCTTCCCCTATTCCTTGTCTCAGGGAATGGTGACAAGAAGGGTAGGGTAAGGCCAGTCCCGAGGCTCAAGCTTGCCAGCCCCTCAGGTCTAAAGGTGATTTGGGCCCCCAGTTTAATTAAGACATCTCTGCCCATTAAGGGGACTGGGCATTTAGGCAGGTATAGAAACTCATGAGTTACTTCATGGCCACCTAGCTAGCAAGTCCTAGACTAGCAAAAGGGCCATTGGCTGGACTGGTCTCCGGTTGCCCCTACAATGTTGGAGTCCTTCTGTTAAAGGGGGCAATGGGAGTGGTTACTACTGAGTACTCCACTCCAGTGTCTACCATGAAAGTCATTGGTCACCCCCGAGTTTTACTTTAACTGCGGGCTCCTGGGGGCCAAGTTCTAATGAGCCTGGTCTTCCCTATTCAGAATCGAGTCCCACTAACCTGATCAGATGGTCCTGGGGTTTGGGCCAATATTTTCCTCTGGGGGCATTTTTCTCCTGGACTTGGCCTTTCCTTAGGCATTCGTTCTTCCATTATCCCGTCTCCTTGCAGTAAGCACATTGATCCTTGGTTAGGGGCGTTCTTTTAGTACTTTTCCTCCCTTTTCAGGGTGGCCCTCCTCATTTGGTGGGGTCCAGGTTCCCTAAGGCTGCTGCCAGTAGGGAAACTCGCTGCTTCATCCACTTCTTAGCTTCTCATTCAGTGGTTTTGCCCTAGTTGACAAACACTTTGTTTGTGACTTTGAGGAGCTGAAAGCTGTTTGTTCCCTCAAACCTTTCCAATTTCTGGAGTTTTCTCCTGATATCCAGTGCAATGAAGGCTGCAGTTACCATCCTTTGGTTATCTGGAACCTCTGGGTTAAAGGGGGTATAGATCCTGAAGGCCTCACAGAGACGCTCATAGAAGTCTCTTGGAGACTCCTCAAGCTTCTGAGTGACAGAGGCCATTTTAGATATATTTATTAGTCGCTTTGCAACTCCTCAGACCCCTCAGAGGAGAGCCTCTCGATACTGTTGGGGAGCAGCTTGTCTGTGCTGTGTGTTTAAGTCCTAGGCTGGTTGGGCTTCAGGGACCGCCTCTCATGCCCATCCCTCAGGGTCCAGGATGCCGGGTTCCTATAATCACTTTCTGGCCTCTGCTAAAATCTGTTGTCTCTCCTTCAAATTGAAGAAAGTCAGGAGGAGTTGGCGGCAATCCAAGTGGGACTGTGGGTCTGGAAGATGGACTCCATGAGATCAATGAGAGCATGAGGCTTTTCCAAGTAGGAAGGGGTATGGTGTTTCCAGTTCAGGAGATCTGCAGTTGTGAAGGGCCAGTAGTATAGAATTGGCCTCTGGGGTGGATCATCCTGTCTGCACAGACTTGGGCTGGACCCTGAGTTTCATGGAGGGGAATCTGGAGTACAGGCTGCACTGACCAACGTCTCTTTACCAAGGGGGTTCCAGGGTCTTCTCCAAAGGGGGCCGATGGCCCAGGTGAGACCAAGGGTGGAGGAGTTTCTGCGATCTGCCTGTGTTCCCGAGGCAGAATGGGGCCTTGGAAGGGCTGGAGCATATGGTGGGGGCAATGGATCTTCCTCTTAAGATCCCTGATGAATGATCAGTTTCCAAGGTCCTGCGGTCTGAGTTACTAGAACCCTATTCTGACCCTTTTTCCCAACACAGAATCAAACCCCAAGGAGGCAAAGTTTGGGTAATCTCTAGCCAGAAGTCAATGTAGAAAAACTGATCAGGGCGACCGCTAGTCCCCCTGACTAAGCGCCAGACCACGTGGACCTTAGTTACATCTAAGGTCCCTTCAGATGGCCAATGAACATTAAAAGTGGGCCATTCTAATTCCCTCTCTCTCTCTCTCTCTCTCTCTTTCTCTCTCTGTCTGTCTGTCTGTCTCTCTCTCTCTCTCTGGAGTTTGCGCTTCTCGGCTGAGACTACCGCATGGAGTCTGGACTAGCCACTATGCCTATGATGCAGCCAGGGAGCCACAGCGGACACCCACTCGGGCTCTGCCGCAAGCCGTGGCACAACCTGGATCAGTGGAAACAAGTCTCCACTGCCCCCTTTCACTCGCACACTCACTCAGAGGTTATACATTCCCTCCCAACAGGAGTGTCCTACCCTGGAATCTCAAATCTCCAGATTCTGGAAGATGATCACTTTCCCCTTTGGTCCAGAGAGAGATGGGCCTGACTAGAGACTCGGCCCTGGGGCCTTACCTTTCTGACCGCTTCTGGGAGTATTCAGACCACCCCTCCACCAAGTCAGGCCGGGGTGAGGGCACAACCTACGGGTTTGCGTGGAGACCTCCGCGGTTGGGTTTCCCGGTAAGGGAACCAAATGTTGCAGCAATGGAGTCCCGGACAGCAAGAAAACCAAACGGCACTCGAGGGGCGGAGGAACAAGATTTATTAAGCGTGGGCTCAGCAGAGAGTCAAATCTCCAAACTCGGAGCCCCAGGCTTCAGTCTGCACAGGCTCATATGGGGTCTTATGTGGAATTGACGTGGCTGTCGCGCATTGGCTAGTGGGTTACTGGGTTGGCGGGCAAATTTTCTGAGGCAACAAGCAAGCAGAATTACAGAAGGGGAAGTAAGAATTAGCCAGCATAGCAGATGTTTTCCCTCATCAATGGAAGACCTGGTGGCAGGAAGTCTGGGGGGAGATAGGTGACGGGCAATAAGTTGAAAGAGGTGAACAGCAGACCAGTTATACTGGGTCTGGTTACGCTGCTGTGAGGAGTTTTAATTCTACTTTAAATGTATTTGGTGTTTGGAGTATATTCTAAAGGCAGAGGATATTTCCATATGTTCCTAATATGATGGGTCACTTTCATTGAATTATCTTTTTTTAAGTTTCTTAGCTCACTTTCTAGAATTTGAATAATTTTGTCTCATATCTAGTATAGGCATTGTGGTTGTCTCCCCGGCATACCTTTTGAACATTATTTATTTAGCAGCCAAGAAGTTACGATGTAATTGATTCTATCACTAGCTCCAGGTGTGAACCTTGTTTCCAATGATTGATAAGCTTTTTCATAATAAACATTTTAGGCTTTGAGGGCCAGGCGATCTCTGTTGCAATTGTACAACTGCCTTACATTGGAGCAGAAAAGAAGCCATAGAAAATGTGTCAATGAATTTGCACCAATAGGTGTGACTGTATGCCAATGAAACTTTATTTATAAAACAAGCAGTGGCTGGATTTGGCCCTGGTACTGGAGTTTATGTATCCCTGGCCTAAGCCACTTAAGAGTGTAGGACCCCCTCAGCTTTAGGGATAGTTGTTCCCGGCATTGTGGAGGACTTGCATCCATTGGTGGGAAAGGGTGTTTTCTCCTATACTGCCCCTGGCAGCCATCTAATGATTCCTAGGGCAACCTCCCTTAGAATGATACAGAAGCTGGGACTGGAAAGGCAGAGATTAGAAAGAAGTTGAATCCTTGGTGACATGATTGAGTTGTTAAATTAACCAGCCTTGAAGCCTGCACTTCCTCTGGACTATTTGGGTATGTGATCTCATAGCCTCTCCTAATGTTTAAGCCAGACAGAGTTGAATTTTCTGCTTCTTCCAATGGAAAACACCCCTAAATAGATCATCTACTCTGAAATATTCAGTTATTGTTACTTATTAGTATACTTAAGTAGCAGTTTGAGTAAACAATTTCTCAAGTACTTCTTTATATCTGCACTACTCATCACATGCCAATAGATATCTTAGAGGGAAAATCTGTGAATCAATGGCCAGAGAAGAGCTGAACTTCCAACAGGCTCCCTTTGGTGCATGATCACAAGTAAGTCCATTAACTTTAATGATGGTGGTGCTGTACAAAATGGACCCTGTAATCTATTCTTCTCCTTCATTTTAGCATTAAATCTTATCTTGTAGCTAATTCTTCAGGGGAAGTTATGTGTACCAATGCCATTCTTTTCTTGGCTTTTTAAATATATGCAAGACTCTCTTTCTCAAGGAAGGAGTGCTAAGTGAGTACATTAAAAATGAATCCACTGCCCCGTTTGTTGACTGTGAGAATACCTCAGAGCCAGGGACATTGGTGGATTATTATTGATTGTTGCAAGATCCAATAAAATCATAAATATCACTTAAAACAATTACTGTAGCTACATTAGCAAATTATCAAATCTATAACTTGCTTTGGAGCCTAGCCTAAGAGATTTTAAATAAACTGCCAGAGAGAGGAAAGTTGTATTTTAGGGATGTGACAACTAGGGCTAGGATTGAGAAATTTATGATTTAATTTTCCTTGCAATCTAATTGAGAATAGCTATTGGATTTCTAAAAAGTGAACTTTGATTTGGTTTAGGTGTCAGAAATAAACTGGAAATATGGGTCACTTTATACATTTCTGAGAGAGTCTGTCAGGGAGAAGAGGAGAAGGCATTCATTGCAAGGAATGACTTTCCTGGGTCACCTTTGATCTTGCCTTCTTTGTTCTTATTTCCCATGTTCAAGTAATTGGATTATACCTGATACTAGCTGGCTCTTCCCAGAGACTTGCTTTTTACTTTCTTCACCAAGTATGTCCATTTTCTCCCATTTAGAAATAAATCAACTCAAATGAAATTACCTAGAGCATTCATTTTTCACCATCTAGTAAATGAGTCTCTCTAAAGAACACAGGGACCTCCCTTTCCAATTCCGACTTAATAAAATCTTTCTCTTACATGGACATAGTGAAGAACTGTTCTTTTCAAGGCTTTTCATCTTTGGTGGGCTACTTGGGTAATATATGCTGTACAAAATGTATATTAGCATGTTTATAGATTCCTGTGCATATTTTCTGAAGCTGTAGCCTGAAGTCTGATTGCCCGGTTTGAATTTCTGACCTACAGCAGTTGGAAAAACACTGCTCATGGTGTCCCATCATCCATTTAGCCATTACAGCCCCTCAGCGGAAGCCTGGCCGCAGCTGCACGCTGATGGCCAGCACACAGGTGGCTCGGTTTTCAGGAATGGATTGGCTCATCTTTCAGCCCACTTCGGGAAAAGAAAAAAGCAATTTGCACAAAAATAAAAGAGATTTCATAGCTATCTGTGCAGAACTGGCTAATGGATGTCTCCAGACAGTCAGTGAATGCTTGAAAACCCAGCTGAGAAATGATAAATTACTACTAACTGTCCTAATTATCCCTTGACACTCTATTGAAACCTGACTAAATTTTGCTGAAACTTACAAATAGGAAAGAAATTTAAGATTTAATAAATTATCCATAATATAAATGCAGAGAGAGAGAGAGAGATGGAGAGAGATGGTCACAGCAGAAGTGCTCACATTTATCACTGAACAGTTTCCTGAGTGAGAGATCAGAGTAGAGTAGAGGGAATGTGTCCAATAAATTATCATTTTAATTGCAAGCCTAATTGAATATACTTAGGATGCTCATTAGGTTAAAGAAGACTATGTGTCAACTGCCAAGGTCATTACATTAATAGACACAGTAAGCGTGTAATTTGTGATAATTTGATTTGTGAACATCACATTCTTCTCTGTAAACAGCATAACCAACATGCTAGCTTTAAAAGGTAACACAATGACTATATTTGTTTCTTTGTACTTTAGTGCAATCATTTTCTACTAACCCATCTTTCATATTTTCATAGTTTTAGCATTAGCTCATCCTATGTATAAGTCTGTGGAATATTTCTCTAGTGCTGGTTTGCTTACTTTTTACCAGCTCTCTTATTCCATTTTTTTTTAACTCCAGTTAGAAAAGTTTGATTTTTTTCTTTTTCATTTTCTTCCTCTCCCCCCTCACTCCACTGTGAACCTATGGTTCTGAGATTGGAATCTTTATTCTTTGCTCTCTTTCTGCCCCCCTTTCTCTCTTTGGAGTCTGGGCAATCTGGATTCATTCTATACTCCCCTCCTTCCAAAAACCCCTTATAGGAGTTGGGAAGTGTTATTCTTCCCCTAAAAATAATACTTCAACACCTTTAACTCTTCCCCACATCTGGGTGTTCTCTGTCTGGTGACCCTTATGTTTTGAATACGTTACCCAGAGTCACATGGAGGCATCCAGATACTGCAAATATTGGAACACAGTAGGCTCTCCATAAATGTTTATTAGGTCTGAACATTCTTGTGGCAGATGAAGATTTTAGAAAATGAATTGATTCACAAGATCTTGTGGACAGGCACTGCTAGAAGGTGGAACTTGTTTTCTCAGTGGCATTTTGATGACTCTGAAATCAAGGCAGTGATACTGGGTCTTGTGATGTTGCTGCCATCAGGACCAATCTGCCATCTATAGAGCTGCTCTCTGATCTCACTGTGGACAAATACTGACAATGGGATGGATTCTGAGCTAGTATTCTTAATTAAGTGGTGTTCTCTGGGGATTCTTCACACACCTAGGGTGCTGGAAGAGACTGACTGTTTTTATATATAAGATCCACCAAGCTTCCATGCCTTCTCTATAAAAAGCACCTGGAACCCTTTAGACTATGAGGTGATAACTAAAAGTATAATTCAGTGAAAAGGAGCTAACTCCTTAAATATGGGGGTTTGAAGGGATCATAAAATGTTTCAATTTTGAAAGTCTTGGGCTTTTTCTGTGGGACAATTTACCACATGTAGATGCTGCCTTGGATTTCAGGGGTCCCCTGATGCCCGTCTGTGGACTACTCAACCACACTTTCCCGAACTGTTTTCTGCCTCAGCATTCAGGGGCGGTTAGTGTTAGTAACCTAAATGGATGAGATAAAACCTGAGGCAGGTCCTCCCCATCTAAGAGGTTTTACTTTGTAAAGTGTCTCTCTCACTCATAAAAATAGATGTTTTGTGAAGATTCCAAGTCTGGCTCTGTTCCTGTTAGCTGCACACCTTGAGCTCTGTCTTTGTCTCCTTGCCCATGAAATTAGAGTAAGAATACTGCCTCATGTGTGGGGTTTTGTGACAAACGCATGGGGACACTTTCAACATGGTGCTTGGCAACCTGTTTTTATTCACCAGCTATTTGTTTACACCCTACTGCTCACCAGCTTCTGTCTTAGCTTCTGTGGTGACAGCAGGGAACAAGGCAGATGTGGTCCCTGCCCTCAAAGAGTGTCATCTCACTATGTAGTTATCCACCCCCATCCCCACCATAGCCCTGTCATCACCCCTGCATGAGGAAGGCTGTTATAAACTCAGAGCAAAGCCCTGGAGAAGAATGAAAGTGGATGGCAGTTTAATTTCATTCCCTTTGAGTCACCTTGTTAATGGGCCCAGAATTTTTTTTAAAGATTTGTATTTATTGGGCTGGCCAAAAGTACCATATATATTTTTTTCTGTACATTGACTAATAATGCTTAGTTCTCTTTAACGTCATTTGAAACAATTTTGTTAGATTGTATTGTGACAGCTGTTTTATCAGCATTCATTAAAAAAACATCAAAATTGCTGAATCTTTGTACAGCCATTTTAATATTGAACATGAAAGAAGATACACAAGATTTTTGGCACATTATACTTTATTATTTCATGAAAGGTAAAAACCCAACTGAAACAAACAAACAAAAAAGATGACCCCTAAGATGGGCCTGTGCTCTAGTTATGTTCCTTGGATTGTGATTCTTAACAAAATGGACAGTTGCATGATCAAAAATTTATTTTCTTTAAAAAAAAAATTTTCTCCATGTCTAGACCAGGATGGAACATTATTCTGATGTTAAATTTGCATCCAGAAGCTGAGAATTTTCTTACCCTCTAAAGACCAGGTGTAGCTTTAAAACAGGCTCACAATTCCCAGGAACTTACTCCAGTCAGCTGTTAACTTTTACTTCCCTCCTCCTGAGCCTCAGTGAGAATTAAGAAAGCTAAAAGTTTCTTAATTCTTAAGAGTTAGGGGTTGAGATTTGAGAATTAGAAAGTTTAGTCTTCAGCAAGTTAAATCTCAAGTTAAATGTTAAAAAGTGAGGTTGGACGTTTAGCCAGAATTGAGTTTGAAGTTAAATTTTAAATCTGATGAGGTCTTGCTGGTATTTTCTTCTTTATTAATGACCTACTAGATTTCAGGTGTGACTCTTTGGTGCACCAGCTGGTGTTTGTTTTCCTGGGCGTGATTGCCAGAGGAGCAGTGGAGCTGGGGTCATTCAGAAGTTTCCCCAGCAAAGTCGGGCACTGAAGGCTCTGCTGCTTCCCTAGGAGAGGACCCCTGGCCCTCTTGTCCCACCTGCATCAGCCCCTGCCTCTGCCTCCTGAGACTGACCCTCAGGAGCATTTGTTACAGAAACACTCCACCATCTGCTGTGTTTTGGAGGCTTCATGGCTAGAAAACAAACAGGTACAGTGTGAAAGTAACTTAGTTGAGTAGACACGTGGAGGGGATAATTATAAAATAGTGCATCATGTGAAGAGCTTTTCTCACCCTTGGCCCTTAGAGTCTGGATGGCGATGTTCATTAGCACTGGCCCTTTGCAACCAGTTTGGCTCTGGGTCATTATCAGATGACTTTATGGAAGGATGTTTGGGGCTGTCCTTTGATTTCTAGATGGGAACAGACATTGCGATTCCGTCTGTCAGATTCATATGCTGGACTCGTTACTGGTTTGCCATGGAAGCACCCTCCTTATCTAGGTTTTTTGGAGATGTGTTGACGATGCTGCAAGAAGAATGATCCTCTTGCCAGATGAGGCCTGGGATTTTCCCCTCCTTTTTAAACTCCAAGTGATAATTAGTTCTTTCCTCAAATGGTGCCAGAACTTCCGTGTTGCTGCTAATACAATCCTAGTTGACTGGCAATGGACTGGGTCCTGAGAGGTGTGCATGTGCTTTAACTAAAGGAGTTGATGGTTACCTAATCTTTCAGTAACTGTAGTGAGCATCTTTTTGTATTAGTAGTAGTAATAAAACTTTGTATTTGTATATTAATTTATAGCTTACAAAGTGCTTCGTGTCACATGCTTTAAATGACTTGTATGGGGCAGAATAGCACAGAAGGTAAGGCTTTGCAACCAGAATGCCCCGGTTAAAATTCTGGCTCTGCTGCCTTATCAGCCCTGTAACCTTGAGCATTTTTTAACGTGTCTTCAGCTACTCATCTGTAAAAGGGTGACAATGATAGCGCCTAATTTCTTAGAGTTGGAGATTATAAGAGTTAAGTATAGGACTTTCATCACAGTGCCTAGCATATGGTATGCCTCAGTAAATGTTAGTTATTACCATATGATTATTAACACTATCAATATTATTATTAATGTTCCCAACATTATGTGAAGTTGGTATGCTACCAGGAATGTTATCCTTTTTTAAAAGTTGACGGGACTGGAGTTCAAAAGAAAAAAGTGACGTGCTCCAGATGCCAGAGCTCAGCCTGAGACACAACAGAACAGACACTCAGACCCATGACATCTCATTTACCAAGAAAATGTTGGCAGAATCCAAGTGAATCTGCTCACACAGCGTGGTTTCTGTAGCCCCAGCCTCATCAGAATTGTGACTAATAAGCTCAGCCTCCAGCAACAGCTTTTAAACCTAAACATTCCATTGCCTGTAGTGGAGGGGAATGGAGTCTGGGGGCTTCGTTTAGGGAGCAGGCTTTCAGGCAGCGAGCTTTAAACTGGAAAGGTGAAAACCCCTTTGCAAACTGGTGTTTGAGGTCTCATTAGTTTCCCGATTCTCAGGCTGCAAAGAGATCCCTCGTATATTAAAAATGCATTCCATGCCCATATCAATACTACTTTAGAATATTCATACCACTGCTTTAATACAGCGCACATATAGCCAGTTTTATGTTTTAAAAAATTATCGATTACTGGCTTAAAAGAGCCTATGATGGACACTAGTGAACATTATCGATTACTTACTTTGTAGGGTGTTGTTCTAAGCTATGGATTTAGAAGCTTCACAGGTCTATGGCAAAGACAGGAAACATTCAAAATGAGTGCAAGGTGAAAAGTAAAACTGGATTTAGATGGCACTTCCTTAAGTGCCTGGGAGAACTGTCTTTAAGTGAAGCTATTCTACAAGAAACAGGGCAGATGATTAATTGTGTGAAACATTAGCAGCAGGAAGCATTAGTAGGATTAAATAGGTTTTTTTGTTTGTTTTTGTTTTTAGCGAGTTATCATTTTGTTAATAACTTGAATTTCTTGTGGGTAGAATCATTAAATCCAGTCTTTAAAGAAAAGTCACTGCCACTTGAATAAAGTTGGTAATTATGTAGTAGATTCACCACCATTGAGACATTCTCAGCACTGTTGGCATATTTGGGGCCTGGGTCTTTATTTTTTATTTAAATTTTATTTTTCAATTACAGTTGGCATACAACATATTGGTTTCAGGTATACAACATATGTTACCAAGTGATCACCATCTTTCTAGTACCCATCAAACACCTTACATAATTATTACAATATTGACTTTACTGCTAACACTGTTGCAAAGTTTTGGAGAATTTCACATGTTGCTTCTAGTCTGTGACTGAGCTGTATGTCAGTGTCTGTTGCACAGATAACATGTTTCTGGTGCCTTACTTCTGCTGTACTGCACATAAAGAAAGCACTATGAAACCCCTTGGAAGACTAAAACGTAGGGAGGCACAAAGAAGCTTATTCTGTGTAAAAGCTCCAGTCAGTGTTTAATCAAATGCAAATGCTCTGAGTTCGAGACTGAATATCAGTTTTTGCCTTACTTTTTGGTCCTGGCTGTTTTTTCCAGTGTCTCAGAATAATAGCTTTTTAGCAGTTGCCTGAAAATCCTGTTTGGTGTTGCTACACACTTATAATGACGAAGTAATGGGGAGATAATTTGGTTTTAGTGGAGACTATATCCATTGATCCAGTGGATATATTCCATAATACAAATTGATTTGAGCATTAGTATTTCTTTAAATTAAAACTGGCATCTGTATCCCCTTGGGAAGCTTAATTATAAAAGCAATTCGTAAATGTACAACACTAGGAAAACAGAATATACGTCACTCAAGGCAGATGTAAGCCTTTATTTGTAGGCTATTGATGGCAAGCCAGATCTTGTTTATTTAGCTTCAAAGTAGCTTTATGTAGAAATGAATAATAGTACTAATTTGGGGGGCGGGTAGCAGGAAAAAGCAATGAACTCTGGGCTTCCTGCTCTGTATTCTTATCTCATACTGGCTAGTCCTAAGACCTTGGACAAATCTTTCCTTCGCCCCTTTACTTCTTTTCTATTTTATCCCTTTTTCTCATCTCCTTTTCCCTACAAATGTTAGAATTGTTTCAGTTGGCAGTCTCAGAAAACCCATTTGGGCTAAAGTAAATGGGTTTTCTTTGAATTATATCATTAGAGAGAATAAGTGAAGTTTCTTGATTTCAAGTATGGCTTGATCTGCGGACTTAATGCCCTCAGGACCTAGTATCTTCCTCCTTCTATCTGCTCCTCTTTCTGTGCTCCTCTTTTTCTACATTGGATACAAGGCAAAGGGACAGACACAGGCCCAGGTATAGAGATGGCAGCAGTATCTTGGCTGATAACACATGTCCAAGAAAAGAGCAGCAGAAAGAAAAATGTGTCATGAGAATATTTGGAGTCTGTTCATAAAGACTCAAGAGTCAAGGTCTGTAGTCTGAAATTAATTCAGAAAGCATTCAGGACACACTGATGAAATGATTGAAAGACTGGGATGAAAAGAAAGATACTTCCTAGAAAATAACAAGATATCTGCTTGAGATTGTTTTGGGTTGCCCAAAAAGGCCATATGGTTTTTCCATAAAATAAAAGACACATTTTTTATTTTCACCAATAACTTGATTGATTTGGATATTTTGAGTATGTCAGCTATCCCATGAGGTATAATGTTGATTGTTCTCAATTAATGTCTCCATTTAATTGCTATCAACTTCAGCTGGTCTACTGAACTGTGGAACATCTTCCATTGAGAAATCTCGAGCACAAAACTTCACAAATCTTTGATACATTTGATCCATCACAGCATCTTCTCCATACACTGCAAAAATCTTTTTTTGTGTGTGTTTCAGTTGCATTTTTACTTTTCTTGAAATAATGAAGCATAATATGTTGAAAATGTTGCTTATTTTCATCCATCTTCAATATTAAAGTGGCTTATAAAAATTCACCAATTTTGATGTTTTTTTAAAATGCACACTGATATGACAACTGTCACAATACAATCTAACAAAATTGCTTCAAATGAAATTAAAGACAACTAAATATTACTAGAGCCATCTTATAAAACCAACCAAACAAACAAACTTTTTGGCCAACCCAATAGTAAGAGCCAGGATGAAGCAAATGAATGTATAGGAAAGTGATAAATATGAGTTAAATGCAAAATTCCATTAGCTAAAGGATTGTGATAGAACCCAATAGAACCTAGAACTCTATCAGGATCAAATCCAGTGAATCATGACAAATATTGGGTGAAACATCTCTCTGCCTGAAAAAGACCTTAGTTCTTTTTTCTAGACACCAAAATATCATTAGCATTCTGTATAGTATTGGTTTTTACTCCATAGTTTTGAAATCAGGTGAACTATGAAATTTAATTCATCCATTGACTTAGTATTTACTAAACACCTGGTGAGTGAGACCCACTGTCACATACAGCGTGATACACTGCTAAATGAAACAGATGTGGCCTCTAACTTCATGGAGTTGATAGTCTGAAATTCTGTCAGTCTCAAAGTATACCTAACATAGTTCATCTTGATTTGTTTTTTCATCAATGTGTGAAAGATTCAGTTGCCTCTCCCACACCCCCAGTTGGGGACCTCGCCTGCAATTCAGGCATGTGCCCTGACTAGGAACCCAGTGACCTCTGGATTCACAGGCTGGTACTCAATCCACTGAACCCACCAGCCAGGGCTCATCTTCATTCTTAAGGATTGAATTTATAGAAGGATTAGCCTAGGAAAGACAACTAAGAAATATAATTAACAACCTATTCAACTCCAAACACCTTCTCTCTACACTACTATGTTAAAAAATAGTTCTTATTTTAAAAAATTTCCTGGAACCCTTTGTTCTTAATTTATGGAAAAAGTTTTATATGACTATTTTTAAAATGACTTATTAAGCCAGCAGTTTTACCACTGTTCTCATGTGCTAATGGGTCAGTTAAGTGTCATTTGTTAAACTACTTTGGTTAATACAAACCCTTTCACTGTTCCCCCAGTCTCCATTGAGCCACATAAAACCACCCCAGTTCTTTGCCCATGTTGCTCTATCTGCTTTTGGCTGGTATGGATTATTATTAATTATTTCTTCCTAGAGTATGAGCCAAGAGTTACCATGATATGGTAATGGTAAAGATTCACAAAGATAAAGTGCTCTAATTAAGGAGGAAAGTTGAGAAGTAAGCAGTTTTTAAAGGGAACTGTGATCTCATAATTGAGAGCTAGTTTCCCTCATGTGTGTGCATATCATTTGAAACACTGCTTGCTTAATATGGAACAATATAGTTTCTCTAAATGCTTTTTAAGATGTCACCTCTATTCATTTAATAGCTGATTTAAATGAACTAGTACTGGTGAAAATCCACAGGAAAATAAAATTAGAAATCGTTTTGACTAAAGTACCCACAGAACTTGGCACCACAAGGGTTCATATCATCCATATCTTGCATAATGCCAACTAGCTTCCTGAGAGCAAGCAGAGATCTCATTTGGATGAGTTTGATAGTTTCTTTTTTTTTTTCTTTTCTTTTTAAGATTATATTTATTATTTTTAGAGAGAGGGGTAGGGAGAGAGGCAGAGAGGGAGAGAGACATCAATATATGGTTGCCTATCACCTGCCTCCAGCCAGGGACCTGGCTGGAGACCTGGCTTGCAACCTGGTTATGTGCCCTGATTGGGGAATCGAACCAGCAACCTTTGGGTTTGCAGGCCAGTGCCTTTGACAGTTTATTTTCTGATTGCAAAGAGAACACTTTTTCATTGTAGACCTTTTGGAAAACACCAAAAAGTACAAAGCAGGAAATTGAATCCAGCCATAGTTAAATTCATATTTTGTCTATTATCTTTTTTAAACTACCACAAAGAAAATCCTTTATAAAATATGAGGACTCCTTATTGTCTTAAAGGTTAAAAATAACATTAGCATATAAACAAAGCTTTACAAAGATTGTTCTACCCACTCACTAACCCTTCCTCTACATTGTTCTTGAGATAAACTAGTTTTCTATGAAGAAGAAACCAGCCAATGCTGCTCATTTGTCTCTCTGTCTTGGTCTCTAATGTTTGTGGAGAGGAGCATGTCATTTTGATGCAAAATTACCTTGAAAATGGAACATAATTTGTTAAAAATAAAGTTACATGGAAATTAGGAGAGAGAGAAGGGTGAAGATGACAGGAATTTCTATCAACCCTGAGAATGGCTTTCTGTGAAGACTCCAACATCAGTGCAGTATCCTTTTTGTTAAATTATCATAGTGAAGTCTCCCTTCTTATTTAGCTATAAATTGTGGAATATAATTTGTTTTGTAAAATTGAAACTTCTTTATACTATGTTTTGCTGTCTCAGACCCCTAACCAACCTATTCCTCAGAGACCTTACAATGCCATGGTGAGGTAGCTATGGGGGGTGATTCTCACTTATCATAGTTACCTGTGAATCGGTTTGTTGACGGAGTAATAGTTAACCTAAGTGTGAAACAACAGCATCTTGATCTAAGAGCCAAAGCTGAGGCCTTGCTTCATTTCTCAGGTGCTGGCTGATGCTTGGAATCAGTCTTTTCCATGGAAATTCAGCCTTTTTATCCCTCTGCAGCCTAATGGAGCCAGTAAGAAGGCAGACTACCATAACCCCAAAGGTGTCCGGAGTCACCCCCTTCCCATGCCCCATAGTAACACCATCTGCTAGACTAGGAGGAGAGGGGCCTGGCCTATGGACAACATTCTCGTGGTCTTTCCTCAGTGAAAGCTGCTGAAGGCAGAGAAAATTACCATGGATGTATTTTTTCACACCCCAAGCTGCCCCTCCAAGGGGCAATCTAGAGAATGCTTAGTATATTCATTCGTATCTATGAGCCTGAAATGCTGTATGCTGCCAATATAGGTAGGAAAACCTGTCTCAAAGTGGCCCCTCAAACACCACCTGCCCTTTGCTTGTCCTCATTCTCCTTCCTCAACCTCTACTCAGTGTTGAAGACCTCTGCTTAATTTAGGTCCAACCTCCTCGAGAAAGCCAAGCCTGCTCTCACTTCACAGGTGTGTGCTCTTTTATGTACTGCTTCTTATGTTGGTTTGAAACCATAAGGCAAATGTGGTTATGTGACTGAAGTCCGTCTTCTCCAGCCCACTGTAAACTCAGCAGCTCGGGGCCATGTGCATCCCCCCACTCAGTTGAGTGTGTACAACACAGAGAATGAGTTTGTGAGTGTTGTGATTGTAATGTCCATATTAGAGTCTATTTTAAAAAGCAGCATTTCACATTTTTGCTTTGTTTGATTGTGTTATATATATAAACCAACAATAGATTCTACCAGGGCATGAGAGATTTAAACAAAATACCAAAGGATAGGATGGTGGGAGAGAAATTCATGAAGCTTCTTAAATTTTTAATCCTACTTTTAAAAGGTAAAATTAGATATGTTCTCAAGCTGCTTCTGCATTTTTAACAAAGGTAACTTTGGAATATTCAGCTTGGAAAGTGACTGCAGTATCTCTGGTTCAATATTGGAGGTACCTGTTAATTTCATATTCTCCTTTCTTTCAGATTTCCAGGGAGAGTCAGAGCCTCACACCTTTTTATTTGAAAAGTTCATATACTCTCCCTGTAAACCTCCCAAATGTATGAAATAATTACCCAGGAGACAAAAGAGCAGAACTCCTACAGTCAGATAGGCGTTCAGGTATCTACATGAGGCATTGTTCTGTCGTGGGTCAGATTGCAACTTGTTCCCTCTTTCAAAATATATTTCAAGTTACATTATTAAAATGCACCATATGGTGTCTTTGTGTAGAAAATCAAAAACTAGGACTTTAGGTGGGGCAGATTTCTCTAGTACCCCAAGTTTTTTATTTTCCTTGAAACATTCCTTCTCTTTGAAATATCTAAGTAGGTCATGGAGAGAAATGCCTGATGTGAATTTCTTCTAATAGCCCCAAACTCTTCTTTTAAATTACTACAAAAGCAATTCAGCATTTTTAGTGCCAGATTGATGGGGGGAAAAGTGCATATTAAGCTTTCCTTATTAATTAAAGGCAGTGTGGAAAGAGGCATCCTAGCTCAAGTTTATGAAAACAAGTAATACTTGGAAATGAATTGGCATTATGAAACTGTGTGTTCATGTAGGATATTATTGCAGTGGAAATGCTAAAACAACTAATTACTGGTGGACTGCAAGGAAGGGGAAAGTCGCACAATTTTAAATGTGATTTCAAGTAAGACTTGGAAAACTATTCAAGAAAACTCTCCAGAGAAACAATTCTGCTTTTGCCCCATCAGACATGCAAGATGAACTAATAGATCATTCTCACCTCTAATTCTCAACCTTGTTCATGGCCAGGCTCATTTATACGAGGTGAATGATGGTCAGGGTCACCACCAGAAGTAGCTGGTAAGGTGAAAACTTTCACAGAGTTTCAGAAAAAATGTACACTGGACTCCTTTCTCCTACCAGAGTCCCTTGAGCTCTGAAGGAGAGCCATTGCCAGCATCTGTGTAACATGGCAAAGGGAATGACTCTTTGTTACAGTAACAGGAGTAGAAGGAAAAATGAGGAGGGTTGGAGAGAAGGGGATCTTTTGAATTTTAATCCTTTTTTGTACATCTAGTCTTTCTTAACCATCATTTTATAGGTAGAACAGCCTTGAGCTTCATTTGGACAATTTCTTCCTGCTGGGAACTATTCAGTTATCTTAAGGATGTGGGCATTTTGGGTCCTTTTCTCTTTGCTTCTGGAAATAATGATTCTGTCTGAGTTCTCTCAGGAAAGGTAGCTTGATACAGTATCAAAGTGGGCAGTCATAAACCGTATAGGGGAGGGAAGACTTTTCTTTTATGCACTAAGTACTATGTCTGTGCCAGAGAATTAAATTGAAAAAAGACAAACGTGAGAAAAATACACAGATTTTATGTGATGTTCATATTTTTGCATGTATACAGAGGCCACAGTAGTCTCATCTCAATTCCCATAGTCACTGTATTTTTAAAAATAGACTTTATTCATTATTTTTAGAGAGAAGAGTAGAGAGGAAGGAAGAAAGAATAGAGAGGGAGGCAACGATGTATGGTTACCTTTCACCTGCCTCCAGCTAAGGGCCTGGCTGGATTCCTGGTTTGCAACCTGGTTATGTGCCCTGGCTGGGAATCAAACCAGCAACCTTTGGGTTTACAGGCCAGCACCTGTCCACTGGGCCACCAGCCAGGGCAGACACTGCATTTTTAACTATTTATTATAATAGTCTTTAATCAACTAGAGTCCTCATAGCTAAGGAATACTTGCAAGGTCAGACTTAGTGCCTCAGATGGGAAATGTCACATGGTAGAGATAATCAGAACAGCTAAAATTACCTTTTTAACATATTTAAATTATGTACATAATTGTTCAGGGTATAATACAACATTTCTTTACCCATTTATGCTTTTATTTCAGGATAAGCATAACTTATTTTTTACTTGAACCACATAGTTGATTACTTTTTATAAAAGCGCAATGGTTTATGTAAAGCACCATTTGTGATTCTCTAAGGGTTTACAAGCAACTCTCCATGTCTAGAGTTTTAGCAAACACTGTACCTGGTCAACGTAAAATGGAATTCTGTGCTGTTTGGAAGTCAGAGTTCTTTGTGTTTGAAATGGAGATCAGTTAGTTTCTGCAGGGCACATTTGAAGCCACCAATATGAATTTAATCCCCAGATGGTCAAATTAACATTACTTTTCTCCAAGTCCAGAAGCTGCACACCCTGCTCAGCTGTCAGAGTTGGAGCAGACAACTCTGCTGTGCCTCTGGGCACAAGCCACTGTGGGGAAGATGTCCCAAAAGATTTTTGAAAGCAAAATTTATTTCATTGTCCTGTAATGGCAATTTCACTTCCTTCTAATCTGCTTGCTCCAGTTCCTTATTCAAGTTTATTACTAGATCACAGACCTCAGCCTACTGGGTTGATGATAGGGAAGCCTGACATTGATGATCCTGCTATCACTCCTGCAATTAGAGACCACATTTAAAGCTGGTGTTGAGAACAAGATGATGGTATGTGTGTAGCCCATGGAATGGAATTTGCCTATGCCCAGCGTAGTTGTGCTGAGTATTAAAAAAGACTGTACTCTTTACTCTGGTCTTCTGTATTACCAGCACCTGGATGAGTACCTGCCTGTACTAGAACTTGTAAGCAGTTGCTGAGTGACTGAATGCATATCTTCATAAACGTGTGTTCCTGGTGGCGGCCAAAGCTGTGTCTTGGCCATATCCCCTGGGACTCAGCCTTGTTCATGCGGATACCAGCCTATTACAAATACCTACTCTTCCCCACTTAGGGGATTTCTCACTAATGTGGGTAACGGGCCTAGAGGTCTGGGGAGTTAATGCCTCCCCAGGAATGGCCCTCAACCAATAACAAGTGGAAATTAAAAGGTGAATCTTCCAGTTTCCTTGCCCTTGCATGGGGAACTGTGGCCTGTTCCATGCTGAGACTCCCCAGTAGATTGAGCCCCAGTTGCTCAACACAATATCCTGCTCATGGATACATCCTGGAGCTTTCTGCCCTCCCCCTTTCACTTCCCCTTCAGCCAATGAGGCTTCCTGAGAGCAACTCTCAACTCCACTTGCACTCAGTTCTTGTCTCGGTGTCTGCTGTGGGAAATCTCACACTCATGATAAAAGAATAAGGAGCAAGGATGAGAAGTCCAGTTTATCCAGCACTGAGCCGGGAAAACCTTGTCGCACAGCACGAACAGGTGTTGCATCTTGGCATGTGAAGGGTAGCCTGCTTCACGGTGTCTCCCCCTCCGCAGGAACTGCCCACGCAGGAAGTGGAGCACAGATTCCTTCAAAACATGTTCAAATGGACAAAAACTCATTCTGAAATATCCCCATAGTTATCAATAATACACTTCACCTTAGCTGAATTGGTTTGTGCCAATTCTATAGCTCGCTGAAGTACTGCACGCAGGGCCTTTATCCTGTTTCTTCTGGGTATTGCTCATAAAAAAGTAAATTAATTTTTTGTGTAGTTCCACTTCTAACTCTTAACAGTTTATTGTGGGTCTTTTGGGTGCTCCAAAAACTACAATTAAAAACACAATATTCATCTTTTTTTTTTTCTTTTAAACAATGATCTTCAGTGAAGTTGTTTTGTGTTTGTTTAAATATTCTAATAGGATATTTTAAAAATATTTTTGTTCATTATTTTTAGAGAGAAGGGCAAGGAAGGAGGAAGAAAGGGAGAGAAACATCAATGTATGGTTGCTTTTCATCTGTCTCTAGCTGGGGACCTGGCTGGAGACCTGGTTCTGTGCCCTGACTGGGAATCCAACCAGTGACCCTTGGGTTTTCAGGCTAGCGCCAATCCACTGGGCCACACCAGCCAGGGCCATCTAATAGGACTTTAAGCTCCATCTTCCTCTCTCTCATCCATGAAAGCGAAGGCAGCACTTGAGAGAAGAAACCCAAACATCAGTATTTATTCAGCTAATGTAATGTAAAGAGCTTTCTCTGAATAGTCTATTTATCTCATCATGCTGTCAGTAGACAGAGGTAAAACCAGCCAGTGCTCAGTGATCAGGGAGAACCTGCTCAGAAAGAAGTGAAGTCAACTGATTTTTAATAGCAGATCAATACTGTTTTATTTTTTTTTTTTGCTGACCCTGGCATGAATGAACCAATAGATGTCTTGAATCCTGTGGAATTGTGTTGTTTGCTATCATAAAATAGATTTAAAATTAACCATATCAGGTTTTTCCTTGTGTTCCACAAAATTACTAAAGTCAGTTCCAAAGTCAAAGGTCTTTTGAGTTCATTTAAAGTTAATCCGTCATATTTAGGCCTTTCTACATTAAATGCTATACATTTCTTTAAACTCTCTCTTTGACCATTTATCTTAGAAACGCCATGAGAACTATTAATTATTGAGGACATCACTTTGCTCTAGTGTGTAGCATGTAGGCATATCCCTTACTATGAAGCGGAGGCAATGTGGGCGGAATGGCAGGCCCTGTGGTTTTGTCTACAGTTAGGCAACGCCAGGCAGACACAGCCACTGTGGGAATCTTTGTATAATGAAAAGATTTCTAAGGTCCCCACTGATGGCCTACTTATTTGCAGCAGGAAATCACAGACTCCAGTTCAAGGACATCAATAAAATTTAGATTTTGAATTTGTCACGGTACCAATGGCATTTTTAAGTTGCCTTAACCAGGTAATGAGCTGGAAACAGAGGAATTATTCTGAAATTTAGAAAGATGTTCAGGACAGGACAACATTAAATCCTCTTTACTGTAGACAAATTCCATATATGCAAAGTTTGATGAAATAAAAATGATTTCTTTGGATTCAGGAATAATCTGAAGCAAGCTAAGCTCTATTCCCATGAGAGGTTCTAAGAATTTTTATTTTCTTGCAGTAAAGAAATCTATTTTACTTGGCTCGACTGCATTTTCTCCAAATTAATTTTACCATGGAAATGTTGTTTTGTTTGTGGTGTTTTACTTATTTTTGTTGTTTATGAAGAATAACAATTACAATTCTGCAGATGCTTTATCTATAAATAATCTTTAGTAAAATAATAACAAAGATTTTCAGAACTTAGCGTTATTATCAGAAGGGCCATGTATATCATAACTCAGTTTTTTAGTTAGGATTATACTTAATTGTAGCACACGTTGGATAATTATGATAAATAGCTATCATTACCTGTTTTGAAACAAAACAAATTTATGTCATTCCTCTGCTGAAACTCCTGTGATGGCTCCCCATGTCCATTAGGATTAACACAACTTCGGAGTCCTGACCCCGCACTGGTTTTCTCTAGAGTCTCATGTTAGTCTCCCATTTTACTATCTTGCACCCACACTGGTGTTTTTTCCGTTTCTTAAACACACAAGTTTATTCTCTTCTTGTCAGCACACAGGATGGGTGGGTGGTTGAGGGTAGGGGGCTTCCCAGGGTTGGGGGGCTTCCCTCTTCCCTCTACACAGATTTTTATTGCCCCAGGGTTCACATGGGGCTCTCTCCTCCTCCTCCTCAGGGCCTTCTCTTGGGCCCTAAGCTGATGTATCTATCCAATTGGTTTTTCCATTTTATTATTTTCTGCAGAACAGCTCTTGCTGTCAGGACATTTCCTTCTGTTTATTATTTCACCCCTTTCTACCCTCCACTCCACACACTCATACCCCAGGGTATAAACTGTCTGAGGTCAAGGACTTTGTTTCTGCCCCTAGCATAAGACCACATGACAAGAGTAAACACATCCAAGTAGAGAGGTAGAAAGTGAAAAGAAACACTGCAATTATGAGGAGAGTCAGAACTGCTCTTTGAATGAAGGATCTAAATAAGAGGTGCCTCTGTAGATAGTAATTCCCCATTCCAGAAAGACAAAATGAAGAATCTGCTCAGTCTAGACTCCTCACCTGATCCACAGTCCATCCAGGTTGCTCCCACTGCTGTTTAAAGTCCTTCTGCAACAGCGTTTCAGCCCTCAGCTGTGGTGGGAGGGGTCTCTTGCCCAGGAGGCAGCTAGCCCTCCTTGGCCACCCTGAAACTTGAATGACATTCAAGCTCCGAAGGCAGCTTGACTTAGGAGCACAAATATTGCACAATATTGACAAATATTGTCTCTTTGGGCATCTAAAGCACAAATATTGACTCTTTGGGCATCTGATCAAGTGAGGGCCCCTTTTCTTCAAGTGAGAAACAAATGCATGCTTTTGTATGTTATTTCTAGGAGTCCAAGCATCCTCTGTTGTCCATTCAGTTAATTATGGCTGGCCTGAGCTGAAGCTTCCTCATGGTCAGCAAAAATGGAGTTAGCACTCTGGCCACTGCCTGAGTTTGTGATGATGCCTGTGGCTGGGATGATGAGCTAATTTAGTAAGTTGGCTTCTATTTCA
The DNA here is from genome assembly GCA_004026585.1 of Noctilio leporinus. Lineage (NCBI taxonomy): Eukaryota > Metazoa > Chordata > Mammalia > Chiroptera > Noctilionidae > Noctilio > Noctilio leporinus. The sequence goes on from PVIW01000844.1 coordinate 320,606, forward strand.
CCGGCAGTGTCCAACGCGCAGTGTCAGAGGAAGAATGGGGGAGAGGGCAATGTTAGCTTAAGTGGTGGTGCTGAGTATCTTTCCATGGGGGAAGGAAAATGGTCAAAAGATTCAAATTTGGTAAATTAGGAAGTCAGTCTGGTGTATTGCCATCTGCCAGACCTACGAGGCCTTCCTTGCTGAACACCACCGCCAGCCACCCTTAGTGTACTGAATTCATTCTTATTTTCTGGGAGGACAATAACAATAACTTCTATAGTGTCTTGTTGAACATAGGTACTCCTGTCTCCGGACTTCCTTACCTGTAGGCAGGTTGGGAGTGGCCCAGCTGTGCTTCACTCATCACATCTGGCTCGAGGCTGGAGACTTGTTCAGGTGCCTGAAATGTTCTCTGAGGGCATGTAAATCCTAAATGGGCTTCATCAGCACTTTCTAATCCCCACTTGAGATGTTTCTAGTTAGGAACAAAATGATCCCAAGGGATTCTCTAAAATAGTTTATTCCTGTAGCTGGTATTTTGCAAAATGCTTTCCTCTCCCAACACTATCAAGTAATTTATAAGGTCTCCACTGTACAGTACACATTTTCAACTAAACATCTTGTTCCCCTGAATCTTGGAAAAAGGAACATGTGAAAAATATGTGATAAAATGCATTGAGGGAAACAGTAACATAAAATGTGTTTCTGGCTCAGATGCATTAGGTGTTAATGTATTAACCACACAAACAATCCACAAGACTAAACCAACCACACAAACAATCCATAAGACTAAAATGCCGCCTCGCTTTCATAGTTCTTCAGAATTGCAAGATGAAGGTTAGGATCTTTCTTGGACCTTGGTGAAGGTGAGTTCTGGCTCTGGGGTATCTTTAGCCTTGATGTGACATTTTAAGCCACATTTGTCAACACAGTCCTCAGATGCTTAAAATGGGAAACCAAAATAATGGCAGAAGGAGCAGTGCTCCAAAAGCTCTATAGATGGTCCGGATGCCTGTAAGCTGAGTTCCTAAGCCTCCAAATGCAGAGGCTGTCTAAGGATTGGCTTTTACTTCTCACATATCCTAGTTTTGAAATGTGGCACGTTTATTTGGGAGCAACAGAGCCTGAAAAGTACTGGGTGAAATATAGTCTTAAAAATATCCAGGCCTCTGAATTTTTGTTGTGTATTTGTTTTAAGGTCTTAGGAACTTTTGAGAGAAACTTTGGACCTTCTCCTGAGAAAGACATACATATGTGTATCTGCCAATGTATTTCCTAATTTCAGAGGCCTCTTCCCCACCTTTCAGAGCCCACAAGGACCTCTTGTTTCTAAGTGTCCACTTAGTGGTTTGGGTTGTTTGAGATCCACGTAGAAATTCTATGAGATGAAAAGAAAAGCACAGCTAGTTAATTAGATGTCTAACTATTCTAATCTCTAACATCTATAATAAAGCTTTTAAGAATATTATGAATATTCATATCATGTGTATAGCTAATTTTATAGGAGTGATTTTAGGGCTCCAACTAGAGCCTAGTATGTTGTAGGTGTTTTCTGTTTTATTTCCCTTTTCAAAGAGAAATGAAGTACTTTAACTTTTCAGTGAAGTCCTAATGAACCTGTAGGTCAAGCTTTAGGACAGAGCTTTACACACTTGGGGCCAGGACCACAGACCAGAGTGAGGCAAAGCACACAGGCTTTGTGTGACTGGAGAAAGTAGCTGTTTTGGGGCCTCAGTTTTCTCATCTGTAAACTGGAATTAACAATATTACTCACCCCAGAGTTATTGTGAATGTTGACTGAGATGGTACATGAAAAGCCCACACATAGTAAGTGTTCTGGCCAATAGTAAGTGCTCACTTAATGTATTTAATAATACTGAATACTTGCCTGATGACATTCTAAACTCATAATATCATGCCTATTATGCTAAAAAAAAAAAAAAAATAGGGAGCTCTGGCTTGTGGTCCAGTGGATTGGCACCAGCCTGCAAACCCAAAGATCACTGGTTCAATTTCCAGCCAGGGCCCATAACCAGGTTGCAAGCCAGGTCTCCAGCCAGGTCCCCATCTGGAGGCAGGTGAAATGCAACCACACATTGATGTCTGTCTCCCTCTCTGCCTCTCTCCTTCCCCTCTCTCTAAAAATAATAAAAATAAAATCTTAAAAAAAGAAATTTAAAAAGAGCAATACTTAAAAACAAAACATGGTCTGCGCTGGCTAGGTGGCTCAGTTGAATGGAGTGTCCTCTTGTATGCCAAAAAGTTACAGATTCAATTGCCAGCCAGGGTCAAGACATATGCCCAGGATGCGGGTTCAATCCCCAGTTGAGGTGTGTTTGGGAGGCAACCAATGTTTCTCCCTGTCTGTCTGTCTCTCTCAAATCAATAAATATGTCCTTGAGAGGAGGAAAGAATCAAAACAAAACATAAAAAAAACAAAACAAAACAGAACATGCCCTGGCTTGTGGCATAGTGGATAAGGTGCTGGCCTGTGAATCCAAAGGTCACTGGTTCGCTACCTAGCCAGGGCACATAACCAGGGTGCAAGCCAGGTCTCCAGCCAGGTCTGTAGCTCTCCAGGTGCTACCATACATGGATATCTCTCTCCCTTCTCCTCTCTCTGAAAAATAATAAATAAAATCTTTAAAAAAAGCTAAAAAAATATATCAAAAAACAAAAAACAGAACATGCCCACTGACTTCTAAATATTCCAATTTTCTTCCTCTTTCTCTCTACCTCTCTCGACTTCTATCTCCTCCTTTCTCTTACCCCCTCTCTCTCTTTCTCACTATTGTGGCTCTATCAATTAATAGGTAGAATAACGAGCTATTAGAAACTTGGCCTGAAAAAGGTAATGTCTTTTATCTATTTGACTTTGTATATGTGTATGTCTTTTGTCCTGGGGCTACAGATAAATATTTATAAGTACATTTATATCTGACACGAGAAATTCTCTTTGCTTTAGATTTGTTAAGGGGGCCTGTGGAAGGGAACAGTTTCATATTTCAATTTTTAATTGTTAGATAACACAAGGACTGCACCTCAACTGATGTTAGCGAAATGTAAAGTCAAATCCAGTTTGTTTGTTCAACCTTGATGCGAAGAACAGATGCTGTTATCTAGGGCAGTTCCTGTTGGCTGTTGTTGCGGCTGATGGCATTTCTGCTAGGGCTATACCTTCCTTAGTGCTGGTTTGGCAGGCTGATTTTAACCAGTGCTTCAGGGATGCCCCTCTTTCACTAAAAATGAAACAAAATGTTGGGAAAGGAGCATACATTGAAATCATCTCAGCAAGGAGAGCCCTCCCAGTCTCTTCAAAAGAAACCTTGATAGTTGGAACAGCTGGCTGGAATCTGGGTTGGGGAGATGACTTGCCCATGGGTGAAGCCAGGACCATCGGCAGAAATGGAACTGGAGAAAACCGATTCCTGCTTTTTCTGGGATTCGGTTGTGCTATCTACAAAAGGAGAGAGTTGAAAATGCATTCTGGATCTTTATTGTCTTTTGGTTCTTGGGTCCCTGATCAGGTGATGAAAGCTGTGCCACAGCTACATAGGAAAAAATAAAAAAAGCATATTCTGGACAATATCCCCAGGCTCTCAACCCTCTGCATTCCCAGCCCACTCAGAGATTGGGGTGGGGGTGGGGGGTTGTGTGCAGAGCTTTAATCAAGAGCCCCTGATGAGATGTGCCTACAAGCCTTACCTGGCTTCAAGGTATTTTCCCTAGTAGTGAGGGAAATGTCTTCCATGGATGTTCTTGCTCAGAGGGTCAACCTGTGTGGGTTAGAATTTCTATGTGTGTCCAAGTTTATGGACACAATGGAAGACTTGGGATACTATTTCACTTGACATTTTGAAATGACCGGCTTTGGAGTCTTAACTGAAGTTCACTCTCCCTTGTTGATATTTCTAGAGCTATCCAAGAAATGGCGACATTAGAAAGTGCTAAGGCACTTCTAGATTTGGTTTAGGCAGATTTCAAGCTTCAGAATTTTTGGTTAGTTGTGGTAGGACTGATTTGTACCAGAGGGGAGAGGGTTGTGTACTTTGGGATATTAAATAGTAGGTTGTGTACTTTGGGATATTAAATTTGCCTCTTTTCAAATCCTCTATCCTTATGACCCCCAGAATGACATAAATATGTTTACCTTTGCCTGATTCTTAAGATAAAGTTCCTGAAAACATTCTGACTTATAATTGTAAAGTACCTAATTCTTTGAGAATTATTTTTATATTTGAAAACTGTACTGATTTGTCCAAGATATTAAGAATGCTAGTTGATAGTTGTTAACATACTCTTGGGGGTGGTTTTACATTTGCCTATACCTCATAGTAGTCAGGGCAGGAAGGAGAAAACATGCTGATTTTATGAAAAGTGTTTACTCAGTGAAATGAAATGTTACCTCTACTTGTATGATTATTAAAGGTTTTGTTTGCTCACACACCACAATAACCCCTTTTCAGGAACCATCTCATTTTATCTTGTGCCAACCCTTTGGGGTAGACACAGTATCTCCATTTTGTAGATGAAAAACATGAGGCCCAGAGGGGTTAAGTAATTTACCACGGTCACTCAGCTTGTAAGCAATTGAGTTGTGCTTGAACCCAAGTCCCATTCTAAATGTTGTCCTGGAATATTTTAGTGTGGTAGGGAGGGGGTGAGAGCTGAAGCTGTTACTCCCTTTGAGAATAAAGGAAATGGAGCAAGGAAATCACTGTTCCAACTCTTATTTTTATCCCAGCCTGCCAGTTCCCACCTTCCTTTTTGGCTGACTCCACTTCATCACCAGCCCCAGACTTGCTATATGTCAGTCTGACTCTCAGGTGCTCGCAGAACTAAACTTGATCAAGTTCTCCAGGATGAATCCTCTTATTTCTAGGCCAGTTATCATACTTCTGATTTTCTTATTTCTCCTCCCTCCCATTCTTTTTCTAACACTTCCCATATTTTCCAGTTTTATTACTTTATGCAAGAACATTCTCTTGTTCAAAGTGCCAACTGGAAAATGATAATAGTTAATAGTACTAATACCTACTACCTTTTAGGGTTTTTGTTAATTATAAGATATTAATAACTATAAAATAACAATAGTGAGAATATAAGAATAATTGCTAAGTGTTGCTGTATAATTACTGTGTGCCCAGGAATTGTGCAAATTGCCTTATACTTATTATCTCATTACATCTCATACCAATCCTTTGAGGAGGTATCCTCATATTCATCTCCATTTTAGGCATAACCACTTGGGGCACAGAGAGGTGGAATGACTTGCCTAAGATCAGAATTTAATAAGTTTATTAAATTAGGTTATGTGACTTTGGAACCCAAGCTCTTAGCTCTTTGTTTATGGTGCCATCTCCTAACTTATATGAAGCAACAGGCACCATGCATTGTAACTAGTAAGAACCCTATTCATTCTCTCAAGAATTAATCATAAAGTCTGGGGGCATTGCAGTGAATGAAACTAATAAAGTCCCCACCCTTATACAATTTACATTCCACTTGAGAGGTAGCGGCACCCCCAAAATAAAATAAAATATGTGTGTTAGGCGATGATAAGTGAAATGGAGAAAACTGAAGCTAGAACAGAGACTAGCAAATGCTGGAGGTTGGTGTTAGGTATAATGAGAATCATTATTTATAGTCATTGTGGTGGTGAAATTTGCTCTTGTCACATTAGTGTACTAACTATTGGTAAGATCTAGAGTTGGTATAGTACTTTTCTTTCTACTTCACTCTAATTTCACATCCCCCTCAACCATTGACTGTCAGGTAGCTTCAGAACTGGAACTTGGACTTCACCCACTTAAAGTCACATACAGCTTTTATGTGAGTTTTGTGATTTAACATTTATTGGGCTTGGCTGCGGTGTCCTGTGCCACCACTTAGATGTGTGTAAAATTGGAACCGTCTACAGGTAAACACAGTTGGCTTTACGCAGACTGATCATTCATGAAGTTTGTTGATTGTGTCAGAGCCAATTAAAATGTGACAGTATTAAGCATGAGAAAATGTAATGTAGACAAGGTAGAAAATAGTCTGTATTTGCTTCTCATGCTGGGTAAAGGCATTTTATATGCACTGGAATAGTCAGTAGAAGCAATCCAGAATGGCCTAAATACCTGACATTGAAGCCATTCAGTAGGGGTGTAATTGAAGAAGTGAAGTGTCTCATCCATCATATTCAGGAACAAGGTTTAAAAGGCAAACTTCACTGTTTTTACCTTTGGAGAACAGGGCTCCTTGACTTTCTACACAGATAAGGCAAGACTTTTCTGATATTCTTCTTTCTTTTCTTGGATACTTTGGAGAAAGCCATTTGTCATTTGGGGGCCAGAGTGCAAGCAGGCAATGGTAGCACGCAGGGGTCCACACAGTTCCCTTTAGCTGCCTTGATGGCCTGCACAGGCGGCCGTGGCCACAGCAGTGATGAGGCAGTCTCTATCAGTTGCTGAGAAATACCACGGTGGCTCAAGAGGACCGTATTCTTCCTTATGTAAAACACAGACTAGTATTTTCTTTTTTTCTCCCAAAACTTTGTGCTTGCAGCCTCCACAGCACCTGTGAAGTATTGCTGCTGTTGTCAGCTTATTAGTAGTACTAGGAGAAATTAGTAGTACTGGGAAGATTTTAGATATTATATCCATATTTCTGTTTTTGGAGGAAAGATGGAGCCTCTTCTATGTGCTAGAAATTGGTTAGAAATAAGAAAAATAAAACTTGGTCCTTGGCCCAAATAACTTCAATCAACAAATATTAATTGAGCAACTATTATACATATTATACAAATCTCTAGGGATGAAATGTTGAACAAAAGCTAACATGGTATTTGTACTCAGGAAGTTTATTGTCTAGTAGGGTAGCCAGAAATGAATTTTTTAAAATCATGTCTTTGATGTGTATATAAAGAAGACATATCAATGCTGGAACAACTTAAAAAGAATTGGTCTCATTGGGAAGGCCATAAGAGACCTTACTTAGAAATTGATGATTGAATTGACTTGTCATGGATGGATAGTTGTTAACTACATGGAGGCAGAAGTGGGGAGAGATAGGGGAGAGCCACCTGTGGAATGGCCTGGTGGCAAGGGGTGGAGGTTGATGTTGTGGGAGCATGAGACTGAAGAAGATTGAAGATGTCAGAGGAAATTAAGAAGATAATCAGGATCAAATAAGGTCTTCTGGGTTGTATCTAAAATCTTGGTCTTTATTACAAAGCACAGTGGGAGGCCCCTGACAGGCCAGAAGCAACAGGAATCAAATTTGTGTTTCATTGAGGTCACTGTAGGATTTGAATGGAAAACAGATTGGAAGGGATATGAGGAGACATGGACAGAGGAGTTTGAATGACAACAAAACAAGGAACATCATTAATTAACACTGTGGGAAGCAGTAAGAAGCACCAGAAGTGAAGATCAAGTACTTGGAGGAAAAGAGATGATGTCCATGAGTCCTTTTTTCCTTTTTGCTCAGTCCCTCCACCACTAACCAAAGTGTAGTGGTCTAAGGAGACTAAGTAGTAATGTAAAAAATATAATAAAGTTTACATTAAAAAAAAAAAAGAATTGGAAGTGAGAGATACACCGTGTCTGCCTGGGGTTCATGGCAGAGTACATTCAACCGGGGGGGATTTCATTGACTAAGGAGTTGGGGGGGATGGGATGGGATTGAGGGAGAGAGAAGTTAGCAGCAAAAATATGAACGTGAGAGAGCGGGGTGGTGGCCAAGAGCAACAAACAAGTGTGTCAGTGTGATTAGAAAGATCAGGCACGTCCTGCAAGTACTGGCTTCCTTCTGCTCCCTGGAGAATTCCGAGGACACAAGGCAGAACCTAATCCCTAAAGAACAGGTGTCCTGGGCATGCTCCAGGAGACTTGGACTAAGGACAGCAACAGGAATGAGTGATGTCACCTGTGCTCAAAGCAGGGTGGGGTCTGCCCTCTAGGTCTCTGTTGAGACCTAGAGTTAGGGGTTCAGGACCTGCTTTCCACTGGTCAGAGAGTTAAAATCTGGGGCAAGGTGAACCCTGCAGAGAAGAGTGGACCAGCCCACCAGTGGAATGGGACTGGTGACATAAGAGGAAAGAAGGACAGTCAACTTCTGAAGTTTAGGTTGCAGGCTTGTTAAAAATGAGCCCTCTTACACAAAAACTTACAGAAGTTTAGAGTTCATTGAAATGGGTGCCAAACATAGATTCTCAGCCAAACACATCAGTAAATGAGGCGGAAAAAGGTTGGTGAAGCAAGCTTCTCAAGTCTCCCCCGTTCTTCAAGGGGACATGCTTGAGTTGGCAAGGCAGTGATATTGCCCAGGGCTAAGTGACCCATCGCCTCACAAGGCCCAATTCGGAACTTATCAAGCCTCTGAAATATGCTACCAAGTAAATCTGAAATGCAGGAGCTTCCTCCTTATGTGTGTCACAGTTGAATTTAGGAAGCCACATATCTGGTTATAACATCTTGATTCTGAGTACCCATCCATTCTTACTGGGATGCTAATGTGTCATCCTGCTATGTTGCTACATTGTCCACAGGTTGCATAGTAATAACCTTATATGTGCACTCTTTATCCGTGACCAAATGGTGTATGTTACCATCCACTGAAGGCTGATGAGTGACATCAGGACACATGGCCCAGGACAGCTTGCCATGTGTGTCCTGGGGCCAGTCACAAACAGAGTGAGCCCTATGGAGACTTAACTGAATGGAAGAAATGAGAGAAAGCAAGGAATTAAAATTGGTGCTATTGTGATTAGATTTTGTTGCCATTTCATGTGTCCTTACTATATGCAAGGCCATGTGATAACTCATTTCATCTGCATGGTGACCTTTGAAATGAACATAGTGATGCCTATAATACAGACACGGAAACTTAGCCTAAGGAGCTTACTTGGCTTGCCCAGAGCCATGCAACTAGATAATGGGGGAACCTGGACTTGAGAAGCTCACCTGAGCCAGCGCTAAGCAAGGACCCTGTGCTGGCTTACAAGACCCTACCCTGCCATTGGTAGGTGAACATGTTATTTTAAAAATGTTGGGTATTCTCCTTCTTTCTTGGCAAACTCCACCTCAGTTTATTTCCTGAGGGAAACCAATGTAAAGGAATGACTCTTTCCAGGTTCCTCAGCTGATCACCAGAATTAGCCCCCACTAGAATTTATAAACTTGTCCAACTACAGGTTTCCTTGGTGGTGTTTATGGAAATCACCCCCTTGAACTAGGAACTTTCAGGCGCAGCTGTTTATGTCTTTAGTTTCCATGTGTAGGGTAATTCTCATTTTAAGACATTTCCAACAAAGATAATAATAGTTTTGCCCTTTTCCCAGTTGTATTCTTGTTTCTAAGAAAACTATGCTTAAGTCTACCAAAGCAGCTGCTATCCGAATATTTCCCATTTTCTCTCTTTCTTTTTTCAAAATCTTGTAAAGCTGACTGCTTTCAAATTGAACTCAGATTACCAGAGACTGAAATTTATTTACTTGAACTTTATTTAACTGGGGCACAGAATCATTTGAGTGAATCATTTAAATTACTGTGAGGCATTATGGCATTAACTTGAAAAATTTTCACTCTAAGTCCCAATTTCAAAGTTTCTCAAGACCACCATTCTGTTGTGACCCCAGAATTGTGTGTAGCTAATATACCCAAACTTATCCCAAAGTCACATTGTTAGACTCTGGATCTTTGCGAACTAATGTAAAGAGAGAATTTATTGATTTTTCTTCTATGGTTGTTCAGTCAACTGATTCACCAGTGAACCCTGGTTAAATGTAAAATATAAATCTAGGGGAGAAATAAAAAGGCTGAAGTGGGAGGTGGAGGTTTTTGCATCCCAAGTGATAATTTACCTCAAGCTGTGTTAGTGCAGGACGAGACAGCTTGTATGAAAATTTTGGAGTCCCAGAGAACAACAATAACAAAAATTAACAAATGGCAGGATAAGTACCAGAAGGGAAAATCAAGCATATGCTGTGCGTTTGAAATGTAGTTTCATTAAAAATCCTTTCCATTGCACCCTAAAACAATCTGTCCTTGCCAGATAACACATTGGACACCAAAAGGCTGCTCCCTCCACTTGCTTTCCTACTTGTAAGCCAACCGTTTAAAATAAGAACACAGCTGCTTGCAACAAAATAAATTTGTCAGCTTGTCTTTGAAGGTAAAATACCGAGGGGGAGCCAGTGTTCTTCCCACCACTTACCCAGAGAAGCAAGTGACACTCGGCTGTGTTTCTGTTCAGTCAACACTAATCAATAAACATCTGCTGGAATGAACATTGGTGCCTCTTTACGATTCATTATGCTTCATTAGAAATTGGTTTTGTCTTGGAGCAAAAGAAAAAAACTCATGTAATTAACGAATAGAATCTTGTGCTCTTGTATTTTCTCCCCTAAAGACCTAAATTCTTTTAAGGCAATTATTTACAGTACATTTATCTGTATTTAAATTTAACTACTTTTCCTTGAAAATACCATCTGCTCATAAATAAAGACTGTCCTTTTTGTCCTCCCTCACAGAGGTAAACTTGGGGGAGTGAAGGTAAGAGCAGAGGCTTGTGGTTAAATGAAGACAAGGCAGCTTGAAGGTGGGTGGGTGCCTGGCACATTGGGGGTGAAAAGGGAAGAAGGTAATGTTTGCCGGAGGGAGATGTGTGATCAAAATGACAACCTTTGGGAAATGGTTTTACCAAAAAGAGTATTATACCTGAAATTCTCAAGGCTGGTTAACTTCAGTGATGCTTTTGCTGGACTCATTATAGATCACTTAGTAGTATCTGCAGTATCTGGTCAGCAACATATTTTATTTTATTTTTAAGAAATATCTTGCTTTAAAAGGGCTGCTGGAAATACTAGTGTCAGAGATGCAGCTGAACTAACATATGAGGTCTGTCCAGAAAAAGTACAGCCATTATCAATATAATGAGAATGTTTTGGGCGATATTGATGTAACTAACCTGGCAGCCAAGGAGAGCGGCCTGGAATGCACATGTGTGAATAATGATGACTTCACTGTACTAGTCAGTGAGGGCAGTAGACACCATTGAGTGAGCATGTGTACTGTGTGGCCATCACATTCAAAATGCCTGAAAGAGCAGAACAATGAATCTGCATCAAATTTTGGGTTAAGCTTTAACTTTCCTCCATGGAAACTATTTCTACGATTCAGAAGGCCACTGCTATGGGCAACTGGTGATTGGCAGCTTCGCCACAACGAGGTACCTGTTCATGCATCACGTCTCACACAGAGTTCTTTTGCAAAACAGCAAATCACCCAGGTGACTCAGCCCCTCTACAGCCCAGATTTGGAGCCCTGCAAAGCCTGTCTTTTTCCAAAATTAAAATCACCTTTGAAAGAGAAGAGATTTCAGACCATCAATGAGATTCAGGAAAATATGATGGGGCAGCTGATGGTGATTGGGAGAATTGTGTGAGGTCCCAAGGTGCCTGCTTTGAAGGGGGCTGAGGCATCATTGTCCTATGTATGATGTTTCTTGTAGCTTGTATCGTCTTCGGTAAATGTCTCTATTTTTCATATTACATGGATGGATACCTTCTGGACAGACCTTGTAAGTTACCCTAAAGTCACTGTGAATGAGTTCCTGCTGAGGGAAGTGAAATTAACAAAATGCAGCTAACATACACAAATATACAAATAAAGCATAAAGTAGCTGGTAATGGTCCCAATTATATAAAACACAGTTACTGTTCCCATTAGTTAAACATTTATTTAACCAAGGCTTTTGATGAACTGAAAGGCAAACAGGCACTTCAGAATGAGCAAAGCACAGCTGGGTAAAATCAAGTGTTAGAATCAATGAAAGATTAGCATTTACCTCTCCATTTAACTCAAAAGATTCTACAGATACAGAGGTTTGGGGACTGTTTTGTTCAAGCAAATCTTGCTTTAAGAATCACTCTTAAGGAATTTCACTTGAAGATTGCCCCATGTGCAAATAAAGGAAACTGATGAATCATGTGGCCTGGGGTTAAATTTTATTTTTGAGTAATGGAATGAAGATTGGGTTAGAAAAAGAACATTAGTCATTCTTCAACAACACAAAAAATATACATAGAGCCCTGTATGGCTGAGTGTATTGAGCATCAGTCTGTGAATCAGAGGGTCGCCAGTGTGAGTCCTGGTCAAATCACATGCCTGGGTTGCGAGCTGGTCCCCAGTTGGGGGTACATGAGAGGCAACCACATGCTGATGTTTCTCTCCCTCTCTTTCTCCTTCTCTTCCCCTCTCTCTAAAATAAGTAAGTCTTTTTAAAAATTGAAAAATATACATACGTAGAGCTGGTAACATCTCTGAATTTAAGTACAGAATACTTTTTGTAGTTGTTCATACAAGTGGAGGATGATTACACTGTATTTTTTTAATAATTGAATTTAATTGTATTTTTTCATTACCATTTATCCCTCCATCCCCTCTTACACCTTCACCTACTCCGTCCCCCTGCAGTCACCACATTGTTGTCCATGCCCATGGGTTATTGTCCTAGTTTTCTCTACCTCTCCACCCCTCAGCCACTTCCCCTGTGGAGTATAATGAATTTGTGGAAAAAGCTCCAAATTCAAGCAATACATGAAACATGGATTTTTCATACCATCTAGCGGACCTATTTTTTGTCTACATATTTCCCAGAATGTGTTTGATAGAATTTTTGTCTATCATGATGCTGAGCAAAATTGAAAGTTTCAGATACCCTGGTAAAGACATTTTGGGAATGTATTGTTTTGTTTTGTTTTGTTTTTCTTAGACATTCCCAGGTCCAGTTGGTATCTGAAAGGCTCTGAGAATTTGAGCGGTAAATAAACAACTTTAGCTTTGTTTTACCCTAGTAGTTCTCAAACTTACTGGACAGTAACACTTCTTCTGTTCACAGAACATCTTTCCTTCTAGAATCAAGAGTTTGTGGAAACTTACTTGGCCAGACAGTGACCTGCAACGGTGTCTTCTGGGTGTGTGTGTCTTATGCGCTTCATGGGGAGTAATGGACTGACATGCTGAGACACCTTTTCTGTGGATCTGTTGAGGCAAAGAGAACCTGATATAAAACCACAGAAGCTAGAGCCATGTGAAGTGCTGGTACCTGGTCTTTGGAATCAGAACACAAAGGATTCTTTCTGGTGGAATAGCTTTCTTCCAAGAGATACCTAGAAAGTCCAACTCTGTTGTTGGCTATTGTTGTTTTGCATTAACCCACTACCCTGGGTATAAAATATATGTTAAATAGGCTTGGGCTTCCTGAACTGCTTCATGTTCACATAGGTCTGTGCTCTGGTCTTCACTTTATCAAAAAATCCTTGGTTTATATTGTGAAATCTATTGGAAACTATGATTCATCACCTATAGGTGAGCCCTGAACACCTGATGAACTTTGTAGCTTGATGAACTTAACACAGTTGAAGTTAAGTGGGTACTACCTAAAAAGCAAGTTTGCCTCCCATAGCCCTGGCTTATCCATTAAAAATTTCCTAGAAAAAGATGGTATTTCCCTTGGAATCAGTGTCCCTCTTGGTTGGTAAGTGGCTCACTTCCCCCTGATCCTTTGTTTGTGGGTATATTAGCTACTGTATTGTTGTTTGGGCTGTGCTCTGTTGGGTGGAAGTAACATGCTTCCCAAGGCCATTGTGAGAGACTGTGAGGATATCTGTATTGTTTCTCTGATCTTGAGTCTTCCTTCCTTTTAGGCTTTCTAAAGTATCTTAATCCATTTTCATTTCTTTATTTTTCTGAGTTTTTTTTCACCTTCTTATTCTCATCTCTCCTCTTTTATTTTTTCATTGAGTCTTTTTTTCCCTTTCCTTCCCTACAAGAGAATTATGGTAACTCTAAATACCTACATTGTAGCTTGTAGTATTTCATGGATCTGCAAGCTTATCCTGAAAACATAGAAACTGGGGTGCAGCTGGGCAGCATGTTGACTTTTAGCGAATGTCTTTACCAAAGTATCACTGATGGTTTTTTTAATGTGTTTTACATTTTTATTCTGCTTTTATGAAGCCATAGTTATTTCTTTTGATAAAGGGGCATTTATTCTTGTATAATATTTAGATCAAGAACAGCCATATGTGTGTTGCACAGATTATGTCCTTCATGAAAGACCCTGACCAAGAGGAAGTGGGGATATAATCCAGTCCGGGCTTCCACTGTGAGTTCTGTACCTGGGAACCAAGGAAGGGCTGCTTTCCTCCTTGACTGCCAACACCGTATTTACCCAACAGAAGGCTGGGTACCTCAGCTGATGTTGGTGATTCTTCACAAGCTCCCAAGAGCAGTTCTGTCATTTTACCTGCAAGTTCTAGGGTTCTCCTTACACGGACACCTTTGCCTCTGGCGATGACTCCTCAGAGCCCCTCAGGTGGTCAGCTCAACAGTTTTATCTGCAAGTGCTTCCCATTCCCCTGGTCTAGAAAGGCTTTTAACAGACATATTCCCTTGCGGTCACATTTCCCAGCCTGTCTTGGCCATCTGTTCTCTCGGCAACCAGTTTGATTTACAATTTGTAGCTTGTCAGAGCAGAGAGGAGGAAATCAGATGTTTTCTGATAACCTACTTGTACTGGGAGATAAAATTATTTTTAATATTTGTAGGTAGCTTTGAAAATAAAGTTTAATATAAATAAAGCAATAGTATGGGTATTACCTGGGCTGAAAGTTGTACTTACTTAATCCTTTTAGAAACTCTCTTTTAAGAATCATTAAAAAGGTATTGTATTTGCCTAATAAACCTAAAGCCCAGTGCTCGGTTAGCATTGCAAGGTCTACCCCCTTTCTTGTTGAGGGTGGAGAAATTTGGTCACTAACTTATATGTTAATGCAAGATCTTTGAGCATGTTAACAAGAGATTTTATTTTCCAGCTTCAAGAAAATGCAATTCTGCAAGAGAAAAAATAATTTAAGTTAAAAAAAATACTGTCATTTGTTAGATAATATTCTCTTAAAGTAAATGTATAAAGCAAGCAGGGAGATAAGTCTGTAGCTCTGTGAGACTAAGTGTGTGTATGTGTGTGTGTATATATATATATATATATATATATATATATATACATATATATATATTCTCATATATATGCATATGTATATGTCAGATATATCTCCTTAATAGAGTCAATATTTCCTATGGGCACCCACATACCTATATTGTATTTTGTGCTGTGTTCTTCTAGACAATACAAGTTTAGAAAGTAATGTTTAATACAAATGCATGTTATTTATTTCTGTCATAATGTAAGCATTGTTTTGCTATCTCTCTTATGTACTTGCCTTAAAACCCTCCTATAATTAGATATTCCCTAAGATTTGAAGTTAATATAACAATGTCCCAATCCTTCTTTTTCCTCCTTGACAACATCAAATGGTCCTGAATAAAACTTTTCACTCTAATAGATCTTATCATAATACTATTTTGATTTATTGGACTGATGTTGAATTCTTTTCTTTGAAATTTATGGTCTAGTAGATTTCATGCTGAGTTTAAGATGCTGAGCCTAATGATATTTGCATCATTGGCATTATATTGATTTGTTTTGGTATGATATATAGGGTTTATAAAAAATAATAACACTGAGTAATTATACATACACAGTGTATTTTTCTGCTTATATACTCTAAAAATGATTTATGTTCTGCACCATGTAATTAATTTTTTAAATTCCAAAATTGAGACCCTAAACTGATGATGACTCTTTTAATTGGGAATGATATAGATGTCTGTCCTCTCTTATATTTTCCATAATGTTCAGTATTATTTGAGCACTGCTCTTTATCTGTTACATTATATTTTGTGGGCTTTGTTGGGGCATTTTGTAAATAACACACAAACATGAGAAAAACTTTTGTTCTAATTGATCAAATCCTGGCAAAATATCCCAAGTAGCTAGCCTTGCATGTGACATATAAACTGTTAGTTTTGTGCTACACTCTGGAAATGAGTTACATTCCCATCAAAAGGGGTAATAAATGTCAACATGCTTTGTCAACTAATATCTATTGTACAAAAGTAATAAGTTAATGGAAGCCTATTGTTCATGAAGAGTAGAACATGTGGACATGAATAGCATTCATATCTGAAATACACCCAAATTTTAAGCTAATTTCAAATGTTCTTTTTTCATGCTTCTGTGCCACAGAAATTTTCCAGCGTCTAAAATCAATTTTAGTATAATACATTTGAGCTATTACTGTGAATTTACATGCTGTTAGTAAAGAGCATGAGCAAGAATTAAAGTTATTAAATACAAAATAGCAAATGATTATGGGTCAGCTTACTTGTGTGTTGCTTTATGTAAAAAAACATTCCATGCAGATACTTGGCATTAAGTGAATTGAAAATTTTAGTTGGTTGACCAGACTTTTCCCTTTTTAACCAGCTGTGCTTCTGTTGTGCAAAAACAGATTTACTGGGGTCTTTGCCAACAGGCAGCAAACTATTAGTATGAAAAATGTAACTGTTTAGTGGCATACATCTGTTTGCTGATTCAATCCAACATTTTAAATCACGTTCTCTTAATTTGCTTATGTTCCTGTGAAAACTTCATTCATTTATATCTTCACAAGGTATTTTAAAGATGAGCCATTTCCCCCAATTTGTAGTACAGCATTATGGAAAGAGAACTTTTTGGGGTCCAGCAGATCTGTCTGTGGAACTGAGATACCACCATTTAGGCACCGAATAATCTTTGGGAGAAAACTTTATTTTTCTGAACTTGTTACTTAATATTTAGAAAGAGATGAGCACTTGAAATATGGTAAGTATACTCAACAAAGGTTAGGTATGTCTCTTTCTTTCCAGAAAAAAACAAAAAACAAAAAAACAATAATAAGGTGGGTAATTTAAGGAATTAATTGTACTAATGTTAACCCATAGAATTTTGAGTCAGATTTTGAATTTGCCTAAGATTTAAGATTTTTGACTCAAACTAAAACCAGAAGATCTTTGATACTATCAAGGTTTTTTTGGTTTGTTTGTTTTTTGTTTTTTGTTTTTCTTTCCCTACCATATCTGGTTTGTTACAAATAAATATCTGTGGCACTGAATCTTATGCAGATTGCAAAATACATGTTTAATGTATATTAGAAAAATGGATGGATCTAGTTGTTTATGATTATTTTCTTCATTGTGATCCTCGCTCCACATAAGTTTGTACTCTTTTAATTGCTTTAAGTGGGAATTTAATATTTAAATAAAGGTTTCACAGAAAATAAAATAATGCTAAGAAAATTATCACTGTTTCCTCCTAAGGCTAGAAAATGTATCCTTCGCATTCAAAACCTTTTTTAACAATGAAGAGAAAGAAAGCTCTATAACCTGTAGTCAACAAATTGTCTCAGTAAGTCATTAGCCATCTTTTTGCTTAGGACAATAATTTATTTTTCCTTAATAGACCCCACTTCTGATTACATGCATGTCTTATTTTTTTCCTTGGGCCGTCTGACACTTAGAATTAGCCAAAATAAATTAAGGTTATCCTGAAGAGTATTGGTTTACTTAAATAGATTATGCTTCCTTTTGGATTTGAGTAAACTTGAACAAAGTTGCTCTTTAACAAAGCAGTGGGTGTGGAGGGCTGACTAGTGTGGAGGGCTGACTAGTGTGGAGGGCTGACTAGTGTGGCTCTGTGGTACCATCCCACAAACCAAAAGGTCTCTGGTTCAGTACTTGGTCAGGACACATGCCTGGGCTGTGGAACAGGCCCCACGTTGGGGAGTGTAAGAGGCAACCAATTGATGATTCTCTCACTCATCAATATTTCTCTCCCTCTTTCTTCCTCCCTTCCCTGCTCTCCAAAAATAAATCAATAAAATCTTTAAAAATAAAAAGTAAAAAGTTGGGGTAGAGGAGGATGCAGTGACAGGCAACAACAACAATTTCCCAGGAGGCCCAGCTCTAGTGAATTGCACATTGCTCTAGTTAATAGGCAATTTTAATATCTTTACAAATGATTTCACTATATGGTTAGCCTTTAGGAAAAAGAATGAATGATGTAGTTCCTTTTGTTTTGGATGTTGTCAGGGTTGCTTCAATTACACATTTTAAATATTTTAAAAGCCTTTTAATAGAAAGGACATCACTTAAAAACCAAACCTAATCAATTACTTTTTAAAGTGATCCTGTTGTGTATTGAGAAGAACAGCTCAGGTGGTTGCATTAATACATTGTTATGCTAGATCAGGAGAGTTTTTTAAAAAATGATACCACTATTCTGTCTCTCAGATGCTTATAGCCTAGCATTAGAAAAATATGGAAAAACTGAACTTTAAGGTAATATGAAAGGCATAAGAGAGGGTTATGAGAATGGTGAAATGATTTCCTTCCTTGTGGAACCAAGTGTTGGTTAAATTTTAGTGCTTATTAGCTGATAATTAAGTAATTGAACTAATTACTTGGTACAAGTATTGTATTTACATGTTTCCAGGAGTCACTGCTATTGGGGACTGCTTCATCTTTATATTTCCATAACTGCCTGTCAGTTTGAGCTATAAATCAATCAAGTAGTACACTTGAAGATGAGAAAAATGGCTCTGATAGCTAATGTGTTCTAACATCTATGAATCTCCCAGTTAGCCATGATGAATTTAATCCATCCTGAAACTGAATATTGAAGATTCCTTTAGGCATCACATTCTGGGTTCCACCACTTTCAAACATTTCTTCATTCATGATATGAAAGCATCAAGAATCATCCTGGAGTCTCAAAGGAAGTTCCTTTGAATGCATTATTACTGGGTAAAGTAGCTCTGTTGCTTGCTGTGTTAGCTGTCAGGATTTGACTATTTGGAATCTCATCTGGTTGTTCCGAAGGCTAGTGATTGACCCGCTGTCTCCTAATTTTACAAAATCTAGGGCAGCTATAGGGACATATAGTATAAAATTGATTGCTAAAACAGCTTTTAAAAATAAAACCAGGGGATATTAAAAGAAAATAGAACTTTCTATTGAGGTGGGAGAAAAAGAAAGGTGTAGATATTCATAACAAAAGGAGAAGACATAGATTAGAAAGGCTATAGTGGCTATAGTTTGCCGAGTTTTTCCATGAAAATTGGTTTTCATGGTATCCCTCCTATATCTGTCCCCTAAGACCCCAACAGTCATCTCTATTTTTACAGTTGACTCTCAAGTTAATAACCCCATCCCAGGTTTCTCACTCCTCACCTACTCTCCACTTCACACCATGATGAACATCATTACTTTAATGAGGCCATATCCTGTCATGCTCAGACTTCTCAATACAGCCATCTAGGCAATGGCAGACAATTGAATGAATCTGATACTTGAAACAAAACCTTTTTGCTGATCATAATTTTGTTTATCCCTTCTTATTTGTACGAAGTACTAAATTATATTACTTCATTATATTTTTTCTTTTTCAGTAGAAATCAGTTTATAAGAGGAGATTTTTCCTTGAAAAAGAAATCACTTAACTTTTCTCCCGCAGCCTTTGCTGTTTTCAGTGAGACCTCACTATAGAATGATCAACCTAGTGATTCTTTACAGCCCTTTTAAAAGGATCATGTGTTTTGATCATAAAGGTGATTTTCCTGGGGCGAGGCTTATCCATTGCACTCTGTCTGTGCTGACCCTGGTGATTTCCCTAAATGTGGGAAACTTGACTGCATAATTTATGGTAGCGGGGGACTGCATTCATGCTCTCCCCTGGAAAAAAAAAAAAAAAAGGAAAAAACAGGATAATGTGTTTTAATTCCAAAACCTGTTAAAAGAATCAATACACATGCTGCTTCATATTCTGAGCCAGTAAGTTGCTGAATTAGATACATTCACATCAAGCTCTATTATAAGAGATAGCCTAACAAGAACTGACATACTGTCAAAAGCTGTGCCAGGTCTTGCAATTTGGACACAATTTTAGACACTTCTCCTTTCTAGCACTTTCTTCTGGCAGATACATCTTCCAGCTATAGAAGGACTTTATTCTGAAGGTGGTTTGGTAAATGTGAATCATATGGCTCCTTATGCTAAATGTCTGGTTTGAGATCCTAGGATGGAATATGGTGTGGTCACTTTCAGTGGAACATTTTCATGCATAGATATACATATATCTCACATGTCTATACCCAGGTACTTATACAAACATTCAATCATGTTCAAGAATATATTTATACAAGACAATGAGGCCAATATTTAGAAGTACAATATTTAGAAGTACTAGCTACCCGTTAGTTCTATTTTTGCTCTCTTGTCTGGGAAGCTCTTTATCTGCCCTTTGATTTTAAATGATACCTTTGTTGGGTAGAGCAATCTTGATTATAGATCCCTGCTTTTCATGACTTTGAATATTTTTTGACAATTCTTTCTAGCCTTTAAAGTTTTTTGTTTTTTGTTTTTTATTTGAGGAATCAACTGACACTCTTATGGGAACTCCCCTGTAGATAACCAACCAATTTTCTCTTCATGCTTTTAAGAGTCTCTCTTTCTCTTTAACCTTTGGCATTTTAATTATCGTGTATCTTGGAATGGGCCTCTTTGTGTTTATTTGCTTGGGATTCTCTGTGCTTCCTGGACTTGCATGTCTATTTTCTTCACCAAATTAGGGAAGCTTTCTTCATTTTTTTTTCAAATAGATTTCCAATTTCTTGCTTTTTCTCTTCATTCCCTATGAAGCAAATGTTGGGATATTTGAAGTTATTCCAGAAGCTTCTTACATTATCCTTGTATTTTAGACTCTTTTTTCTTCTTCTTGTTCTGATAGGTTGTTTTTTATTTGTTTGTTTGCTTTTGCTTCCTTATGTTCCAAATCACTTATTTGATTTTCAGTGTCATCCCCTTTACTATTGTTCCCCTGTAAATTGTTCTTCATTTCAATTAGTGTATCTTTTAATTCTGATTGGATCTTTTTTATGCTGTTGAGATCTTTACTAAGTTTCTTGAGCATCCTTATAACCAATATTTTGAATGCTACAGCTGATAGATTGCTTATCTTTAGTTTGTTTAGTTCTTTTTCTGGAGTTTTGATCTGTTAATTCATTTAGGCCATGTTTCTTTGTCTTCTCATTTTGGCAGCCTCCATGTGTTTGTTTGTATGTATTCGCTAGAGCTGCTTTCACTCCATGGTAACATGGCCTAAAGAAGTAGGTGCCCTGAAGGGTCCAGTGGCACAGCCTCCCTTATTACCCAAGCTGAGTACTCAAGGTGTGTCCTTTGTGTGGGCTGAGCACACCCTCCTCTTGTAGTAGAATCTTGATTGCTGTTGGCAGGTCAATGGAAGAGATTTTCCCAGGCCAGTCAGCTGCAAGGCCTGGCTGTGACCACTGACCACCAACCTCTGCTCTACATGGAGGATCAGCTATGCAGGTGCTTCAGTGTGGTTCTTAGCTATATGCTGGGTACACAGGCTCTGGGGTTTCCCAGGAGGTGGAGGTCAAGGTCAGCCCCAACCAGTGTTACATTACTGTATAAAATACCTTCACTTCAATATTACATACCCCAGGGTTTATCATAAAAATGGTTGAGTTCCAACATAGACGCATTAGTAAAAAGACAGCAGTCCTAGGGAGGTGTTTAGGTGCTCACAAGGGGAGTTCTTAGATATTTATATCTAATAACATTATATTTCAGTATCATAGCTGAGAAATACTTAAGTGTACCTGAGACGTTTTTCTCTGCCATTTGGGCACTATAAATTAGGTGAATTTGCTACTGAGTCATTATTACATTCATCATCATCATTTTAAGAACAGGAGTCAACCTTTGTGGCACTTAACATGCATTGGAACCGAAGCTGGAATGTTCATCTGTTCATGCATCACTTTAGCAAGTGTTTACTGAGTGTTTTAGTTTGCTAGGGAAGATAAAACCATGTAGACTGTGTGACTTAAATGACAGAAATGTAATTTCTCACAGTTCTGGAGCCTAGAAATCTAAAATGAACGTGCCAGCATGTTTGTTTTATTCTGAAGTCCTTCTTTTGACTTGTAGGTAGATACCTTTTTGTAGCCTCACATGGCTACACATTTGTGCACACACATCTCTGGTATTCCTTTGTGTGTCTAATTTCTCATTTTTGTGAGAACAGGGTCATATTGAATGAGAGCACACCTATCCACTTCATTTTAACTTAATTGCATCTTTAAAGGCTCTACCTCCAATTATAGTCACATGAAGAAGTCCCAGGAGTTAGAGCTTCAACATATGGATCTAGTGGGGACACAGTTCAGCCACAACCCTGAGTGCCTACCATGTATCTCAGCTCCTATGCTAGGCTCCAAGGGAAGTAAACACAGAGAATTTTCATGTTCTGTGAAGCTTGGAGTATAGTGTAAGACACACATGGACATTGAGCCTCAAAATAAATGCTTGATGACTAAGATTAGTCCTGTGAAAACAGAATGGCTATATACTGGGGGTTAGATTAAGTACTTTTAAAGAAGTACCACTTATACCTGAAACTAACGTAAAATAATATTGAGTGTCACGTATAATTTTACAATTGAAAAGAAAAGAATGCAAAGCTCTATCTGGGTGGCTAAGTTGATTGGAGCATTGTCCCATACATCAACATTTGTGGATTCAATCCCCAGTCAGGGCATAAATGGGAGACAACGGATCCATGTTTCTCTCACACATCAATGTGTGTCTCTCTCTGCCTCTCACTCCCTTTTTTTCTCTAAGATAAATATATCCTTGGGTGAGGATTTTAAAAATGAATGTGCTGAAGGGTGGCATAAAAGGAAGTGCATCTAAGCTAAAAGCTGAATGATAATAGTGATATTTTAAGATAGCAGATATCATTCTTTGTTTTATATATATCAGGTACTGTTCTCAGTGTTTTACATATTTTATATATTTTAATATTTAAAGCTACATGAGGTAGATACTGTTGTCTCCATTTTACAGGTAATGAAACTGAGGCAGAGATAATAAGGAGTATACTCTTAGCTATACAACTAGTAAGACAGTTTGACTCCAGAGCTGGGGCTTTTAACCATGAGGTTATGGAAGAAGAATTTGTTGGTTAAGGAATGGACAACCAGTGTAAAGACCCTGACTCAAGAAAAAGCATGATTTATTCTAGGAATAGAAAACGGGTCAACAAGAATGCAGAGAAATGATCAGAGAATGATGGTAGAATATTTTTGTGAGGAGATCTGGAGTACTTTAAAGATACAGTTTAGGTTTTGTCCTTTATTCTAAGAGCAACTGGAGACCAGTGAAAGATGTTAAAGAGAACACTGGTGTCTGTGTTCCCTTTGTTAAAAGTCACACTAGCTGTTGAATGGAGAGCTGACTGTAGAGGTGTGAGATGAAGTTGAAAGGCCACTTAGGAGGCAATTGCAGTCATCAAGATGAGAAACAGTGGAGGTGGTGTACAGGAAGAAAAGCACACAGGGTTAACTTGTACTTTTGAAGTAAGATCCTTAGGACTTAGTGACAGATGGTGGGAAAGGGGAAAAGGGAAGGATCATGAATGACTCTTAGATTTAGCTGTAGCAATGGATGATGAGTAGAGGTACTATTTACCAAAATGGGGAAGAAGAACACATTTGAACATGGGGCAATGGAGTTTTTTTTGTTTGTTTGTTTGTTTGTTTTTTTGTTTTTATTATTATTATTATTATTATTATTTTTAGAGAGAGGGGAAGGGAGAGAATCAGAGAGGGAAGGAAACATCAATGTATGGTTGCCTTTCACCTGCCTCCAGCTATAGACCTGGCTGGAGACCTGGCTTGCAACCTGATTATGTGCCCTGGCTGGGAGTCGAACCAGCAACCTTTGGGTTCGCAGGCCAGGGCCTATCCACTGAGCCACCATGTATTTTGTTTTTGATAGTTGGTTTGAGACTCTTCTATGACATCTACATAAGGGCTCAAATGGTCAGTCTGACATTTGAGACATACAAAAAGTGTTTTTCATCAGCCTTTGGATACTACTTAAAGCAATAGGAGTGAATGGGGTCAGCAATGAAAAGTGTGTTGTTTGAGAAGGGCTCCCTTAACTGTTAAGGAGTAGTTACATGTATACAGTCCTAAAATTACATTCCTCTCTTTGAAGGCAACCTCAAGGCTGATGTGGATTCCAGTCAATGAGTTTGACACCCTTTGTCTAGAGGGTGCTGAGGGGCCATAGGTGTCTAAAGGACCATAGGTGGATGAGGCATTGCAAGCTGATGGCAGTGTTCTCTCTCTTCAGAGTTCCTTGTCTGGGTACAAGACAATCAGCAGAAAGTGCTAACATATATTTTTATATCCCATTTTATCAATATTTTTCCTACTGAAAACAGTGGTTCTGGCTATGGAGTTTGTCAGCCTGATGACTCAGGGGGTCAGTGAGGTTGCAGGTTCCAACTCAGCAGCAGAAACCTTGGAGTTCTGGAGACAACACAGCACAGAATGGCCCCCTCAGTTGCTCAGTTGTCTTTCTGTGCTGTGAACCCAAATGAGAGGGGAACACATATGTATTTTCTACAGGATCATACACAGTGGTGTTTGTGACCTGCTGCCACCACTTCTTCCCTGGGAAAATCCCTTAATCTCTGCCAGCCTTGCTCTGCTCATCTGTAATAGGGAGAATTAGAATACTCAGGTTAGAGGATCATGGTGAGGTGTGAGCAAGCTAACATGGTATCTGACTCTTAATACAAATCCTGACACACAGCAAGGCTCATACTACTGTTCTTGTTACTATGTTAAACCGTATGAAAGTTGTTGGATCAAAACAAAAATTGTGACCACTGCATGCTGTGCGACCTAATACTAATATTCTGAACACTGCTATTTACTCATAGGAAGTTGTCTCACTTACAGGCTGCAGAATCCTGGGATCTCTTGAGACCTCAACATGAGGGTGATGGCTGGCGCTGTTAGAATAAATGGTGTTTGCCCAAGTTTTATAGAATGAAAGGAAAATTTTGCCCAGTACCCAGGAGGTCTATCTCAGAAAAAAATACTGTGTGTTCCCCTTTTGGGGACTGCAGGGAACTCCTCTGAGGTCATAGCATAGAGATAAGACAGAGTCATTAAGTTTGCTACTCCTTATCCCAGTGGAGAGCAGTGGGGGAGTAGGAAAGAAAACAAATAAACAAGTAAAGAAACATAGTACTTCTAGTTGGTGATAAGTACTGGAAGAAACTGAAAGAAGTGATGTAAAGGCAGTTTTGATCAGAAGACAGGTCAGGGAAGACTTTGCTGTGGAGGAGGCATGTGCAAGTGTGGAATCCCGAAGGCCAGAATGTGTCTGGTTTTCTGGAGAAAAGAGGAAGCTGTCTTCTCTAGCTTGTCAAGGTGGCTGTCATATATGAATGGGGAGAGGAAGAACAATATGGGGGGTGTGTTCAGGAGGGAGATAGGGGCAGATCATGGAGTTTCCTCGAATTCAGCTATTTTTCTTCTTCCATGAAAAAAATAATAATGAACCCACTTAACTAATTGCAATGATAATTCCTGTATTTTATATTGTGGTTTTACTTTAACAAAGCAGTTTGCCTCTGTTATTGCATGTGATCCTTAGAACATCCATGGCAAAGGAAGGGAAAAGAAGTGTTCTTTCCCTGTCTTTATCTTATAGGCAGTGAGGATCCTAAGGATGGAATTACCTCCATGTCTCCTTACTTACCCTCCTTCTTCAACTTCCCCTGTGGCCTGGTCTTCCTTGCAGCTTTAATTCCTTTAGAAGAAACACACTATAATGTGCAGGTATCTCATTATTTGATAGGTTTTGTTGTGATTTGCTATGAGTGTAGATAGCTCTTTAATTCAAAGGCATACCCTACATTCCCCTTAGAAACTCTCATTAATTAAATATAAGGCCTGAAATAGGTTAGAGGTGCCAAACAACTGCCTGTGCATTGAATATGATGTTCATATGTAAACACAGTTCATAGATCACAAGTGCTGAAATGCATGTGTGCTTAATTAGCCAAATGTGAGTTGCATGTTAATATAAATAGATATTCCTCAATAAATAGCAGTGAGTCTCAGTGTGGTAGCCAAGAAGAAATCATTGACATGTTCAAATGTGTGTATTTCTTTTGGTAATTAGTTATCTTTTCCAGGGTATTTAGTTACTTAGGTCTATCTCAAACCTCTGTATCCATGGTAACCATGGTTTTTACTTTGGACTAAAGCCATGTAGTAACTGAATGAAAATCCAAGTGTCTATCATTCAGTAACTTGGTGGACATTAATGGAATGCCAGATAGGTGCCCAACTCATGGCAAGGCACTAGGGAAGAAAGACATGGATCCTGCTGATAGATTAGTAAGTGGTCTAGGAGTGCTGTCAGTGGAAGGGTCAAGATGAGAAAAACAAAAGTCCTAAGTGAAACTTCTGTAAAGAAGTTAGGGAAAAAAAGAAATTACTTCTAGCTAAAGGGACCAAGAAAGGATTCCTGAAATTTACAGAGATATTGATAAATGACTTATCCTAGAATCTTTAAAGAACTCCCAAAACTCAATAGTAAAAACAAGTGAATAATCAAATTAGAAAATAAACAAAAGGCATAGAGATTACATTGAAGTGGACAACATATGAAGACAAATAAGCATATGAAGAGATGTTCAACATCATAGCCCCTAACAACATCAGAAAATCACTAGCCCATAGGGAAAGGCAAATTAAGACTATGATGAGATAACACTACTCGCAGAACAGATAAAATAAAGTCACAACACTAAATGCTGGCAAGGTTACAGAAAACCCGAAACCCTCTGTTGGGAATATAAAATGCAATAGCCACTCTGGAAAACAGTTTGTAGGGTTTCTTAAAAACCAAACTTGCACTAACCATAGGACCAAGCAATTACACTCCTGGGCATTTATCCCACATAATGAATTATGTGCACATAAAAACCTATGCACAAATGTTTATAGTAGCTTTGTTTAGTCACCCAAAACTGTACATATTCAAAGGTTCTTTAACAAGTGAATGGCGAACATTGTGGTATGTCCCTACCATAGAATACTATTCAGCAATAAAAAGGCATGAGCTATAGATACACAGTACAGCTTGAAAAATCAATCTCAAAAGGTCAAATGATATGTGATCCAATATTTATAGTATTCTCAAAATGATAATATACTAGAGCTAGATTACAGGTTAGCGGTTGCCCGGAGTTAGGGATTGTAGGAGGAGGGCTCTGAATGTGTGACTGAAAAGAGGCACACAGGAGATCTTTGCAGTAATGGATTTGTTCTATATCTTGATTTCAGTAGTGGTAATTTATCTCCATACGTGATACAATGACTTAAAGCTATAAGCACACTGGGCCAATGGCAGTATCCTTATATTATACTTAGTAAGTAGTTGGAAAAACTAGGTGAATGGTACACTACACAAGATCTTTCGGTGCTATTTTTGGCAAGTTCCTTTGAATTTATAATTATCTCAAAATAAAGTGTTTTTAGAAACTTTTCAATAAAATAAAATCATAATCATACCGAACATTTAGAGAACACCTACTATATATTAGGGCCCTTGCTGAGCATTTATTTTGCATAGTTTACACCTAATTTGCAAGGGGGGAAATGCTATGAAATGTATAAAGTGTTATGTCTACAGTCAGGTAAGGAAACTTGGGTCTAGAGAAGTTGGGTAAGTGGCTGCAAGTCTTATAGAGACTAAGAGATAGGATGAAAATTCAAACGCAGACAGTCCAGCCCCAGAGCTATTGTACTTCTCACCACCATCTTCAGGCTTGGCAACATGGGATGTGTCAGTGCTGCTGGGGCAGAACATGCATGTGACAATGGAAGGATCTTGGGATGTAGAAGAGTTCCTATGGTACAGCCCAACACATCTCTCTTTTATTCCTTGGCTGGCCTTCCTATTGAAGAGCGTTGAGAAGTGTCTGAAAAAGGTGCTGTAGAATATGCCAGTCTTAGAGCACAACATGGTGGCCTTTATCTAGGTAACAGGAAAACAGGCTCCGTAATTAGCCAAGGAGAGTGGAGTTGTTCTTATTTTTATGTGCAGTTGATGGTTCTAAATGAAATGAACTTTCCTAAGGGATCCTCTCTTCCTACTCCATGAAGAGCGAGCCTGGGAGTGTTTCAAACAAAATAGACACTGTTCTTCCTCTTCCCTTTCTGAGATATAAGTCCTCCTTCAATTTCCACACTGACTTACTGACGTTTGAAAATATTTCTTTGCTCTCTCTCCAGCTGCCTAACCTCCCTTGGATCCCAGCCTTTAAAGAAAGCGGTTGGCACTAGCCAGCCGCCTTCCTCTCTCAGCCTGCACCCAGGTCTCCCTCTGATTTCCATTTTCCACTCTGCTACCTGCCTCATTTAAGGCTCCCAATGCAGGGAGTGCAATTTTAGCAAAGCTGTGTGCTCTCAAGGATGCACTCTTAGATTTATTACAATACCTTGTTTTTCTTCTGACTAGTATAATAGGAGGGCACGTCTGTACTCAGAATAGTGGGCTCAGCATTCTTGTTGAAGCCAGTTGAAGTATCAGAATCTCTCAGGCAGATGCCCCTGGAGAGAATCCTGGCAGAGAACTAAGCTGCTGAAGGGGATTGAGGGCATGGGTCAGCTGGGGTCTTGGAAAGCACTTCCCTGGGAGGATGGCCAAAGAGGCCTCCTGATAAAAGGAGAAATGCTTTTCTGTTTTATTCAAGGAAAAAGCTTTTGTTTTCTGTCTTATAAGTATGACTTCCTT
Organism: Noctilio leporinus; assembly: GCA_004026585.1. Taxonomy (NCBI): domain Eukaryota; kingdom Metazoa; phylum Chordata; class Mammalia; order Chiroptera; family Noctilionidae; genus Noctilio; species Noctilio leporinus. The sequence continues at coordinate 349,207 of PVIW01000844.1, forward strand.
CGACCACCCATTCCTGGTTGAATAGTTAGGTTAGCCAACAATCTGATAAAACTCATGTCAGGAGGGTCAACATGAGACCTGGACTCAAGCTTGGTTTAAAGAGACCAATTTGGACACAGGAGTGTCAGGAAGAAGGTGTTTATTGGGAGAGGCACAGGCATGGATCCCAGTGATCTCTGGAAAGATGGAGTCCATGCTGATGTTTCCCTGAGAACCAAAGAGGCTGCCTATCAGAAAGGCCACACATAGTGGTTCCAGCTGAGATGCTAACTATGGACACACAGCTGAGGGCTGTAGCCCAGAGAGGGAGATAGAGTGAAAGGTTCAGAAAGACAGAAGGGAGTGGAACCTGGGGAGACTTGAAACATGGCCTCTGGAAGCCATTTGCCAAGGGACTCAGCCTCCCCATTACTGGTAGTTTTCATGTTCACCAGGGCTCAGCCCTCATCCTGGGGCTACATAGAGTCATAAGAAAGAGATCATGAGAAAAGTTCAGATCCCAGAGACTTAGAAGATTTTACTGACTATGTTGTGGGGCTGAGCTGTTGAATGAAGAGTCTAGTTCTCAAAAGTAAACTTCTATTGAATGTAACATGACTTTCCATGTATTAACATATGAGGTCTGTCTGGAAAAAGTCCAGCCATTGTTAACATAATGAGAATGGTTTGTGCAACATTAATGTAACCTGGCAGCCAAGGAGAGTGGACTAGATTGCACACATATGAACAATGATGACTTCACTGTACTAGTCAATGGGGCAGTAGATGCCGTTGAGTGAGCAGGTGTACTGTGTGGCCATCACATTTAAAATGACTGAGCGAGGAGAACAATGAATCTGCATTGTATTTTGCATTAAGCTTGAATATTCCTCCATAGAAACTATCGGATGATTCAGGAGGCCACAGCTGTGGGCAACTGGTGACTGATTGGCAGCTTCATCACAACAGTATGCCCACTCATGCATCGTATCTTGTGCAGAGTTTTTGGAAAAACATCAAATCATCCAAGTGACTCTATGAAGAAATCCAGGGGAACTACAAAGAACTCCAGGAAAGCTACAAGGAATTTACTGAGAACTACATCAGCATTAAAAAGGACCTAGAAACCATCAATAAGAGCCAGAAGGAAATGAAGGATACAATTTCTGAATTGAAGAACACAGTATAAGGAATCAAAAGCAGGCTAGAGAAAGTAGAGGATTGGATCATCAAGCTGGAGGTCAATGTAGAAAAAAAATCCCAGGCAGTGCAACTAAATGAAAAAAGACTGAAAAAGAATGAAGAGGTTTTAAGAGAGCTTCAAGACAACATGAAATGTATTAACATCCGTAACATAGGGATACCAGAAGGAGAAGAGGAGGAGCAAGGGATAGAAAACCTCTTTGAAAAAGTAATGACAGAAAAGTTCCCTAACTTGAGGAGAGGAAAATGTCATGCAAACTCAGGAAGCACAGAGGGTCCCAAGGAAGATGAACCCAAACAGGCCCACTCCAAGACACATACATCATCATGAAAATGGCAAATTTCAAAGACAAGGAGAGAATCCTAAAAGCAGCAAGAGAGAAACAACTAATAACATACAAGGGGGCTCTGATAGGTTATCAGCTGATTTTTCAACAGAGACACAACAAGCCAGAAGGGAATGGCAAAAAATATTTCAAGCAATGAAAAACAAAGGCCTGAAACCAAGAATACTCTACCCAGCAAGGCTGTCATTCAAAATGGAAGGTGAAATAAGGAGCTTCCCAGACAAAAGAAGCCTAAAAGAATATATCTCCACCAACCAGCATTGCAAGAGTTGCTAACGGGTCTGCTTTAGGAAGATGAAGAAACAGAGAGACAGACAAGAACACAGGTACAAAGGTAAATGGATTAAATGCACCAATCAAAAGACATAGGGCAGCTGAATGGATAAGGACAAACTTTAACTTACGAATGTTTTAAAGTGATCTTGTTATAAAGAGATTTTACTAAATAAGGTACAATTTTGTATATTACTTATATCTGCATTACTGCAGGTTAAGTTTTCTTAGATTGGAATCATTTCACAATATGGTAAAATCAGGTTACTTGCAATAACTCAGAAAAATCAAATGCAGTTAAGGAAGAAGAAAAACCTAAGAAAATGTGGATGTATATTATATAGAAGACATGCTATCTTTCCTATTCACTGTTACAAAATATGTGGTTGTTTGTGGGTGTGTAATATACAGATTTTGTTAGCAAATTACACATTGGTGGTTACAGAATAGACAGGGGAATGTTAAGAAGAACAAAGGAAATAGAGAAGCCTAAGAACTTACATGCATGACTCATGGACATGAACTAAGAGGGCATTGCTGGAGGAAATGGGGTACTGGGTGGAGGGGGACAAAGGGGAGAAAATTGGGACAACTATAATAGCAAAATTAATTAAATATTTTAATTTTAAAAAAGAGGGAAGAGATTTCAGACCTTTGATGAAATACAGGACAATACAGCAGGCCAGCTGATGGCAATTGGGAGAACTGAGTGAGGTTTCAAGGGGCCTGCTTTGAAGGGGACTTGATATCATTGTTCTACATACAATGTTTCTTGTAGCTTGTGTCTTCTTCAGTTAATATCTCTATTTTTCATATTGCATGGCTGGATACCTTCTGGACAGATAATTGTACTTCTGGTGCCCAATCCTTTCCAGTTCAGTCACTGCTCTCCCTTTACATTTACATTTCTTTACATTTCTTACCTTAACTAACCACAGCACAATGGTGCATGTAGGATTGTGATCCGGAAAGACCAGAGCTATGGTGGTATGGGACGTAGCCTTTGCAGAAGCCCCCATCTCTCTCATGGCCCTCATGCCCTCATGGTGTCTGGAGCGCAGCTCTGAGAAACAGATGCTCTCTCCAACGACTAATCCTAATATTATACAGGCCCTCAAAGTAGACATAATGCCAGTGAAGAATCACAGCTCTAGTTGTGTAACATAGTCCCTGTGGCAGGAGCTTCAGAATATCTTAGGGTAAAAAAGAATTGGGGGATCACAGCAGACCTTTTTCATGAACAAAATAAAGCCAAGTATAAGAGAAACAGAGAAATGGAGGGAGGGAGGGAAGGAGATAGGAAGGGAGAGAGTAGGACCCAGGGAAAGATCATAATTTAGAGCAATTTTCAGAACAAAAGGGTGAGAGGCCCATGAGGACACTGGTGTCCAGCTGCATGCTTGCTGCTTTGGCTGGAGTGTCATTGTGGCTCACCTGGACTTTGTTTAGCTGCTCAGCCCCCTTTGGGTGCTTTCATAGTGGAGAGCATTGTTAAGAGTAGTTGATAATTTGAGCCCAGTCTTCTTACACTACTATATAGACAAAAGTGCCATCAGATGCATTTCTGCTATTCCTTAAAAAAAATTGTAACTTCTACTTTCAAGTCCATTACAGTTACTAAGATCTCTTGAACACTGCATAGGAGTCCTTCCTCTCTTTTTCTTCTCCCATTTCTCTTAATATGTCTATTGTACACATAGCTATTGAGTATCTACTATGTGCTAGGCATAACTCCAGGCGCTGGAGTCACATCTATAAATGTGTTGAAAGATGAAAAAGCAAACAAATAGCAATTGTCATTTCAGGTCAGGGGAGAGAAACTGTTATAATATGGGCTCTTATATAAAAGAATTGGGAGAGTCCTCACTAGGGAGGTGACTTAGTTAGTTCTGGGTACTATAATAGGACACTTCAGACTGAGTGGCTTAACCAGGATTTATTTCTCACAACTCTGGAGGCTGGGAAGCCCAAGGTAAAGGCACTCACAAAGCTGATGTCTGGCAAGAGCCCCGCTTCCTGGTTTGTAAATGGCTGTTTTCTTGTATCCGCAAATGATGGAGAGCAGGTAGAGGAAACAAAACCCTCTGTCTTTCTATAAGGGCACAAATCCTATTCATGAGGGTTCCATCCTCATGACCTAATTACCTCCCAGAGGCCCCACCTCCTAATACCATCTCATTGGGGGATTTCAACATATGGATTTTAGCAGTACACATTCAGTCTACAGTATGAGGTGACACTTGGGTAGAGGCCTAAGTAATAACTAGAAGAGCTGATCCCCTTTATTGTTCATTTTCATATTTCTTATTGGAGCTGTGCTAAGGGCTTTTCATGTATTATCTCATTTAATTCTCTCAGCAGCCCTTTGAAGAAGGTACTTCGTTATCTGCATTTGATAAATATAGAATCCAAGGCTTACAGGTGAAAAACTGCTTTTTTAGAGTTACTCAGGAAATAAATTGTAATGGGATTTTCATTTCAGGTCATATGACTGTGGAGCTTGGCACTCCTAACCACCCAGTCCATAGCCTAAGTAAGGATTTGTATCCAGAGGAGAGGCTCCTAGGTCTGTGTGTTCAGCCTCCCCCCGCCCCCACCCTCTCTCGGCTGAAAGCTCTGTGGAAGCTTCAGGCATTCTCTGAGCCCAGGATATGTGTGGGATCTCTCTTTGGTTTCTGAGAAAATGGCTCTACTTTTGTCTGTTTCATAGATTAAGCTTCAAAGAATGATTTTTTTAAAGATTTTATTTTTTTTTAATTTTTATTGTTGTTGTATTACATCCAT
>PVIW01000844.1:353892-384002 GCA_004026585.1 Noctilio leporinus
CACCCACCCATTCCCCCCAAAGTCAATCCCACCTGTTGTCCATGTCCATGGTTCCTTTATACTAGGTTCTTGTCCAAGTTGCTTCCCTTCCCTGCCTCTGCCACCCCCTTCCCCCAACCCCTTTCCCCGTGACCACTGAAGGCCTATTCACTGTATTCATATATTTGGTTCTGTCTTGCTTGTTGTTAGTTTTGTTCATTATTGTCCTGTAATGGGTGAGATCATATGATAATTTTTTAAAGAATGGATTAATCTCCTTAAGAGAGAGTTGGAAGATGATTCATATAATGAATATTATTTTTTAAGTTATTTTAAAATGTAAAGGAGCCCTGGCTGGTGGCACAGTGGTAAGGTGCTGGCCTGTGAACCCAAAAGTCACTGGTTTGATTCCCAGCCAGGACCCATAACCAGGTTGCAAGCCAGGTCCATGGCTGGAGGCAGGTGAAGGGCAAACTTACATTGATGTTTCTCTCCCTCCCTTCCCCTCTCTCTAAAAAAATTAAGTAAAATTTTTGAAAAAATTTTTTTAATGTAAAGAGTTTTATGTGTGAGTTGCATGGGGGGTATGTCAAGTAGCAGTAATAGCAGTGATATTACTACTATAAGTAGCAACAACAATGACAGCTACAAACACTGATATCAATGCTCATTCAGTTCCAGGTGCTAGTCTAAGCACTTTGCAATACTAAGCCATTTAGTTCTCACAGCAACCCTGATTTAGGTTTATTTTACAAATGAGGAGTCTGAAGCTCTGAGATGGGTGACTGTTCTAGTAGGAGGACCAGGAATTGAGCCTGGCTGGTCTAGCTACACAGTCTGTATTTTGTCATCCCATGATGTAGGATTAGGGATTTAAATCTTCTGTGTCACTGGGCTTCAAGTGGAAGCTTTGCTTGCTATGAAATCTAGATGATGGCTACATGTCCACTGAGAGCACTTTACAATTTGCACTGGCTGCAGGACATTATTATTATTATTAATTTTGTATTAGATTCACGTGAACAGCATGGACTTCTAATTTATTCAGCACTACCTTTGATGCTGTCTACCGAGACTTGTTGCCAATGAAGGTGTGATATTTCTTGGGAACAAAATTTGATTTTCAAATTTTATATTCATGTAACAAATTTTATTTTTATATTAATTTTTATTTAGAGACGTATCAATTTGTTGTTCCACTTATTTATGTATTTATTGCTTGATTGTCATAGGTGCCTTTACTGGGGATTGAACCACCTATTGGCATGTTGGAATGATGCTATAATAAATTGAGCTATTTGTCAAGGGCCATATGTAACTAATTTTAAAAGACAAATTGTTGGTTAATCACAAAAATGAATTAAGTCAACACTGGAAGTAGCCAGGACCCAGTAATATCCTAAGCCAACACCAACAAGATAATTTGTTTCCTTACATGCAACAATGCATAGTCATCCATTGCATGTCCTCTTGACCTGAAGTCAGTTCTAAGGGTAAAACAGCACAGGGAAGTCATAATAGTTCATCTGACCTCACCCCCTGCAGTACCACTCCTGACTCACTCCAGGAGGGAGCTAACCTTTCCTGAAACGTCTGTTTCCACCTCTGTAAATCTTGATCTTTATCTGATTCCTGGCACATTGGAGTTGTTAAGGCCTTGCTGCAACTCTTCTATACAGAGGACTCTGACCCAATGGCATGATGCAGCGTGCCTCCATTTATGGCCAGTCCACGGTGAACCGTGGAGACTGAAGTTAGCAAGGGCAATTCTGGACTGAAAATGATTAGTCAATGTAAGCCTCAGGGCCTCAGTTTCTGAACTCACCCAGAAAAAGAAACAGTATCGATTTCTCATATCATTTAATTTCTGGGCACTGTCTGTGGAATCACTCTGTCTCATTGAACAATAAAGTATATTATGAGAAAAGTGAGGGACGGTGCCAGGGCTGGCTCTCCCCATTGCTTGTTTTCTTTTTATTATTGTCTTAGCAGAATTCATTGTTTGTGCCTCAATGCCACCAGACAGGGTCCCACAAATCTCCCTGGTTTCCTGTGTGGGAGCAGGTCCAAACTGATATGTAGCCCTCTGGATGCTCCCAGCATCATCATTCTAGACCCAAACTGAGATATGATTTAGAAGGTCCCTATAAAACTGGGATCATCGGGCTAATCAGAGTCATTTATCCTGTCTTGAGCTATCAAATCAGTGCTCGTGGGTTGTAGGGAATTAGGTAAGAGGCATTTTTCTAATGTATTTTACGATGATCATTTTGAAAAGAATCTCATTTATGAAGTTAATGCTCTTTGTAGCCTATCTAGGTACAACCCTGGCAAAAAGTAATAGTTTCATTTAGCAGCTCTATAGGTTGAAATTTGGACCATCTGAAAAGAGGATGTCATTTTTAAAGGCATGACTGCAAAATAAATGCCCGCTCACTTGAGTTAGGAGAAAAATATAACCATCTGAAATGTGTTTCTGCCTAGTTCTTGCTAATTCAGGGACACTAGAAAATGAAAAGGCATATGTAACAAACAAAAAAGTGGGGTGTGAAAAAAATCCAGTGGAGCAATATGATAAAATTTGGATCACACTAAGTTCTATTTATACTGAATATTTTATTTTGTTGAAGCCATTCGTGAAAATAGCCATACTGAAATGCGAAAATCTTACATTTGCTCGTGTTAAGGAAGGATGATGTTCATTTGAGAGATTTTGCAGTCACGGTGAAAATAAGGGGCGAATTACTCACAGCAAATCATGAAATGGGAGGAGAGTTTTACTAGGAACTCAGCTGTTATCCCCAGTACCAGTGGAAAATAGCTGCAGTAGGTAAATGTTCCATGCGGACCTGGAAATATTTATTCATATTAAAGAAATGCAGCTTCTAACTATGTAAAATGACTCCCTGCTGATGAAGTTCAAATAAATTGTGCCAACCCACCAATAAAGGAGATCGAGATGTCATGAAGTGAAAGCTGTCACCTGAACACGTTTCACGGTTACTCAGCAGAGGCTCAGGATCTGGGTCCTATCACATTGCATGGGATCTTTGTTCCTTGATTTCTCCCAGCATCTCTTTCTCTGTCTGGTTACAACTTCATCTTAGCTATTGGACTAAAGGGAAAGAAATATATCATTATTCATTCTTATTTTTGAAAGCACCTGCTTTGGGGAACATGATTTGCAAAAATTATTTGAAATAGATTATATTGAGTAATTTCCCTAAAAAAATAACTCACACTGAAAATAATGTGTGATGTAATTAAGTCGAAGCCCAGCTTAGGATCTTGTCTGGATTCACTTACGTCAGGGTGACTGATACTCACGTCATGTGTCTGTTTCGTGGTGGCCTGACCTCCCCGAGCTTACAGGTCTCCTGCCTGGTCTCTTTGTTAGCACTAGGAAGGGAACAGTGCAAGCTTGCCCTTCATGGCTGACCTTCCTAGGTTTCTCATTACTGTTATTTAAACCAGACATTCAAGGCAAAAACTATAGTAGTGATGCACTTGGCTAGTGAGATAATTAGGAAGCCCTTTCTCCTGTGTCACCGGCTCTGGGGGACCATGGAAGCTTGTCTTGTCCCTTTCACAGGATTAGTTGCTAATCCCCTTAACATTTTTTTCCTTTGGTCTGATAATATTTCACAAATTTCTTAGCTTGTAAAATATTCCTAAAGGGAAGCTTAGACAATAATGCATAGATTATGGAAATGATGCTCATTAAGTAGAGGGTGAGATTTCTAGAAAGCCACAGAACTGCTTCAAAACATGTAACCTCCGTTAGAAGCTTCATTTGAATGCTTATTCATGGAGCAGTAAATGTTGATTATTATACATTTTATTGAAACATAAAGAACTGTAATTATGTGTATGGTACACAGTGAAGTGATGTGCCTTACTCACAAAAATGAATAAGACAAGGAAAAATGCCATCATTGCTTCATTTGCATGTAAATTCTTTATTGTCGACCCAACAGGAAGACACCCAGAAGGAATACCTCTGCAGATTAATGTTTTGATATGGTGTGTAAATTAAATATACATATTTTAGATCGTCTTTTTAGCAAAGAGAACAGCGGGGAAGTAATTTGTGGAGGTCAGAAGCTATTCAAAGAAAGGGAGGCTTTGTTCTGCCCTGAGAGGGGACTGCGGTGACCCGCGCTAAGTGACATCAATGCTGGGCGAAAAGCGAGTCCCCACGGGAGTCTGCGCCACGCAGACCTTTTCTGGGAGGAGCTGTTTACTCCAGGCACGCAAACATGTTTGAGCAGTTTTTAAAAAAGGGCATAAACGAAGCTGGAAAGACAAGACCCTCAAACAAACTCACATGTTAGTAAAAAGGTACTTTTGAAGGGACGGAAGGTATGGGCACATCAATCAGAAAGGCTCCGCCCGGGCACAAGCCACACCCTTGTATGCGCGGGAACTCGCCACAGAAGGAAGAGACAGGAGTGCCATGAGAATCTGTGCATGAGGGGTTTCTTTGTCACTTTTTATAATGGAAGCTAACAAAGTGAGAATACCTGAGTCATCCTCCCAGCCAGCCAGCATTGACACCATGTATCCCCTAAGCTTGAAACCTCCAGTGAGGGAAGGAAATAATGAGACAAACAGTCATCAACAGTCCAGAGTTCCAGACTAATGGAAGAGACAACCCTTAATTATTGATACTTTATGAAAAAGGTATGAGATAATACAAAGAATCAAAGAAACCTGAAGAATCTGGGGAGTCTAAAGGCATTTGAAGTTGCTCTGAGACACAGAAAAAGAGGGAACGAAGCAAAAGGATAGGAACTCACCAGTAAGATAACACACTTTTTAATTTTTCTTAGCAAGAATATTACTGCAAACATAATGACTATAATGATAGCTGATAACATATAGGTTTGACAAATCCTGAAACATTCTTTGTATCTTTTTCTTTTTTTTTGTAAAGGATTCTTTTTTTTTTAAATATTTTATTTCATTATTTTTAGAAAAAAGGGAAGGGAGAGAGGCAGAGAGGGAGAGAGACATCAGTGTATGGTTGCGTTTCACCTGTCTCCAGCCACAAACCTGACTGGAGACCTGGTTTGCAACCTGGTTATGTGCCCTGGCTGGGGGAATCGAACCTGCGACCTTTGGGTTCTCAGGCCGGCGCCTTATCCACTGTGCTACCAGCCAGGGGGTCTTTTGTTTGTTTGTTTGTTTAATTTTATTGTTGTTGTATTACATCCATCCCCTTTTTGCTCCCCTCTGTCCCAGTCTTTGTATCTTTTGAAAGTAACTTCACTAGAGGTATCAGTAAGGTGCTGTCCCCACACAGCAGCTAACACGCCTCCTGCCTGTGGGCCTGAACAGGAACTCTTTACCCTGAAATGGTCCATTTGGGATTCTGCCTACCTTGTCACATGAGTGTAACCTAACACAGCAGGAATGACCCTATGAGAGGTTTATTATGGTTTTATAGACCTTGCTTGAGTTTGTCAACATTTTAAAGGGAAGTGATTATAAATTCTGTTCTCTTGCTGAACAGTTTTAAGAACTTGAAACTGTTATGTCACTGAAAGGCAATCATTACCTAAAATATAATATAGAATATTTGTAGAAGATTTATTCTCAAATTTATAAAAAATGTATTCTCTCATAGGCTTCCCTTGCAGAAGTGCTTAATATGCTAAGGGTGAGTAGTGTCGGGGACAGTGGGCTAATAACTTCTGCCCAGCTGCTAGTGTCATATCTGGGTTCTGGAATTAAGCAAACCTGCTCACTCTGCCTCTCTATGCCTCTACTTCTTCATCAATAACTTCTCTCATCTTGCTTCATCTTTCAAGTGAAGAAAATACCAGTGTCCTAATATATAAGATTATTGTGCAAATTATATGAAAAATGTAGGTAAAGTCCTTAGATCAGTGCTGGTGTGTTCTAAATATTCATCAAATTCTAGCAATTACTATATTTTAAGACAGTGTGTATTAAAAATCTGAATATATTTTTAATGGCCTGCTTCTGCTCTGAACCAGAAGGCTAGGTTCTACAGAGAGCCTTGCTAAATATAGTCTACTCTGGACTACCACCATCCCCAAATCTTGTGCTTTCTTCAGGACTAGATTTTGCCTTACTTAGTTTGGAAGGCTCTCACCTTCTGCTACTAGAATTAGGGTCAGCATGAAAACACTGCCTGCTACTTTGTTTTGAAGTAAACGTCACTGAAAGTGTGACTTCTTACAGGGCCTCGAGAACACCTTGACATAAGCAACTCAGGATAAAATTAGTTGTCTGTCAAAATGCACCAGCATTGTGATAGTTTCTAGCCCTCTTGCTGATGAGTCCTTTCCTTTAGGATATCAGCAATGCTAAAGCAGCTGGTATTCCTTTAATGAAACAGAGAAAACAGTGCTTTCCAGGTGTCCGGGTTGTCCCAGTCAAGTTGAGAAACTTTAAGGGGGGAAGAAAAGATAAAGAACCAATTCGTTTTCAGAAAACACTTCCCAGGATTTGTGGAGACCCTGTAGAGTTTTGTCTCTTACACTTGTGTTTTTAAGCCATACATCACTGGCGGTGCACCAGTTCTGAGTTATCATATTATATCACAAGAGGGATGGTGCTCTTATGATATATGGGTGTAGTACATCAGCTGAACATCACAGCTTCAATGATGTATGGCTCTAAGCCACAATGCGAGTTTAAAGGAGCTTTTAGCAGCCAGACAGCTTTAAATTTCAAATTTTCTAAAAATGAAGGTGTTTTCAAGTCAAAGAAGAGCCAGATGATGGAGTCTGACCCTGTGTAAAGGGTCACTGAACTCTGAGAGCCGAGTGCTGTGTATTCCTATTCCAGCTCACAAGGTGGAAATAATCGGCAGGTTCTTCCTCAGTTTCCCCTCTAGGAGAGTAGATGCCCAGGGAACTGAGCAAACATGAGCAAGTGTCAGTGCACCTGTTTTGCCAACCAATTTCCCTTCCTTCCACCCTGCAAGCAGGAGTAGCACATCCTCGCCTCAGACTACTCATCCCCATGAGATGCTGTGATTGGCTGTGGGTGAGCCCAGGAGAGATTATTTTTGTTTTCTTTGTTCTAAGGAACTCTTCCAGTGAAATTCAGAACAAAAGAACAGATGAAAAGTGGATCAACTTCCTCTCTTATGGCTCACAAATTCAAAAGGGGGTTCACAGAAGAAAACTCACCTTTTTCTGTCACTTGTCTTTGTAAAGGAAGCACTGATTACAAATGAGCAGAGGAATAGAAGGTGGGTGCCATGTGGATGCTCAGCCCAGCAGGAAATGGGTGCGGTTATCATGGTTCCCTCACCTTTCCTGCTTCAACAACGTGTTTGTAAGATGGTGATGTTGCTTATGAAAATGTACCCATTTTGTTTAAAAACCACTGCTCTGGGGCAACAAAATCACTATCAATTAAGAAAGCAGGTGCTGAGAGAACGTCTCCTACTCTGCCTCCTTTTAAAATCTTACTGCAGTAAACAGAATGAAATGAGAAATATCCCTACTGTTTGTGTAATAGACCCCAACAGGAGCAGCAAGAGACAATTACCTTTCAAATAGTTTCTGTTTTCCTTGACTAAGTGAATTAAAGATAAGAGGGGTTGTAGAGTTACTGCAATGTGAAAGAAACATCTGGGCATGAAGAATTAACAGTCTCCCCTCCTTACCTTGTCCTTAGTTTTTTACTCCTTCAACAGAGTCTAACTCTCAAATTACTATAGATTTTCAGCATCCACCACCCACTCCTCCCTGACTTGCAGAGGACAGAACATCCTGTGTCCACCAAACAGGACTATTTGCTGGTCTCCAAAAGAAGTCTCAGGTTCTTTACTCCTATAATAGTAGCTGAACCATTGTATACAATGGGTAGCAAAGACATGGAAATGAATGCACCCCCACTAATCTGAGGCTGTCAGTTGAACAATATGAATGAGGTACACCTGGTGTCTAGAGCCATGTGGCAATCTCAGTGGCTTTTGGAAGAATTCCCCAAATGTAGTTCACTTCTCGAGAAAACATTGATATGCCATGACATGCATTGATATTTTTTTCTCATAAAGTAAGATCCTTTATTTACATATTTAGACTCTCCATTTGTAAATTATTCTCAGTTATAACACTAGCTACCATTTACATAAAAATATTTTATGAAAAAAATTATGCTGGTAACTACATATATCTCTATTATCACATCCTCACCAAAACACTAAGAAATAAGAATAGTTACTGTCTGTATTTTCCTAAATGAGGAAACTGAAGCTTCCTGAGATTGAGTAAATTGTCCAAAGGCACTAAATTTAGGTAAAAATGGCAAAGCTGACATTCTAAGCCAAGTTGAGAGGATGGCAAATCCCATCTTTGTTATGCTATCATACTTCCAGATTAAACAGCTATTTTTGGTGACATATATCTTAGTTTATTTGAAATAGTGAAGATTTACACCTATAGTGTAGTTATAAACAGTGCTTCCTTTTATTCCTGAAAATTTCACTTTGGACAATAAATTATATGCCCCCCTAACTAGTAGTATGCTCTATGCTGTAACATCTTACTTCTGCTGATTCTAAGTATTCTCATCTGCCTCTCAGGGGAGGAGGTGACAAAAAAGAAAGGAAGGGAGGGATACAAATTCTTAGGACATTCTTATGGAAAATGGCCTGCTAACTCTGACCATATGACTTATTGGTCATTTATCTCCTATGAAGAAATTTCTATTCATCTTTTGCCTATTTTTAGTTGGTATTTTTGTCTTCTTATTATTAATTTGAAATAGTTTCTCATATGCCCTAGAGAATGTATGTATGATTCTTACCTTATCAGATGTATGATTTGTAAAACTTGTAAAATTTTTCTCCCATTCTGTGGACTGCCTTTCCATCTTCTTGATGGTGTCCTTTGAAGAACAAAGTTTTAAAGTTTGACCTTTTCACCCTCTTCCACCTCTAAATAGCCTTGAAATTATATTGGGTCCAGCTGGATAATTCAGGGTCATTCATACTCTCCTTGTTTTAAAAGCAGGTGAGTAGCAACCTCAATTCATACGCAATGTTATTTCTCCTTTACCATGGAATTTAACATATTTTTGAGTGCAAAATTAGGATATGGACCTCATGGAAGGGGTCATTGTCTGCCTAACTCAGCAGTGTTTTTGTTGTTATTTAGAATCAAATGTACCTTCTGCCGTTGCTCAATGCAGATCTGAAGGAGAGGGATGCACATTGGACTGGCTGGTGGAGGTTGCGGGACACCAGTTTTGGAGTGGAGTAGCTCTCTGTGGCCTTCCCTGTCCTTTTCCTCACCAACATTTTATCCCTATAATTGAATTGCAGTGTATTCTAATAAAGGCAAGGGCATCCATGTGACTATACTGACCATCCTCAGGTCTAAAGTAGATGCATTCAAAAAGGCTGGAGGGAGAAGCACTGGTAGCAAAAAGAGGCAGGGCCTAGGAAAATATCGTCAGGATATTAAAGTACAGAGAGCTCCTACCTTTGTAGAAAAACCTAGAGACAACAGAAAAGGCTTTTAAAGCTAAGATTTCTTCAGGGAGATGAGTGAAGGAAGGGTGAATCTGCTACTTGGTATGAATTCCATAAAGTTAATAAATAATGGGGGGAAAGACTTGACATTGAACAACTTTATTAACCTATGTAGTATTTGGGACATGGCTTTCAACTAGAAAAAAGTGGGGTAAAAATGAAACTTGGATGGTAATACCCTTACTCTAAGTTAATTCAAGTCTCTAGGCAAAGGCAAACCTCATCCCTTAATCCTGAAAGGACTTAACAGATGTGATCAAAGATGCTTGGGAGAGACATCAAGAGACCACAGAGAGGAGGCGTCCTTAACTTTGGAATGTGGAGAAGCAGGTGGCCACCTGGGAGATGTTGTCATTGGTGAAGAACAAACACCCTTATGTCTGATGACAGATTCAGGTGCAGATGTCAGCTCTTGGTCATTCACTTCCTGTAGGAGCTTGGGCAAGTCACTTAACCTCTTGGATCTAATTTGTCACTGGGAAATGGTCATGTATTTATTAACAACCTCTTCAGAATATTGTAGGGTTAATTGACATATGGATGTAAATCAGCCAAGGGACTAGCATGCAGTCAGCTTTTAATAAATGTTAGCAGCAATTACTACTACTAATGATAATAATAATTGTAGGAAGTATTACATCCAGTAACCTTAAACCAGTGTTTCCTAAAGAGTCATTTTTGCCTGACTGGTGTGTCTCAGTGGATTGGTGCCAGCCTGCTAACCCAAAGGTCACTGGTTCGATTCCCCAGCCAGGGTACATAACCAGGTTGCAAGCCAGGTCTCCAGCCAGCTCCGTAGCTGGAGGCAGGTGAAAGACATTGGTGCTTCTCTCCCTTTCTTCCTCCCTCTCTGACCTTCTCTCTGAAAATAATGAATAAAATCTTTCTTTTTTTTTTTTTAAAGGAGTAATTTTCCCCTCTTCTGGAGCTACACCTAATGATTTCTTTGCAAAACTCCTTGGAAAGCTTTTCTCAGATTACTTCCCTTTTTTAACCTCCCAGTTTCTTAAATCTACATCAGATTTCTTTTTTAAATAACTGTATTATCGAGATATAATTCACATAACATAAATTTACTCTTTGTAAATGTATGGTTCCATAGGTTTGTATATTTATAAATTTGTGCATCCATCACCACTACCTAATTCTAGAATATATTTGTCATTTCCAAAAGAAACCTCACTCCCATTGGCAGTCACTTCTCATTCCCCCTGGCAACCACTAATTATGTCCTCTCTCCCTGAATTTGCCTGTCCTGGACATTATATAATGGAATAATTCAGTATCTGGCCTCGTATGTCTGGCTTCTTTCACTTAGCATAATTCACATAGTATAATTCTTTCGCTTAGCAGCGTTTTATTCCTTTTTTATTTTTTAAAAAGATGTTATTTATTATTTTTAGAGAGTGGGGGAGAGAGGGAGGCAGAGAGGAAGAGAAACATCAATGTATGGTTGCCTTTCACCTGCTGCCAGCTATGGACCTGGCTAGAGACCTGGCTTGCAACCTTGTGATGTGCCCTGACTACCGAATTGAACTAGTGACCTTTGGGTTCACAGGCCAGCAACCTAGCCACTAAGCCACCAGCCAGGGTACTACGTTCCTTTTTATGGCAAGTAACATTGTTTGGTTATGCCACATTTTCTTTTTTCACTCGTTGATGGACACTTGGATTGTTCTCTTGTTTGGCTGTTATGAATAATGCTGCTATAAATATTTATGTACAAGTTTTTGTGCAGATGTACATTTCATATTTCTTGGATGCATACATAGGATAGAATTAAGGGTCATATAGTAACTATATGTTTAAATTTTTGATGAACCGCCAAACCATTTTCCAAAGCAGCTGTACCATTTTACATCTCCCCATGCAATGTGCAAGGGTTCTAATTCTCCACATCCTTTCTAACACTTGATATTATCTTGTGTTCCTTTTTTTTCTTAATAGTCAACCTAGTGAGTGTAAAGCAGTATCTCAGTGTGATTTTGATTTGTATTTCATTAATAATAAATGATTGAGCATCCTTCATGTGCTTTTCAGCTAACTTTTTATTCCCCCAAATTTCACTGAAACCAACTTGAGCCTTTAGCAGTGTTGACACTGTTAATTATACCCTTCTTCTCAAAATTATTTTTCTCAGCCTTTGAATTTATTCTCCTTATTTGCCTCCCTCCCCCACTATATCCTTAACCTGAATCCTGCTTCTTTTCTTCCCAAACTACAAATGGTAAAGTGTCTCAATTCTAAATTTTTAGCTTTGACTGCTATGTTTTTCTTCATGACAGTTATTTCCACCTTAGAACAAATCATATAGTTATTTGTTTGTTTTCTGTACTTCCCATTGGATTGTAGTTTTATTAGGGCAGGGACTTTGTCTTTTTCATCACTATATCTCTAGTTCCTAGACTAGCAACTGGTAATAAATAGTTTTATATAAATAAATGTATGTATTAGAAAAAAAGGAATTGGATGTTATATGAATAACAAACACTGGGCTTTATAAGTTAGTTTTTATATTGCTAATTGAACAAACTTAACCAAGTTTCTTTCATCTAGTCCTTACAGACACTTTAATATACTAAGTGAGCATTGTGAAATTTATTTGACCATGAAAATGTTTTTTGTATGGAAATTATCATGGATTTCTTATTCTATTTTTAAAAAATGTTTAAAATTTTTATTCATTATTTTTAGAGAGAGGGGAAGGGAGGGAGGAAGCAAGGGAGAGAAACATCAATGCATAGTTGCCTTTCACCTGTCTCCAGCCGGGGACCTGGCTGGAGACCTGGCTTGCAACCTGGGTATGTTCCCTGAGTGGGAATCGAACCAGTGACCCTTGGGTTCCCAGGCTGGTGCTCAATCCACTGAGCCACACCAGCCAGGGCTATCATGGATTTTTAAAATACTCTTTCAACTCAAGCAACTAAACTGCTTGAAAGCTTACCAAAATTTAAACCCTAGCAAAGAATGAAGCCTAGAAAATTTTGTAGTACTTTATTAATTTTAGGTATTTTGGCACTTAGAAAAGCAAGTTGTGATCACCAGGGCTCAATATGGATTCACTAAGAATAGGTATGTCAAATTATCTCCAATCTGTGCTGTTCAGGGGTTTTTTGTCAGAATGATATTCTGTTGGAAGGATGTGACAGTGGTATTCCCTCACAACAGCGAGGTTTTGAGCTGGCTTTATCATGCCTTCTCTTTTCTGAGAAGTTGAGTGGGTTGGCAGAATCTTGTGATCAGTCTGTCACTTAAGAATTTATGTCAAGATACCAGGCTGGGTTAAGATCTATGCCCTAGAGGTAAATCACCTACACAGTAAACTATTCCCTGTCATCAGTGTCACAGTGAGCCACAATGAATTTCAAGTGGTTACCAATAATCAAGAGTGGCATTTACAGGACTGCGTGGTAACAGAGCCTATAGAAATAGCCCTGAGCACTAAACCTAGGAGAGAGCAAGGTAAATAAAAGAAGGCATGGGACGTGCCTAGTCCCAGGGGGTTCTCCTAATATAAGTTCACAGCCAGCTATCTGATATTAGTGTGCAACAGGCATACCCCTGAGAACAAGGCATAGAATAGGGCAAACAGGTAGGAAGCCAGGGAAGCATGCAATAATAGCTTTCCAATAATGCAATAAGCCAAGCAAAACAGTGAATGACCTTGGACCCACATTAGCACATTTGGTAGGAGAAGGGTTCAGAAACCAGTGATTCTTAAAGTACGGTCCTGGACTAGCAATATTGGCATCACTTGAGAGCTGATTAGAGGTGCAAATTTGGGGGATTGGTAGCCTTTATTTTATCAAGCTACAGGAGTATATTCAAGTTTGAGAACCACTCATTAGCAACAGAAATAAGCTGGAACAACAGAGAAACTTGAGAAACAGAGAAAGCAGTCAAGGAGCTGCTTAAATATCTTTCCTATTCCTGAATGAGATACTACTGCAGCCACAAGTTGAGTACTGACTGCATACCAAGCAGCATAATAAGTATGCGCTTAGTAGATCAGATCCTCTTAACAACTCTGTGAGATAGAAACTGTTATAATCCTCATCCTAGATGAGGATACTAAGATATAGGCCTTATGAAGCAAGGCCGCACAGCTAGTGAGTGGTAGGTCTAGGATTTACATTGGGCAGTTTGACTATAGAAGCCTGGTCAGGAATATCTGATTATTAGAAAGTATAAGATGACAGATAGATAGATGGATGGAAGGAAGGAAGGAAGGAAGGAAGGAAGGAAGGAAGGAAGGAAGGAAGGAAGGAGGGAAGGAAGGAAGGAAGGAAGGGGAGGGGAGGGGAGGGGAGGGGAGGAAAGGATAGCAGCAGGTTGATGAAGTCAAGATTGAGTGAAGGTCCCTTCTAAGGGTGGGCTGTTTCCTTGTACTGTGGTTTGTTTTTTGTGTTTTTTTTGTGTTTGTTTTTTTCCTGGGCTTGCCTTTAAGTCAGCCAGCCCTTGGACTTCAATAAATTTCACCCTGGGCCTGTCCTGCAAATGCTTTCTCCTAGAAAATTGGTTCCATGGGAAATGTGTGATTTACTTTTTCCTTTTTGCCTTTTTCTCCCTATCTCCTTAGACTCACACAGACTTTGCGTATACACTTTCCCCAGTTGCTGAGGAATCTGTGACTGGCTTTGTCATTGGAGAATATTTTGGCAAAAACATGTCACTTTTTGGGGACTGTGGGCCAAAGGGCTGATGCAAAACTCCTCTGCTTTGTTCACTTTGGACTGCCTTGTTCCCTGCCTTTGCCTTAATAACATATCATTTCTCCTCCTGGTGCAGCAAAGCCACAGGGACCCTAATCCCACATTCCCCAGAGGCCCTTTGGAGGCGTAATCAGGGAGGGCAGGCGTGATCAGGGATAAGGTTTGATTCTTTGTCTGCCTCTCCACATTAGGCTTTTCATTTTCCCATTTCTCCCCACAGTTTGTAATAAACACATGGACGTAGCTCAAGGGCAGGAATGAAGTTGAACTTCAGTGGAGGCACAATAGAGGCTATTTGGAAAGTAAAACTTTCAAATGGCAGTTTGGCCTTGAAGAATGGATTGCGCTAGATATGCTTTGTGCCTTGATTCACAATCCCTACATAATAGCATTCATGTACATATATTACCTGGGTACTTTTGTAGACTAAAGCAGTGGGCTGCTTAAAAGATTAGCATCACAGAGGCCGTGTATGGGGACAAGAACCAGACGTCTGGCTTTCTGTGCTGACTGCCACCTCCTGCCGGGCCTGGACCTCTGAGCAGACATCCTCATCAATACCACGGAGATCAGGGTAGAACTGCCTCACAGATTTATTCAGAGCATTTAATGTGATGAATATCATAATAATTAAAAGTTTAATCAATGAGAATTATTTATATCATTATGATAAGATTATTATTTGAAGCCTGGGTTCTGTAATTTTAGCCCATGCTCTGTCCTACTCTCCCTCACTTGCACTTTACTTGTGCGGGTCTCTGTTTTAGCCAATTATTATTTCGTGTCAATTTCAGAGTCATTGTGGTCACCTTTTAAGACGAGCTGTCATTTCAAAGTACCAGCTAAACACAACCAAGACTAACAACTATGAATAATTCCATGGAGCCCCTAAAACACTCTGGCATTTCACTCAAACTCTCATCTATGCCACCAGGTTGTTCTCTCTTGTTCTGTTTCTCTATTCTCCACAGATTTCAGATTAAGTTACTGAAGATGTACGTCATCTTCCTATGAAAAATAATCTAGCAGGAAACAACGTGGAGTAATTGGGCTTCATGAGAGCATCACTGTCAAGTGTGAAAATATATAGGGAGATAATCACATTTTATTTTTTTCTTTTTTGTATATTTTCAGCACGTTCACATCCACGTTCTTCCCAGGAAGGCTGGAGACTTTCACAGAAATGACAGCATCTATGATGAGGTGGGTCTGCTTTCTCTGATCTTATTGTTTGAGGATGTCCACAGGATGAAATCAGCCTAAATAGGTATCATTATATTTACTGTCTTAAATGGGATTCTACGCAATATGATGTGGGGAGCAGTAGTAGAGGTGAAGTAGTCCTGAAAGACTATTACGGGAACTGACGGCAAATGAATTTATAATGATTTCTTTGTCAAATGAAACTGAACAAAATCTAAATGTCCTTGTGATTTCTGCCTGTCATTTACCAGGACATTAAGTGTTGGCATGCAACCATTATCCAATGTCTCCATTGGAGAAATCTACACAACCAATGGAAATAAACCGATTGGTATATGGTTATTTTAGTCAAATGGTATATTTCATATTTTAAATACTTTGAAACTCAGCTTGTCTTGCCAAGTAGAATTTATTCAAAGTCAAACTTTGAAATACCATGAGTAAAAACTAGGTTGGTTTTAGTGATACAACCATTTATAGTAGCCAGTGAAGGGTAACCATGTACCCCACACATGTATAAGTGGATCAGATGGCAGTGGCACCCTGGGGTGCTTGGGTGAAGAGGTTTAGAAGCTATTTCTGGGTGCAGCAAGGAAATGTGCTTTGATTGATTAGCAATGTCTGCTGTGGTATCAAATTGGAAAGAGGTACCATTTTAGCCATCTATTTGACATTCCTGTTCTAACCCTTTGAGAATGATTTTTGTTTTCGTTGTTGCTGCTGTTGTTTTAGTTTGTGATATGGCTCTACCTGGTAAATCCCTATGATTATCTCCACCCGGTTTCCATGATTTAGATAGAACCTGTGCATCATTTGTTTAAGGTTTCTTTGCAATAATTGGGCATTAAGTGACTACCTAGACCCTGAAAATAGAGAACTAGAGGTCAGCAGTTAATATTGAGACATATAATTATTTTTTCTGGGATTCACTGGATCCTTTGATGCAGTTGGTTTCATGCTTTGGGGATATCCCTCACTATATGTGCTTCCTATTTTCCAAAAGCTAAAATAGATCTGTGTACAGTGAAAGTGCTCTAGTCATTGGCTCCCAGGTGCCTATCAGTGGACCAATTGCTGAAAATCTCCTTTCCCAAAATGCCCTAACCCTAATCCAGTAAATTACCTAGGCACTGGGGAATCAGTAATTATGTGAGCCTAATTCCCAGGAGATCCTGATGCATGGGTAGGTATGGGAATAGTGTCTTTCCAAATTTTGGCTTTCCCAAAGTTATATCTTATAATATTACAATCCAAACCCATTTTCATTGCATGTGGAGTGTGGTTTGAGATTGGTAAGAGCTTAAATCAAACTGGAAAAAAAATCGCAATTATGGAATAATTATAAAGAGATGTATTTCTTAAAGATACAATTACTGATCATATTAACATTATCTAAGGTTAATAAAATGTTGCCAAGTACAGGCTATTTTAATGAATAAATTAGCATATGATTTATATACAAGTGAGTACTGCTAAAATGGTATTAAAGTGCTTGAAAACACTTTTTTTTTTTTTTTTTTTGGTTGAACTGTCACCTTGAAATCTTGTTTATATTGCACATGTGCTTGTGGTAGAAGCTGCAGGGCTACATGTCAGCCCAGCTAGAAACACAATGCCCGCTGCTGAGGTTGACGTGTGGCCTTGTGCCCTTCCCTTACTCTGTTGCCCTTGTACACATGATCACATAGGACCTCTAAGCCCCACAGATGAGGCAACTCAGGTCCCTGCTTCCTTCCTTTTTTGGAGAAGCATATCAGGAGAAGCAATTATTGCCAGAGTTTAGTCAACTGGTAAGTAACATGTAGTCTAGATAATAACCACTCGGAGATTAAGGGAGACTGAGGTATGAGATTATGAAGAGATTGAACTTTTTGAAGGCAAGCAGAATTAGGTTCAAATCCCACTGCCACCTGCTGATTGCATGACATTGGATAAGTCACCTAATATCTGTGTTTTAATTCCCTCCTCTCTGAAATAAAGATAATAAATGCACTTTAAAGGTTGTTATGTGTAATATATGACATACTATACATTATAAGCTTATTATAGGACTTGGTATATATAACGCCTTTATTAATAGGTAGCTACTTTCTGTTCTTATTAATTTTGTTTTTCAAAATCTAGCAATGGTGGATAAATGGGAAACCTGGATTCAAAGCGAGATTATTAGATGTTCCTATTCAATACTCTTTCCAAGAGTCAGCTTTCCAGTCTGTCCTCGGCATTTAACCACTAGTTCTCAGGTTCATCTCCCTCTATGTAGAAAGTTTGAGTACAGAATAAGATAATGCCTAGAAAGTAGCATTAGAAGCATAAAGTAGTGCATTATTGGTACAGGATGTGATGTACATTAGACTGAGTGATTTTAATCAGAAATGATGGAGTGATGAGGGGCAGCATTCTTTATACTGAAAAGAGTACTCACTTGAAATTATGCTTCTGTCCATGAAATATAACAGATAGACTGGCTTAGAGGGTGAGGAGTGGGGAACAGTGATAGCAGGAGACAGCTAGATAAAATGCAATTGTATTCCTACTGCTATAGAAATAAAAAAAGACGTCTAAAGAAGCCTTACACTATGAATTAGCTGGGAATGTTGTGTTCTCCCTGGGTACTATTTACAAGGGATAGTGACAAAATAGAGAAGGTTCACAGAAAGATGATTAGGGTAGTAGAGTCTAGAAATAATGACCTGGAGAGTATTGAATGGTAGAGGTGTTTTGTTTGGAGAATGGAAGACTTGTGGAGGGGAGACAGTGACCGGGTAATTGTTTCTAAATACCTAAAAGGCTGTCAGGTGGCTCCAGGGGGAAGATTTAGGACTTTAGATAACAAGGAGGCAGATACCAGCTCCATGTGATAACAGGTCCAACTGATAGGAAGTTCTGAACACTTTTAGTACTTTGAGGGGTGGTGTGGGAGCTTTCTATCCCAGGTTTGTGCAAGCAGAGTGGATGGCCATGATTCTTTTTTGGATGGACCTCATCATTCCATAACTTTACCAATCTGGCTCATTTGATCATTACTTTTAAGTTATGCAAGTTCTGTAACAAATACTGTGAGTCTTTTTTGTTGTTATTAGTATTATGGCATTTGGGTTACTGCTTGCTAAAACATTCATTTTTATTTAGTTCATGGAACTATAAAGTATAACTCTTCTTTGACTTATATGAGACCATGCTCTATTGATTTTTCTCATTCCCAGCCTACTTCCCTTTTCTCCTCCAGCTCATTATTGCATATTAATGGTCCACAGGATTCACTTACTTCCTTGTACTTTTTATTTTGCTTGAAAAGTATTATTTGATGATGTGCTTTATTTTGCCTACAAAGTATTTTTAATGAGTCTGAATGCTATCAGGCATGCCATTCATTCTCTAGGTCACTGCAGTTCCTACCACTCCATCTCTTACAAAGGCTTGCGCCACAAATTTGAGTTTGAGATCCCTGCCTGTTCCATGGGATGCAACTCTGCTCTGTGCCACTCAAATATATGCCACTACTCTTAGAATCCTCTGTCTAGTCCATTGTGCATGCCACTTATCTTTAGCATTCATTATACTTCCTTACTTACTCTTTTATAATTCTATGCCCCTGGGTAAGTTCTTCAACTTCAGTAGTGCCTCCTACCTACCTTCCTTGCTCCTGTTACTCTCATTCTCTCTTTCATTTCTTGCTTTTGTCAAGTGTATTATTCTTGCTCCCACAGCAGGGCCTTCCTGTGGCTTCTTTCATCTTCTCTTTCCTGTCATGAGGCTTCACATCTTCATCCAAATCTCAGCTCAAGTGTAACCTCCTCAAAGAATTCTTTTCATTGATCACTTCACTCCATCGAAGACAGCAATCCATTATCTTCTGCAGGGTAGCTCTATCATATTACCATGTTCATTTCCTTATCACTTCTGACACTTGAAATAATTTATTAGTTTATTATTCAATGTCTGCATCCCTAAGTATAGCTATAAAGCCTTGGAAACAGAGATCTAATCTGGCATAGAGCTGGTCTTTAATAAATATTTGTTGAATGAATGAATGCATGAAAAAACAAAGTGTTGAACTAGAAGATCTTCAAGTTCCCTATAAGTCCTAACATAATTTAAGAGGAGAGAATATCTTACTTTTCAAAAAGGCAATTTATTAACTTATAGCTACTTTGAGTGAGAGTCTGACATGGTGATATCAGTCCTCTGAGGTTAATTTAATGAAGCATTGGTAGAATAAAACCTGTTTGTCAGAAATCAGTGTGCAGACAGCTGCAAATTGTGGCGCATCAGAAAGGCTTGGTGAAGTAATTATTAACCTTGTGTGATTGCTAAGCAAACCTGGTAGGCTCTTGTCAAAGTTGACAAGTAACTTGCCTCCCCCAAATCCTACATTTGTGTGTGTCTAACAAATACAGATGCAGTATCTTCTGAAAGCAGGCTCTGGATCGTCTCTTCTTTATTTGTTTGTTTGTTTAGATTTTATTATTTTAGAGATAGGGGAAGAGAGAGAGGCAGAGAGGGAGAGAAACATCAGTGTATGGTTGCCTTTCACCTGCCTCCAGCTATGGACCTGGCTGGAGACCTGGCTTACAACCTGGTTATGTGCCCTGGCTGGGAATTGAACCAGCAACCTTTGGGTTTGCAGACTGGCAACTTTCCACTGAGCTACCAGCCAGGGCTCTTCCTTTTATTTCAATCTTGATGATTATCTCTGAGTTTATCTTCACCTGCTCTTCCTCCAGCGCTCTGTCTTGGATCTGTCTTTACACATTTTGTTTATTTATTTATTGTCCCTATTTCAGAGAATGAGTCTCTTTTCCTTCTCTCAAAACTGAGTTCAAGTTCCACACTTTCCAAGACCAAATCTCTTATAAAGCCCATTCTTTATGGTTCTCCATGTACATCTTATTTATTCGTTATTCTCAAACTCTTTCTATATCCATGTCCTTTGAATTTACATCATGAACTATTTGAGGCCCTCTCTGAACTCAGTGGACCCTCGATTATCTTGACAAGTTGATGAAGATTATGATAATGACATAAATAGGTCCTTGGATAAAAGACCGTGTACTGCTAATAAGAGGAGGAAAATACACACTGCCTGATGCTATAGTACATCATCCATCAACTCTGTTAGGCTTACCCTGGCTATATCCCGAATAAGCAACTCTTACAGCTGTGATGGACAATTCACCAAGTGTTTATGGGTGACATCGAATGGTTTTGATTGTGCACTGTATATAAAGCCCATTACTGATGAAGGAAATGACTATTAGAACAAATGGGAAAAGCAATCAGCAATTGGACAAATCAACCATGAATTTCAAAGACAGAGCAATGGTAGCAGGTTCAGGCACCTTAGGGGAAACAACTGCTTGGCTTGACACAATGCACAAACACGATCAATTTGTTAAAACGCTGGTCATTTGGCCCTGAGGGCTGGAGAGAATTATGATACTGCTGATATGATATGAACTTGGATCTCTTTTGCATACCATTTGATGATAGGCCCTAAATCCCCAGTTGACGCTCCAAAAAAATAGGAATGTTTCAGTGAGACAGTTAACGTTTTTCTCTCTGGGTTCAATGATGTCCTCATACTGAGGGGATAAGTTTTTGAGTGTTTGAGAATTATGGAGTATAAAATTTGTTACCCCTTGTTCGGAGTAAATAGAATTTCTGTGGGTTCTTCTAACTTTATGAGAATTTTCAACTCAAAGAATCTGGATGCAATATAACCAACAAATAAATGTGTGGTAGTGGTAATTAATAGTTTGTGATGTTAAATGTTCTTTGGATACCTATTTTAATGGTAGAGAGCTGGATAGGCACCTGATTTACCCTTTCCTATGTCAGATTATTACTGAGTTAAATCTCTATGTCCTTTGTAGATGAGAAATTAGTAGAGAAGCATTTATTTGGTTAAAAATTATTTTCACCAATTTTCTTAGAAATAAGAATTCAGGGAGTACACAACTTCTATTAGTTACATTTAGTGAAGTCTATCACATGTGGAATTGTTGAGAAGCACACAGGGCTATAATGGTGGCCTGGTGGCCTTCAGAGAAAGTCATGGAATGATTGGGCACAAGAAGAAACATTGGAGGAAGGCAAAATAGTGTCCGATGATGACAGAACAGGTATCTAGATATAAACCAAGACAAAGGATGCCACCCTAATGGTTTCCCTTAAAGTCTGCTTTGAAAATTACCACCCTAGGTCAGTTTTCCCAGAAATGCTATCCTTTCTCATTTGAATATACTCAATTGCATGTTAGGGAGAAATAAGCAAGAAAATGTTAACTACATGCTAGTCTATCCATAATATCAAAGTAAAACCACTTCTTATGGGCTTCTCCTACAGTGAATGCTCCCTTCAAACACATATCCCTGCAGGACTCTATAGGGAGCGTGTTAGTTAAGGTAGAAAAAGACTGCTCCAAGAAGTCCTTGTTGCTGGCTTGTCTTTTTCCTTGCCTCTCACAGTGACTGCTGCAATCATACCTTAACATCAATAATTAAAAATTGGACCATTTGTATATATTTTTAATTACATAAAATTTATTGACATAACTATTAATAATTGTCATTTAATCATAGTGTCCAAAAATTGGTAACTTTGGTACCTACAATCCACTAAAGAAAACTAATTAGATCTCACATAAGAAAATTTTCCAACTCTATTTTATTTAGAGTTGAGATTTTGAGGAATAGGAATAACAAGGTTTATAAATAAGTTATTTAAGGTAAATTATTAATAAGGTAGGAGTAAATTATGAGCAGAAATGAATAACTAAAATAAGAAGAAATATGAATTAAGCATTGATACTTTTCAAACAATGCAAATTATAATGGTCTCAAAAAGTAAAACCCCCAAACATTGAATCTGTTCTCTCTTTAGACAGAAAGCAAAATAAGCAAAAATTGGGTGGGAGGGGATAAAAACACACAATTTTAAAGGCTAAAACATTTGAAAATATGTTTACTTTTCAATTAGCTGTTATTTATTAAACAAAAGAATGCTGCGGTTATTTTTAATAACCTTTATAGATACATTCCATTACCCCTTAGCTTAGAAGCCAGGGACTCATTCTTAAAAACCAACGGAGGACCATGAGGCCTCCCACTTGCCAGCCTGATAAGGCACAAATAGCCCTGAAGCTGTAGCCTGGGGTTTGGAATCCATGTTTGAGTCACCAAAATGTGGTTGTACTTTTTTCACCATCAGGTCATACCTGTTACCTGTGTGTCCTCTCTCTGTACTTGGCTTATTGTGTTCTAGAGCAGCTCTATCCAATAGAAATATAAAGTGACTTATATATATAATTACAAGTTTTAATAGCCACTTTGAAACAAGTAAAAAGAAATAGGTAAAATTAATTTTATTGATATAATGTTTAACTCAGTATAACCAACATATCACCATTTTAATATGAGACTAATATAACAAATTTCCAGATTTTTCTATCCTCTGTATGTATAAGTTTTTAAAATCTCATATGATTTTACATTTCTAGCATATCTCGATTCAGACTAGCTACACCTGGTTAGTGCCTACCAAATTATATAGTGAAACTCTAGAGTTTATTATATCCCAACAGCTTGATAGTTTTCATAAAGTATAATTTGATTCAAAATCTCATTTATTTTTTACCCTGGCTCTCCAAATCCAGAGGATAATAATTTATTCTTCCTGGTTTTTTAAATTATAAGATAACATAGGAGATATGTCATCTAACAATTGAATTAAGTTCTGTCATCCTGATCAAAGACTGTTGAAGTTTTAAAAGTGACATGAATGTAATACAACAACAATAAAATTACATTAAAAATAAATAAATAAATAATAAAAATGACATGACTTCCAAGATGGATTCCTTTACACAGAGTTTACTTCTATTTTTTTTCACCTTTACGTATTTCACCAGGGATGCTCACAAAATAAAGCATGCATTTTGGAGAATACACAAACCATTATTTTGATCATTATTTCTGTAACCATTGTTCTTCTATGAGTGTCCCAATCAAGCATGAACTTTCTTATTTTAATTTTGGAAAGAAAGCCCTTAAGGGTTCTTTTGAGGCAATATCATGTAGAGGTTAAGTCTGAGAATCAGTATCGAAATTAATTGGTGTTTAGTTTCAGCTCTATGTCCTTAAACAAGTTGCTGTATTTCTCCATATCTCAATTTTTTTATCTGTAAAATTGAGATTATGATGAAGCTGCTATGAGAATTAAGTTATTACATATATACGCTGAGAGCAATGCCTGGCGGGTAGTTAATGCTTAGTTAATGTTAAATCTATGATTTGTGTAATTATTAACATTATCTTGAGGGCGTGTCTGAAAACATTCTAAGGGGTTGGTGGGAGTGAGTGAGAGGAGTTGGAAGCTGGAGTAGGTGACTGGCTAGAGGCCACCTTCTCTGGAGACCCAGGAGGTTTTACAAAACCAGACACATTAAGAGGAGATCATATAGGTTCAGTGTCTTTACCTGTGACCATCATCATGTATGCCTGTGGGCCAACAGCCTTCAGAGACATAGCAGTTGAGGAATTTGTGAAGACTTTAACTTTTGAGCTGCCACAAGTATGCAGCCCACACTATCTAGACATTCAAACACAATGCAGAAATCTCTCCTGGAAAGAAGAAATTCTGGCCTATGATTTTCTTCCAATGCTTCCAGGTTGCTTTAGCTTACTGGCAAGCAGCTTATTTGGAGATTTTTATGACCACCAGATTTAGAGGAGCAAGATGAGAGATGTCCGACTCTCTCTTTGATCAAGAAAACCTAGAAAAGCTTCCTATACCTGCATAGCTCTACATGTTAAATCCACGATTTGTTACAAGTTCTTTAATGTTGCACTTACTACTTACGTCTCAATGTGTTTCATGTTTCCCATATTTGAAATAGGGACGAAAAAATCCTGAAAGCATTGAGTTAATAGTAATAATAAGTTAACAGTAATAAACACTTCTAGGTTTTAATATTTGTTCCTAGGGAGAGGACTAATGAAAAATAGTAATGGAATAAAATTTTTATTGTCATTTAATGAGAGTCTGCAATGAGCAGGGCTCTGTGCTAGGTACTGTGTATATATTACTTTAATCTTCATAAACCTTGCAGGGTAGGTATCATTAATATCATTTAATTGAAGCTAAACCCCACAAAGTGTAAGTGTCTGTCTCAAGACCTTATAACCAGCTCATGACAAAGCTTGTTGATACCAAAGTCTGGTGGACTACAAAGCCTTTTGTCTTAGGAAAATATTATCCTTCATTTTTATGGAAAAATCAAAGATAGTGAATAACTAACTTTCTTAGAGACTGTAACTTTTAATTCTAAATCTCAGTTTCCAGTTTCCAGTTCTCTGTTCAACCTTAGTGACATTTACACACAGACATACCCCACACCCTATATTTTCACTAAACCCTATAGTTTCTAGATGCAACCTTAAAATTAAATGTGTAAGACTTAGAATGGAGGAGATTGGCATGTTGTGTGTGTGTGTGTGTTTCTGCTGTAAGCTTTAGGATACAACTCATTAGTTCCTGACTAGGCACTCTATTATAACTCTTTTTTTTTAAGCTTTATTATTTTTTTTAACACAAGCAAGTCATCTACACATTCCAGCCAAGAGTCTACAATTCCCGAGGTCATCCTTTTTTAACCCTGAATCTCTTAAATACTTTTGCATGTCTTATAGTATATTCATGTCATAACACTAAAATATTAAAGGACACTACTGCCTTGTTTTTACTTCAAAAAGAAACAGCCCTGGCTTACCACTCTCAATGGACCATAAACATCTTCTAGGGAAGCCGCACTGGTACCTGTCGGAAACCCTTACATATGCAGGGACTAAAGAACTCATTGAATATTCCCTTTGCACAGAATGAAGTCTTGTTCCAGCATCTTCTTTTCTCTTTTAAAAAAATTTTTTGGTTCTTCCTTTAAAAAAATCTTCAGAGTTATTGAATAGGAGTTTGGACATTTGAATCAAATCTATATATGATCTAGCTGGTTCCTCTGGTAATCTTGGCCATATCAGTTGATGTGAAGACTGAGGCTGCATTTTTTTCCCTTTCAACCTGAAATAACCCAAAAAGAACAATCTGACTTGTCTTCTTAGGTCATTTTTCATCCACATGATGTATCTACCATTTACATCACTTCCCTGAAGCACTGGGATAGTTTTTTTCTTTTTGGTCTCATCTCAAAGTCAAGAGCATGAGGAACTTGACGGGGTGACGGGGTTTCATCTATTAGTGATCTGGTATAGAGCTGAATTAGATTTCCTGAGAGAGGTTAGGAGCAGAATTGTCTTCAGTTGGTTATGCTGTCAAATAGAGGTGTGATTATGACATTAGCATGCTGATAAGTTAATGTATCCAATGAAAGGCAGTATGGGGTGGGAAGTTATGTTTACCTCCACTAGATAAGAAAACTAAGGCTCAGAAAGACATAGTAGCTCTTCTGAGATCACAGACCTGGGATTCACACTCAGGACCTCTGGATCTGGTCTGGCCTCCCTTCCACTTGGCTGCACTCTAAACTCCCAGAAAGAAGTGCCTTACACACCTTTGTGTTTCCTGCCTCCTCACATTCAATAAATTCCATTATCTGATGGAGTAGGTTTCTCGAGATCATTTGTTTAGCTGAATCCCTGCCACCTGAATTCAGAGGCTTATTCTCCCATTCCTCACCTCTGTGGTTTCCTTTATCTGCTGCAATTCCCTGCGCCCCCTTGGGAGTACTGCCTTGCTTCCTGTCAAAACCACCTCTCATGAAGGAGCCCAGCCCTGGCTGGTGGCACAGTGGATAAGGTGCCATCCTGTGAACCCAGAGGTCACTGGTACAATTCCCAGCCAGGGCACATGGCCAGATTGCAAGCCAGGTCTCCAGCCAGGTCTGTGGCTGGGGGCAGGTGAGAAGCAACCATACATTGATGTCTCCCTCTCCCTCTTTGCTACTTTCCCTTCTGTGCTCTCTAAAAATAGTAAATAAAATCTTAAAAAAAAAAAAAAAAAAAAAAGGAGCCCACATTTAATTGGCACAACAGTATTTCACATTGTTAACCTTCCTGAGAGCTAGCAAAGCCTGATGGGAAATGAAGGGGATTTTAAAGCTGAAATATTAGGCCTTAGTCTAGAGGTCAGTGGGAGTTGGCTGGTAATTCCAGAATCAAGTTGCAAAGGCCGTTCCTGGATCCTGGACCCACCCATTTCTGGAAACTAACAAAAAGTAGTCTAATAATGGCCCCTAAGAGCTCCCGTCATCACTCTAAAATAGACCAATCCAACACAGAACAATCCTTCATATTTTGGAATTCTGTCAAGGTCCTACAGGAAGAAAAAAAAAAAAAAGATATTTCTGTTTTATCCCTTTCTAGGCTCACCAATGTTCTTGTGTCTGTGTCATGATTACCAGATCATGTCAGAGTGTATATCTATAAAAGATGTACAACTTATCTATTTAATTAAAAATATATATCCACCTGGGAAATACTTTAAATTCCAGATAGAAGGATATATTTTAAAGGTATGTATTTATATATATGAGTTTTTAAAATGATTTTAATGCTGAAATACATTGGGATATAATAGTGAGTGAAAGAGTGGCATATGAACACGAATAGAATGGAATCATATGCACCTGGTAATTATAAGGGATTGTGGCTGGATAATGAAATCAGAGATTACACCTGCATCTTTCTTCATATTCTTTGGCATTTTCCAAACTTTACGTAGTAAATAGGCAGTAATTTTGTAATTTAAAGAAAATGTTAGGGATAATTTTTAAAAACAAAAATTCAATGTTCTTTCTCACTCATTGGCAGAGACCACTATTTATTGGTAGTTGGTTGGTAAATGTAGTGAAAAAAAAATAACTTTAGTTTTACTAAAGACCTCATGGGAAATACTCATATGTGACCTATCTCTTAAGTTGAAATACCAAGAGGAATGGCCTTCTGGGGTTTCTACTCTCTGGCTTGTTAGGAAAAACTACTCTTTAGAATATTTTTCATGAGTTCTTGATCTTATGGGTAGACAAGGTGACATTAAGATAGGGGTTCATACTGGCATGACACTCTGCAGTCTCATGTTCCCCATTCATTTGTCTTGTCTCAGGTTTCTTCTCAATCACCAAGTCATTTCTTATTATGTCTGAGGTTCATCTGAGTAGCCTGCACAACACTGACTAATTTCACAATCACCAACTCAACTATAAAAAATGAAATACTTTTTACTCCCCCCAAAAGTTCAGTTTAATATCTTGGCTGGCAGCAGATCAGTCAAAAGCCCAAAGCTAGGTTTTGTCAGTGAATTCAGTGCTGTCTCAGTCAGTTTATGTCTGCTGGACAGCGCCTTCTGGTTTATGAACTCTCCATCCAGCATTCTGTTCCCAGAAGTATATTACATAGGATAGGATCCTACAATCCTTAGGTGTTGTTTCCCTGGCATCTGGTATCCAGGTAGTTTGCCTTATGTGGTCTTTGGTGTATCTGTGGTCCATGTTGACACGTATAATAAGGGAAATCATCCTTTAGGGGATGGTTATCATTGGCCACCTACATCCCATTGTCCTGATATGGCCTGTGGTCACAGCACATGAAGGGTACTTACTTTGTGCCATTTGCCAGTTTTTCAGTGGTTTTATGGGCACAGAAAAGTCATTCTGTCCTTCCACATTTTTCTGAGGCCTATGGAAGATTTAGGATTCCTTGGAAGACACATCATCACTGCAACTCTTCATCACCCTCTTTGCAGAAATATGTACTATTGGAATACTAGATGGGGCATACAGAGGAAAAATCCACTTTAATGTTGAATTCCAAAATCCAGAGGGAAGACTTCCAGAAAGTCACTTGTGGAAGGCAGAACAGTTGCCCCCTAAGGGAATCTATATGACAAAGAAGATTTAAGGTAGCAGAAAAAATTGTATTTGCTAATCAGCTAACTTTAAAATAGGGAGATTAAGCCCTGGGTTCAATTCCCCAGGGCACATAACCAGGTTGCAAGCCAGGTCTCCAGCCAGGTCTGTAGCTGGAGGCAGGTGAAAGGCAACCATACATTGATGCTTCTCTCCCTTTCTTCCTCCCTCCCTGCCCGTCTCTCTGAAAATAATTAATAAAACCTTAAAAAAAAAAAAGAGATTAACCAGGATTACTTAAGTAGACCCAATATAATCAAAAGGGTCCTTAAGTGTGTGGAAATGGGAGGCAAAAGAGTCAGTGTCAGAGTAATGCAGCACAAGAAAGACTCCAGTGGTCATTGCTGGCCTTGAAGATGGCAGCGGGCCATGAGTCAAAAAGTGCAGGCAATCTCTAGAATCTGGAAACAGCAAAAACAATACATTTCTATTCTAGAGGCTGCAGGAGGACCTCCCAATACCTTGACTTCAGCCAGTTTAGACACATTTTGGGCTTCTGACCTCAGAACTATAAGATAGTAAATCAGTGTTGTTTTAAGCCACTGCATTTGTGGAACTTAGTTACAGCAACACACATGAAGGTAATGTATCTCCAAATCTCAGTATTCAGCCAGGGGTCTGGGGGAAGAGGATGGTGGGTAAAGCACAATGGTCTCATGCACCTTTGCTTTCTCCTGTCTCAATCAACCCCTCACCCTCTCTCTGTCCTTCCTCCCTCTCCCAACCTCTCTCTCTCTCTCTTTCTCTCTCTCTCTCTCACTCTCTGTCTCACTCTCTGTCTCACTCTCTCTTTCAGTATTTCTCTTAGCTCTGTCCCTTCTCCAATCTGAAACTGTTTTCAAGTCTGGGGATGGGCAGGTAGAACTACTTAGCCTTCTTAGTCCTGCATGAATCATTTCTCCCTCGAGCTGGGCCAGTGCTTTTTGCACTTAGAAACTAAGTTGGTGAGGACAGAAGACTACTACTGCTAAGCAGTAAATACACTTCCATTTAGTCAGCAGAGGGTCAAGAGAAAAATGGCACACCAGTGATTACTTTGAAATATTAACTTGTCTCATGTGGATGAAA
Source organism: Noctilio leporinus (assembly GCA_004026585.1). Lineage (NCBI taxonomy): Eukaryota > Metazoa > Chordata > Mammalia > Chiroptera > Noctilionidae > Noctilio > Noctilio leporinus. Next base: position 383,294 of record PVIW01000844.1, read on the forward strand.
GCTGAGCAACAGTAACTATGGAAAAAATAGAAACCACTAAGTACCATGACCAGTATGTTCTGGTGAAGGGCTATCAGGTTCAAGGAAGGAAGTGACTACCTTCCTTCCCTCCTAGAGAGGCTCATGTACTGGCTCTATCACTAATGAGAATTCAGTCAATTCCTTTTGCCTGGGGCTCAGTTTCTCTAACCTCAAACTGAGAGGTATTTGTCTCATCTCAGTCACTTCTAAACACACATTCAGCTCTGCATTTCCCCTTTGTAATCCATGACACTAGTTCAATTGACAAAGAACCATCTGCCCCTAGTACTCCCACCTTTTGATTTCTACACGGAGACCACATTAGCATAGCAGAAAGGATATTGACACTGCAATTGACTTTTAAAATTCACTGAGAAGAGGGTATAAAATGAAAACATACCAGATGGAATGTGAGCTTCCTGCTATTTCAAAACTTAGACATTTCCACTAAACATTGGCACAAACTTAAAATTAAATATCATCTTAAATGCTATTTATAGTTTTCAAAGTGACAATAGTCTTTGCAAAGGAGTAGAAATGGTTCTGAGATTAATTCTAATTCCTTTGGAATTTTATTTTGTGGATGGAAATATTAAGAGAATAATTAGTTGGATATGAAAACAATAGGGAGGGTGAATCATGCAGTCAACTGAGACACTACTGTGACCCCACCATTGGGCCACTGGGA
>PVIW01000845.1:0-176877 GCA_004026585.1 Noctilio leporinus
TGTTTTGCTTGTTGTTAGTTTTGCTCATTATTGTCCCGTAATGGGTGAGATCATATGATATTTGTCCTTCACTGACTGGCTTATTTCACTAAGCATAATACTCTCCAGTTCCATCCATGTTGTTGCAAAGGGTACAAGTTCCTTCTTTCTTTCTGCTATATAGAATTCCATTGTGTAAATGTACCAAAGTTTGTGGATCCAATCATCCACTGATGGGCACTTAGGCTGTTTCCAGCACTTGGCTATTGTAAATAGTGCCACTATGAACATAGGTGTGCATAGGTTCTTATGAATTGGTGTTTCAAGATTCTTTGGGTATAGTCCAAGTAGTGGAATTGCTGGATCAAAAGGCAGTTCCATTTTTAGTTTTTTAAGGAAACCCCATTCTGTTTTCCACAGTGGCTGCACCAGCCTACATTCCCACGAACAGTGTATGAGGGTTCCCTTTGCCCCACATCCTTGCCAACACTTGTTGTTTGTTGATTTGTTGATGATTGCCATTCTGACAGGTGTGAGGTGGTATCTTATTGTAGTTTCAATTTGCATCTCTCTGATGACTAGTGATGTTGAGCATTCTTTCATATGCCTCTGGGTCCTTTGTATATCTTCCTCAGTGAGTTGTCTGTTCAGGTCCTTTGCCCATTTTTTAATTGGGCTGTCTGTCTCCCTGGTGTTGAGTTGCATTAGTTCTTAATATATTTTGGAGATCAGACCCTTGTCTGAGGTATCATTGGCAATTCTGTTTTCCCATCCAGTTGGTTCCCTTTGAATTTTGCTGATATTTTCTTTAGCTGAACAGAAACTTTTCAATTTGATATTGTCCCATTTGTTGATTCATTCTTTTATTTCCTTTGCCCTTGGTGAAGTATCAGTAAACATATTTTCGCGCAGGATATCCAAAAGTTTACTGCCTATATTTTTCTCCAGGACCTTTATGGTGGCACTGCTTATGTTTAAATCCTTTATTTATCTTGAGTTTACTCTGGTGTATGGTGTAAGTTGGTGGTCCAGTTTTATTTTTTTGCATGTTGCTGTCCAGTTCTCCCAACACCATTTGTTGAAGAGACTGTTCTTACTCCATTGGATATTCCCTCCCCCCTTTGTCAAATATGAGTTGACCATAGAGTCCTGGGTTAATTTCTGGGTTCTCTATTCTGTTCCATTGATCTATATGTCTATTCTTATGCCAGTACCAGATAGTTTTGATGACAGTAGCCTTGTAGTATTGTTTGAAGTCCGGTATTGTGATTCCTCCTACCTTGTTCTTCTTTCTCAAGATTGTGGTGGCTATTCGTGGGCGTTTTTGGCTCCATATAAATTTTTGAAGTATTTTTTCTATTTCCATGAAGTCTGTCATTGGTATTTTAATTGGGATTGCATTGACTATGTAGATTGCTTTGGATAATATGGACATTTTAATGATGTTAATTCTTCCCATCCACGAACATGATATATGCTTCCATTTATTTGTGTCTTCCTTGATTTCTTTCTTCATTGTTCTGTAGTTTTCTGAGTACAGGTCTTTTACCTCCTTAGTTAAGTTGATTCCTAGGTACTTTATTTTTTTTTGTTGCTATGGTAAATGGGATTTGTAAAACAGGTATTCTTAACCACCATATAATACCTCTACTCCAAATTTATTAGAACTGAAATAAATTGTATATTTTCCATCAGATCTTAAGGACCCTCTCCTTTCCACCACATACACAAAATGCATTTTTATTACTTCAAGACTTTTTCCTTAATCTTCCCCTTTTCTCAAGAACTTTCCTACTGTCACCTCTGGTCTTGTGGTACAACAGAAACAAAATTTCAAGTCAGACTCACTGGAGTTGAATGCCAAATCTGTTCATTACCTACCACCAATTTTTTTCAGATTTCCTAAGCCTCAAGTTCATGTACAAAATACCCATGATAATCATGTAAAATAATATTTAATATTGTTATTTATGTACATGTCTGGATCCCCCTACTAGACTATGGATCTTCAGCTTTTAAAAACTATACACCACAGTAAGAATATATCTTGCATTGCAACTCAGTTCACACACATGCAAATTTCATGAGTAGTGCTTGCCTTTACTACTTGTAGTACACATTGACCTATTCTATTCTATCCCTTTAGTGACTGGTCATGACTCATTAATTTCATAAATCATGATCGGTCAACATTTAAAAAATGCTTGGGTTCTTTTATGTAAGGGGGCATGTTTTGTTTATTTTTGTATTGCTACTGGCAAACACAGCTTCTGGCACAAAGGAGGTATTTAGTAAATACTTGCTATAGGACGGGGTTTCCTTGAGGACAAAAGTCTTATCTTAGTTATCTTGTATGTGTCCCACATTTACAATAATTCTTCTCACAATATTTAGAGAACAAATGCTAAAATTTAGGTCTAATGCCAAGCTTCAGAGATCAATCATTTGAAGCAGTCAATATCTGACAAGTGCCTAATATGTGGCAATACAGAAGTGCCAAATTGCTGGCTTTTCCCCTTAATTGTCTTAAAAGCAGTGGGGGAATTGCTGTGGAAAAATAATGACTACATGTTGCCCAAGTGAGAATTTTAAAAAATGAGTAAGACACAGAGACTATAATATTACCTTTATTAATAATAAAGACTACATCAGAAAACATATAATAATGTGAAAGCCAGTCAAGCCTGTTAATTAAACCCTAATGTAAGGCATTGCTGAACTTGGGTGGCCCTCCCTATGCTAAAAGCCTATGCTGGTGAGGCATAAGGTAGCTTAAGAGGAATGTGGAAAGAAACCCAGCAAACCCAGTTTATTTTTTCTAATCCAGCAGCTAACTGTGATGATTTTCTTTCCAAAACATATCCGTAATTTGTCCACTTTTCATTTTATTGACTACTACCCCAATCCAAGACAACACCTTTTACTTGGATTACTAGAGTTTTGGAATCAATAGGTCTGGGGTAGGGCCTGAGAAGTTGTTTTCTAACAAGTTCTCAGGTGATGCTGATTCTGTTGGCCCAGAGACCATTCATTGAGAACCACTGCTTTAGAACAATGGTTCCCAACTCTGGGGTTCACAACGGAATCAGCTGGTCATTTAAGAACAACTGTGCTTACGCCAGACCCCCACAAACTCTGATTGATTTGGTATGGGGATGAGGGCTTGTCATTTGTTAAGTTTTAAATTTCTATGGGTGATTTGAAATGGGAGTCCAGAGTTGACAAACATTACCAAGATTTAAAGATATAGCTGAGTTGGTTTGCTCTGTGTGGCTTTTGAACTAGGTGCTCCCATAACCTGGTACACTGTTCCTTTTAGGTCTTTCCATGGCTGAACCATTTTCGTCATTTAGGTCTCATATTAAATGTCACTCCTTCGTCCTCTAATCTAAAATAACATCCCTATCATGAAAAAAAAATACAATAAAAACGAACTATTAAAACAAAAACAAAACCGTATCTTTATCACACTGTCCTGCTTGTTTTCAACATAAGATTAGCAGTTCCTGAGATTTTCCTACTTATGCGTATTATCTGTGTCTTCTGACTATAATAAGCAGCTTGAGCATAAACACTTTTGCTTGTCTTACTAGACTGTTGTATCTCCAGCACTTATAACAATGCTTGGCATCTATTAGATGTTCAACATATGTGAAGGAGAGATAAAAGTCTATAATATAAATTCTTTCAGCTCTTCCATATTTTCAACTCAACTAGATTTTAATAAGCTTTTTTTTAAGATTTTATTTATTATTTTTAGAAAGGGGGGAAGGGAGAGAGGCAGAGAGGGAGACATCAATGTATGGTTGCCTTTCACCTGCCTCCAGCTACAGACCTGGCTGGAGACCTGGCTTGCAACCTGGTTATGTGCCCTGGCTGGGGAATTGAACTATTGACCTTTGGGTTCACAGGCTGGCGCCTTATCCACTGTGCCACCAGCCAGGGCTAATAAAATGTTTTATTTATATAATAAAATTGAACCATATATGAAAGAAGTATCAATTTATTTTTTATACATACACCTTAGCTGCACCGGACTCATCCTCTTTTCATAGGAATCCTGTATTAATCTTTTGCAAAGTCATTATCCTTAATATTTCATATATAGTATTTGTTTATAGTACTGTTGCTTAGGGAATACAGTTCACAGAGTAAGGCATCTGGGTATGGTCAGGGTATATTTATTATATCAAGGGGCTTGTGCACTGACCTTTTGTTTTTGGAGAAAGGACAGGGTAAAGGAATTTGTAGACTAGAAAGGTTTTGGAAGGAGCAAGGGTCATAGGCAAACGTGAAGGCTGTATCCGGTTCTTTTTCAAAGCGGCCTACACATGTACTTTTTCCTCTTTTGGGGTACCTCTTTAATGAATGAATGTAATCTGACAGAATTGAGGACTTTCCATTTCAGGTAAAGACAGAATAGTGGATACTATTAAAGTGTCCTGTTTCGCAGTACTGTGTTCAAGCCAGTGCAGCAAATCTTCAGCTGTGGGGCATTGGTTGCTTGGTGTCAAGGACGCAGCACAGATGGAATTGACAACTGAGGTAAATTAAGGGCAAAGCAGACCATCTCGGACCATTTCTGAAATATATTACCTATGAAAACATAAAACAACATCTGTTACAGGAAGAAAAGGGAGATTCCGTGCCTCCAGGCAGTTGCTTTGGCAGGGATGCGGGTATTTCCTCAAAAGCCCCAAGTATGTATGTGCAACCTTCATCCCCAGGTACAGGGCTAGGTTCAAATGCAATCAATTTTTCAGGCAGCTGCCACCGCTTTCTTTCCAAATCATGCTTCGTCAGTCATGGCTTTAAACAAACGCCTTGGTATATGGAATAATAGTTGAAATCACTCCGGTGCTTTGGGATAGCCAACTGTTGGGTTTCTGGGAACACAAAACCCGCAGTTAGTAGAGACAGTGGTTGTGGCTTGTTAAAAACCAAAGACAGGAGAACAAGGGAGCGAGTAGCAAAGCCGCTGAGACGTGGTGCATTCTGGGAGTTGTAGTTGCTGTGGAGCTGCCTTCTCAAGCCTCCATTGGACTCTGGACTCCATCTCCCATCCACCCCTGCGTCACGGCGGAGGCAAGGGGTGGGAACTTTCGGTGAGGAGCTGCCGCAGGGGGAGGGGGCCTTGGGCTGTGAAGCAGCTGTAGAGGTTGCCGGGTGCCGGCAGACGTTTTCTGCCGTTTGTGAGAGCCACGGGAACCCTTGGGACGGTAGGCCACTAAGGCTGTGGGATCGCTGTGCGTCCTCGTGCCTGCCCTCTCACCTAACCACAGGCTCGTGGTGTCCGCCATGGAAGCTTATCCGGCGGCCGTGGTCTTCGGGCGCCGTGCCCCTGGCTCCCGGGAGCGATGAGTGGGTAGGAGCTCCTCGCGGCACGCCTCTGCGGACCAGGGCAGGAAGGGTCAGTCAGTTGGCCAGTTGGCTGCGGTGTCCGCCCCGCGCCGCTCCGCCCCGCCCCTTGGGGGCGCTGTCCGCCCCGCGCTGCCTGGAGCCACCCGGTGGGGGCGCTGCCCAGGGGCTCCCGCCTCCCATGCCGCCTAGGTGCGGCGCCGCACTTGGTGCCAGCCACTGAAACCTGGCTGCCGGCCCGCCAGCGCCAGTTGGCCCGCTGCTCTGAGGCGTCCGACCACCCACCCACCTACCCTAACCCACAAGATGTGGCACAACATTGGGCTGACCCTGCTGGTGTTCGTGGCCACGCTGCTGATCGTCCTGCTGCTGATGGTGTGCGGTGAGTGGGGCATCCGCCGTGGGGCGGTTGCACGCTGCGGTACACGCTCGATCTACTCGGGTTGCTGACTTGTTCTGTCTGGTTAAAAAAAAAAAGTCTTAAAAGCATCTATGGTCCACTCACCTCTGGATTGAGCCCAGAGATGTACCCCTAACCCATGACAGGCCGCCTGGCATCCTGGAGAGAACAGGGACAGGATCTAGGTCTGGTCATCTTCAGTCGGGGTTAAAGCAGATATTGCTTCACCGGCAGCGTCTGCTCTTGATTGCCATTCTTACCACAGTCTGCCCAGATTTTAACCTTGGCCTGTATTCGAAGGTGAACTGATTGGTTACTCCTTTCACTCTTTTTTGCAGATATTTACCCTAAAGTAAAGAGGGGTTTCACTGCCGTCATTTAATCAAGAATAGGGTTAAACTTGTGTTGGAAGCACATGTGGAATTGTTTATTTACTTGGAGTTCAGGCTTAAACTACACTACAAAGAAATGTTGAGACTAGGTAGAACTTAAAAACCTTGGCTATATTAAACTTCCTGAGTCAGGTAAACCAACTCTTAGTTTTGTAATAATGGTGCTGTTTTGTTTGCTGTGGGTTTTTTCTTTCTTGGAATGAGAGGACATAAAACTTTCTTCTCAAGGCAATATTAGCACAGTTTTAGATCTTTTTGATTTCTTTATACACAGGAGTTGATAACCACAAGTGGCCTTTTAGCAGAGTGTCAGAGCAACTGAAAATTTGGGAAGTATTTCAAATCAGATATCAAGGAGTTTACTTTCTCATAATTGCAATATTGAAATCATGGTTTCAGGTTAATGCAATAATTGCTCAGAATTCAAAATAAGTAGTGTGTATTCATTGCATGATTGGTGTACTAACTGCTTGCTGTCATAGTTGTGTTTGGCAAAGGTATGTGTGTTTGTGCATATGCATGTATATGTATTTGTATTTATATACTTTCATATACATACTTTTAATTTTCTTGCTTTACTAAGGCACCAGAGTGAAGCTTCTAACTTCCTGCTGTTGTTTTCTGATGATAAAACAATTGAAAAGTTTTTCCATTTCCTGCTCTTGATGTCAGCATTGTGGGTATTTCCAATTCTTGAAGTAAGGAAAACCAGATCTTTGTTTGGATATGAGGAAGGAGGAAAGCATATGTTTTCTTTTCTAATTGGAAGATGCAGGCTACCTGGAAATGGTGATGTGACCTGTAGACTGTGTGATATGTGATGACACCTTTGATAGAATAGTTTCAGAAAACAGAATTAGAGGTGAGGTGTAGTAAGTAAAAGACACTTTATTTTCATTGGAATGTTCGAGAACTAATAACATTATGGGGAGGCAATCCAAGGCCTTTTTTGTTTGGAGAACTAATAATGGGGAAGTTTCATATTTTGACTAGGTCAGCCCTAGGGCTTGGAGAGAAGAGGGAAGGATCCTGCCAGACTTGAGAGAGAAACTAGGGTGCTGTATTAGTTTGCTAGGGCTGCCATAAGAAAATACCACAGACATTAAACAACATAAATTTATTTTCTCACAGTTCTGGAGGCCAGAAATCTGATATCAAAGTGTCAGCAGTGTTGATTTCTTCTGAAGCCTCTCTTCCTCAGATGCAGTGTTCTCCCTCTGTCTTCACATGGCCTCTGCAATGTCCTAATCTTTTCTAATAAGTACACCAGTTATATTGGATTAGGGCCCCACCCTTATGAATTTCTTTAACCTGAACTCTCTAAAGGCCTCTCTCACCCAGGCTGGTGGGGTTGCTCAGTTGTTTGGAGCATTGTCCCAATACACTAAAAAGTTGCAGGTTCGATTCCTGTTCAAGGCACATACCTAAGTTGCTTGTTGGATCCTGGGTCAGGGTGTATATGGGAGGCAATGGATCAATGTTTCTCTCTCTCCTCTTTCTAAAATCAATAATAACAAAAATATCCTCAGATGGAAATTAAAATAAAATTAAAGGCCTCATCTTCAAATGCAGTTGGCAATGGAGGTTAGGAATCTATGACATAGGTATGTCCTGTGGAAATCACAGCCAGTTTATTTTAGAACTCTTCCTGGGGTCTTTTACACAGTGAATTGATTTTCAAATTTCAGATTCCCAGGCAAGGTTTCCTTATTCTTTCTATATTGGTTGTGTCTATTTTATTAGTCACCCCTTCATTCTAAAATGTTTCATACTCCCTTGTTAAGATCAGTAACAAAGGGCTTCTGTATTGCTAATTATGTGGTCACTCACTAGTCCTAATTTTATTTAACCTCTTATACAAGTAAGATTATTTCCATGAAGCATTTCTCTTGGCTTTTGTACACATATGTACTTTTATGATGTTCTTCCTACCATCTTGTCTAATTATCTTTTCCTGGCTTCTCATCTCTTAGAATTTCTTACCTTTTTAAAATCACGATTTATGATAGGAAATACATTTTACATTATTTTCAGTACATTCATCCATACACACACACACACACACGCGCGTGCATATATGTGTGTGTGTGTGTGTGTGTATATATATATATATATATATATCATCTCTTTATGAAATAAAAATTCTATGGACTAGTACCTACCGTTACATGATGAGTTGCATGCTATTTCATACTTCTATAATGTACTATAGCCTAATAGAAATATTATTTCTATTTTTGATTTATTTTCATTTTCTACCTAGATGATGTATTATCTAGTCCTAGAGATTTAAATATTAACTAACTGTAACTAATGACCAATATTAATATCTCCAGCTTTCTGTTCTCTCCTCCATCCCAAACACATGCTTTGAAAATTTTTTTCTTACTATCTCCACTTGGAGATTTCATAACCATCTCATATTTCATGAAGATGGTTTCTGACTTAACAATATGGTTCAATTTAGGATTTTTTGACATTTTTCATTGACAATTGTGCGAAGTCTATGTACATTCAGTAGAGACCATACTTCACATTTTTAATTTTAATCTTTTCCTGCACTAGCAATATGCAGTTGTTTACTGTTGTGAGTTGGGCAGCACATTAAGCCACAACTCCCAGTAAGCCACAAGATCATGACGGTAAACAACTGATCACAGGGTAAACCATTGATTGATACTCTGTAAGAGTACTGTGTTATGTTTTTTAGATGTGGTATGGCATCCCATTATGTCTACAACACATCTGTCTGTATGTCCTGCTGCTGGTGAGAAGAAGAATGCAATTACTCTTGAGCATATTTAAGATAGGCCAGGCTAATCCATATTTTGACTGTGTAAATAGTCCCTGCTGGTCAATAGTGTAATATGACTACACTTCTTTTCTTATGTTCTCCATTTTTTTCATGTTAATAATTGCAGGGTTTTTAAAAAAGTTTATTGTTGTTGTATTACATCCATCCCCTTTTTGCTTCCCACTGTCCCCCTCCCCACCTAATTGCAGTTTTAATTGACCTAGTATTACTGTTTTTTATGTACATGTTATTTGTCCTCCTCCCCCATGTTCCTAATCTCTTACATACACCTATCAGAAACATATGCTATATGTCCAAAGAAATTGTTCTCTCCTCTCTCCTCTTTCCACCTCCCCAACTCAGTCCCAAAGCCATCTTCCTTCTCAACAGCTTTTATGCTTAACCTATCTATCCTTTACCCTCTCTGCTAGAAACTCAGATCTCATTTCACCATCTTTCTCAGTCATCATTCTTGTTTTGTTGGAGCACATTTTTTAGTAGTTTCTAAGAAAAATGCATGGAAAATAATTTCTCGAGCTAATGCCTGCCTTAAAATGTCTTTTTAATAATCATTGGTATTCTGAAACATCATAATATGCCTTGGTGTGGGAGAAAGCCAAAATCCCTCTCTTTGCAGTTTGGGGATGGGGGTAGGACACTGAAGTAAGCCTTTTTTCCTGAGAGAGGTACTTTGCATACCTATGGCTAGTAGCTAGTGTCTTAGTTATGCAAATGACTAGTGAAACCTCTTACTCCAAGAAAGTGGGAGGGGTTTTGACCAGAGAATGGTGATGATGGAATTTACAGGGCTATGAGAGATTTCACAGGTGGTCACTATTGGTGCCATATAATTGAGTCACAGGCTGCCATTGCAGCTTAAAATAGGTCAGCAGACTCCTGGTTGCCCTCTCTTCGCTGGATGAACATGCAGAGGGGCTCCTCTAGAATGACATGCAGAGAGCCATGTGGTCGGTCTCTCTCTCTCTCTCTCTCTCTCTCCTCCCTGGGATGGACTTGCAGACAGGGACACCCTTTCCTCGATGGATCCATAGACAGACATGCAGCCTGAGACCTCACCTGGTTTGAGAAAGTGGGGAGCAAAGGGGAGAAAGGGGGACATGCAGCTTGCACAGAGATAGGGAGTTAACAGTGGTGTAAAGTTGGGGAGCATGCACAAGATCCTCCCCTAATTGGGTATAGCAGCTGCTGGAAACTTTGAATTTGTAACTGGAATGCAAAGCTATGAACTGTTGTGTTTCTGAAAGATGGTATCTTTTGCTAACGTAATTAGGTAGGACCATGAGTTTTGGGTGTTTTTAAAGGGAGTGGGATTTAACGGTATCATTGCACCTTTAATATAAATCTGTATACCCCTCAAACAAAATACCTTTCCTTCTCACCAAATTCTGTTATTAAGAGTCATTTCTGGTGGAGGGCAAATCGAGCCCATGGAAACTGGGGACCCCTCTCAAGGGTCCTATTACATGGTTTTTCATTTTTCTGGGTCCTTTGGTTCAGGTTTTATTCTGCATTTCTGGGAAATTTTTCTGTTATTTTTAATAATTTTCTGCCTCCATTTTATTTCTGAAACTTGTTGGGTGTTGGACCTCTTGGGCTGATATTATCTGCTATTTTTCTGTCTTCTTTCCTTTTCTGGGGATGTTTGAGCTTTTATCTTCTACCTCTTTAGTTTTAATTTTAGCTATACAATTTTTAATTTCAGAAATTTCTTGTTTTCCGATTACTCCTATAGCAGCTGTTCTTGCTTCATGTAATGTTTTATCTCCATGAGCATAATCAAGTGTTTTTCTTTTCCCTGCACTGCCTTAGTTTCTTCCATGTATTTTCTTTTTTGCATGTTTGCTTCAGTGATAAATTCTCAGTGTGAGCTCTGGGCTCACTGCAGGATGATTGGGCTTCTTTAGAGGAATTCCCAGTTGTGTCTGCATATCTATTTCGCTGGGGTATTCCATCTCCAGAGAGGAAAACTCATTACCTTATTGGGTGTTGTAAACTTGACTGCCTGCATGACAGTTCTTTCATCCCATCCCTTTTTCTAACCTTCCCTCCCCTCTTACCATCTCAGGTCTTGATCTTTTCTATAGTTCTTGATTGAATTTTGGCCCCAATTAGTATCCCCCTCTCCTGCCATTCACATTTTTGTTTCTTTTGCTTTGTTATCAGTTACTACCTCTAGCTGACCTGTAGTGTGTGAATTCTGAAGAGTGCAGTTATTAATATTGGGGACAGCCCTGGCTGGCAGCACAGTGGATAGGGCACCAGGCCTGCAAACCCAAGGGTCGATAGTTCAGTTCACTAGGTGGGGCACATGACCAGGTTGCAGACGGGTCTCCAGCCAGGTCTGCTGCTGTGGGTGAGTGGGGGGCGGCCATGCATTGATGTTTCTCTCCCTTTCTGCCTCTCTCCCTTCCTCTCTCTTTGGAAATAATAAGTAAAATCTTAAAAAAAAAAAAAAAAAAAAAAAAGCTGGGGACAGTGAAATAGACAGTTTACTTAGGACTGAAGAAGACAACAGGGGAAAGTAGGTGGGGCTGCTGTCAGCTCACAGGGAAGTCAGATAAAAGGGTGCCTTGAAGACAGCTTTAGGGAGTCGGCCCAAGGATGAGCTGCTGTTGTCCATTGCTCCCCTGGTTGTAAGTCTCCTGGGGACCCTTAGAGTTTAGGAGGTATATGTTGGAGGGGAAGGAGAGGAGGAAGGGAAAGGCAATCCATGCTAGATCCTTTGTTTCGAGGGTTGTAAAGGATGAAAGTTTAGGGGAGAATCTCAATAGAATGCATACATTTTAGTCTTATGTGCCAAAATAAAATGTATTCTCTTAGCTTCATCTGCCCTTGGGTGTGGTTGGCAAATGGCCCTAATTGGATTTCTGCTGTCTCCCAGAATAGGATGGTTTAAGCTATTTGGCCTCTGGTTGGGGAGGAAAAGTGTAAACCATTTATTCTTTAGTGCCCTTGGTTATGGAAAATAGGATAAATTAGATAGCTGCAAACTGTTCTCTCTTTTTTTTCTTTCTTTCTTTTTTTTTTTTTTAAATAGCTTTTTTTTTTTTTTTTTTTTAAGATTTTATTTCATTATTTTTAGAAAGAGGGGAAGGGAGAGAGGCAGAGAGGGAGAGAGACACCAATGTATGGTTGTGTTTCACCTGCCTCCAGCTACAGACCTGACTGGAGACCTGGTTTGCAACCTGGTTATGTGCCCTGGCTGGGGAATCGGACCTGCGACCTTTGGGTTCGCAGGATGGCGCCTTAACCACTGTGCTACCAGCCAGGGCCCTTTTTTTAATTTTTTTTTTAATTAAGATTTTACTTATTTATTTTTAGAGGGCGGGAGGGAGGGAGAGAAGGAGAAACATCAATGTGTGGTTATCTCTCAAGAGCCCCAACCAGAGACCCATCCTGGAACCCAGACTTGTGCCTCAACTAGGAATTAAACCAGTGACCCTTCAGTTCACAGGCTTGTACTCAATTCACTAAGCTTTTTAAATATATGTTAGATTTTCAAGGAAGAAGCGGGGAGACATGTAAACCAGCTCACAGCCTTTATTGGGGAGGTCCAAGCAGACAGGCTGAGTCTAGAGTGACTGTAGCCCCTAGCAGAAACAGTGTTGGTGTTGTTACATTACATTCATCTCATTTCGCCCCCTCTCCTCCTCCCCTCCTTACCCTCCTTACACCCTCCACCATAGTCAATCCCACATGTTGTCCATGTCCATGAGTTATCCATGCTGGTTCCTTTAGTAAACCTCCCCTTCTTTGCCTCCTTCTCCCTGCCTCTCTCCTCTCCCTTGCTCCCCTCCACATACTGAAAGTGTGTTCCTCTTATTGATATCTCTGGTGGTTTTGTTTGCTTGTTTGTTCATTAGTTTCCTGTATTAAGTGAGAACATGTGGTATTTAATTTTTGCTGCCTGGCTTATTTCACTAAGCATGATACTTTCCAGTTCTGTCTATGCTATCGCAAATGGTAGGAGTGCTTTCTTTCTTTCTGCTGCATAGAAAGACATTGTGTAAATGTACCATAGTTTTTTTATCCATTCAGTAACTGAAAGGCACTTAGGTCGTTTCCAGCTGGCTATTGTAAATAGCACTGCTATGAACATAGGGTTGTATAGGTGCTCCTGAATTAGTGTTTCAGGATTATTTGGGTATAATCCTAGCGGTGGTGTTACAGAAACAGAGATGACCTAAGAACATGACCTCCACGAGGCAAGGAGCAGCAAAGAGACTATTTAACGCATGCGGAGTACCCTCCAAAGGCTGAGCCCCAAGTTCCATTTCGAACTTGGTTTTTATGCGGGTGCATAAGGGGTGGGGTTGCGGTTCTGGCATTAAGCAATAACACAGAAGCAGAGCAGTGAGCAGTGGTTATTGTATTAACCGGATACAGAGGCAGGTTATTATACCAGCCAAGTGTGTCATTCTGCAACGTTGTATCAGCCAAGTGTGGCGTTCTGTAATGTTGTATGTTTTATTTCCCTTATCAGTGGAATCACTAGGTCATAAGGCAGTTCAATTCTTAGTTTTTTTGGAGGAAATGCCATACTGTCTTCCAAAGTGGCTGCACCAGTCTGCATTCCCACCAGCAGCGCACCGGGGTTCCCTTTCTCCACATTCTCACCAGCACTTGTTTGTTGATTTATTGATGATGGCCATTCTGACAGGTGCAAGGTGGTATCTCATGGTAGTTTTATTTGCATCTCTGTGATGATTAGTGATGTTGAGCATTCTTTCATGTGCCAATGGGCCCTTTGTATGTCTTCCTTGGAGAAGTGTCTGTTTAGGTCCTTTCCATATTATTTTATTTTGGGTTGTTTGTCTTCTTGGTGTTGAGTCGTATTAGTCCTTTCTATATTTTGGATATCAAACCTTTGTTTGAGGTGCCATTGGCAAATATGTTTTCCCATATGGTTAGTTCCCTTTTTATTTTGCCGATGTTTTCTTTGGCTGAACAGAATAGTCCCATTTATTTATTTGTTCCTTTATTTCCCTTGCCCTGGGGGATACTTCAGTGAAAATTTTGCTGCATGGGATATCTAGTTTTTTTGTGTGTGTATGTTTTTCTCTAGGGCTTTTATGGTGACGCTGCTTATGTTTAAGATTTTTATCCATCTTGAGTTTATTCTGGTGTATGGTAAAAGTTGGTGGTCTGGTTTCATTTTTTTTGCATGTGCCTGTGTAGTTTTCCCAACACCCCAAAACCTATGGGACACAGCAAAGGCTGTCCTTAGGGGGAAATTCATAGCAATACAGGCGTACATAAAAAGGCTAGTAGAAACCCATAGAAACAACCTAACTATAAAGCTTCAAGAACTAGAAGAGCAACAACAAACAAAGCACAGAGCAATCAGAAGGAAGGAAATTTTCAAGGTCAGAGCAACATTAAACAACATAGAGACTAAAAGCACAATTCAAAGGATCAATAAATCCAGGAGCTGGTTCTTTGAAAAAATAAACAAAATTGATAAACCATTAATTAGACTCATCAAAAAAAAAAAGAGAGAACCCAAATAAACAAAATCAGAAAGAGAGAAGAAATCATAACCGATACCACAGAAATACAAATTATAAGAAATTACTACATATAGTAATATAGTTCTAGGACAAGAAATTTGACAATCTGGGTAAAATGGACAAATTTCTGGAAATGTATAACCTACCAAAACTCAATCAAGAAGAAGCAGAAAACCTGAATAGACCAATAACAACTAGTGAAATTGAAGAAGTAATCACAAACCTCCCAGTGCACAAGAGCCCTAGACCAGGTGGCTACACAAGTAAATTTTACCAAATATTTAGGGAAGAACTAACTCGTATCCTCCTCAATCTATTCCCAAAAACCCAAGAATAGGAAGGACTCCCAAATATTTTATGAGGCCGATATTATTCTAATCCCAAAACTAGGTCAAGACCCAACAAAGAAAGAAAACTACAGGCCAATATCTCTGATGAACACTGATACAAAAATTCTCAATAAAATATTGGTAATCCATATCCAGCAATATATTTAAAAAAAAAAATCATACGCCACGACCAGGTGGGATTCATCCCAGGAATGCAAGGATGGTTCAATATTCACAAATTGATAAATATAATACACCACATAAACAAGCTGAAAGACAGAAACCATACGATCATATCAATAAATGCTGAAAAGGCATTTGATAAAATACAGCACTTTTTTTATGATAAAAAACCTCAACAAGAGGTTATTATTGAGAGGTACTTCTTCATTGGCATTTTCCCCCTTTGTTCCTGTATTCCTGTCTCTTTGTTTCTTCATCTTTTTAGCAGGCCTTTTAGCATCTCTTGCAGTGCTGGTTTAGTGGAGGTGTATTCTTCTAACCTTACTTTGTCTGGGACACTCCTTATTTCACCTTCCATTCTGAACGAAAGCCTTGCTGGATAGAGTATTCTTGGTTGCAGGCCTTTGTTTTTCATTACTTGGAGTATTTTTTGCCATTCCCTTCTGTCTTGTATCGTTTCTGTTGTGAAGTCATTTGATGACCTTACTGAGCTCCCTTATATGTTATTTGCTATTTCTCTCTTGATGCGTTTAGGAATCTCTCTTTGCCTTTGAAGTTTGCCCTTTTAATTATTACTTGCCTTGGAGTAGGCCTGTTTGGGTTCATCTTCATTGGGACCCTCTGTGTTTTCTGAACTTGAGTGACCCTTCTTTCACTCATCATTTTAGGGAAGTTTTCTGTCATTACGTTTTCAAACAGATTTTCTGCCCCTTGCTTCTCTTCTCCTTTGGATCCCTATGATGTGGATATTGTTGTGTTTCATGTTGTTCTGTATCTCTTTTAAAACCTTTTCATTCTTTTCCAGTCTTTTTTCATTTTGTTGCAATGTCTGGTTATTTTTTACCCAGTTGTCCTCCAGTTTGCTCCCTGATCCTGTTCTCTGCTTCATCTAACCTGCTTTGAATTCCTTCAATTGTGTTATTCAGTTCTGAGATTGTGTTCTTCATTTCCTCCTGGTTCTTACTGATGGTTTTTATGTCATTTTTAATGCTGGTATAATTTTCAGTAATTTCCTTGCAGTTGCCCTCAAGTTCTTTGTAGTTTTCTTTGAGTCTCGTGAGTTTATGGAGCTTTCTTATAATGATTTCTTTGAATTCTGTGTCTGATAGTTTGCTTGTTTCTATTTCATTTCTCTGTCTGTCTGGTGATTCTTCTTTTCCTTTTGGCAAAGGACTATTTCTTTTTTCCCTATTTTGGGTGTCTGTTATTGCTTGTTTTCATTTCTTGTATTAATCTGCTTTGAATCCCTGCCTTCGTGGAGTGCCCTTCTGTGGTAGGAGATTTGTGTGGTTCAGTGGTGCAGTCTCCTAGATTTCCTCAACTTGCTGCTTTTGGAATGCCCTTTATGTCATTAATTTGGGCTGTCTGTTGTATTTTGGATTTGTTTTATGTGTTGCTCCTTTTAATCCAGTTGGCTGATTGAGAGACACTCCTTCTACCGTGTCTCATATGCTATTATTGAGCTGCACCTAAAACAGAAGTGCCAGTCCAGGCAAAATAACCCCACCTTCAAAGATATTTTACTCCCTTAATACCACTTTCAACTGAATATTAGCCTAGCTATATACCCAAACCCTACCCATAATCACACCCTCAGCTGCAAATGAGCCAATCTTAATAAGGATGTAAATATAATATTGTTATAAGAGGGGAAAAACAATTGAGTTGACTTAAGTATAAATAATTTTGAAGGGTGCAAAGGAGTAGCAAAGATAGTGGTGAGAAGTGGTATGCAAGAGAGAAAGCAAACTTTACCTCTTATATAGAAATGGGGAGGGGATGAATCAGAATGCCGTGAATGCGAGTAAACAGTATTAAGCCTCATCAGAAGTTATATATATTTGTATTTGCATATATATACCTATATACAGATATTGTGTGAGGGAACAGACACAAGTGAGAGAACTACCATGAGGAAGTTGACTTAGAAAAGTAATGAAAAAGAAAAGCCAAAAAAAAAAAAAAAAAAAAAAAAAAAAAAAAAAAAAAAAAAAAAAAAAAAAAAAAAAAGGAAGCGGGGGAGAAGAAGAAAAGGAAAGAAAAGGGGAAAAGGAAAAAAGGGGGGATTAAATAAAAATGTGAATCCAGTTGGTAAGTTTTGTCAAAGCACTATTAATGTATGAGCTATAATTTCTATAGGTGACATGGGAGTTCAAGGTCAAAAAGAGAAAAAGAGATTAAGAGGTGTTTGGAGGAAGAGGGGGTGGTTTATAACTCTGTTTTATAACTACATTTTATAGCTAAGTTTTTAAAGTTGCTGCATCTTACCTCTCTGTCCACCCTCAGTGAACACTGATTGGTCAAGGTGGAGTGAGGACAAGTGTGTTTTTTTAGCAAAAAAAAAAAAAAAAAAAGAATGTAGCATCTAGTAGCAAATGCACAAAAAACGGTTTTAAGAGGCTGGGAAGGGGAGGAATACTTAGATTGAGGGCTGGAAATGAGGTGTAGCAGGAGAGTAAGCAGACTTTTAAAACAGGAGTAAGAAGAGGATCTTGGATAGTTAAATGAATTAAGAGAAGAGAGGAGTAAAAATACGGGATTTGGGATATACTATGATATAAACACTTTATTTAAAAAGTACTAATTGTGAAGGTTGGAAGTAACTTTTGAAAAGGATATGTTGGGTGTGAAACCCCTGCAAGGCAAGAGCTGACCGTGGGCGGCCCCAGCCTCTCCCTCCCCTTTTCCTTCTACACAGGGCCTCCGGCAGAACTGCTTAAGGGACCTGCTCACTCTCCTTCCCTCTTTTTGTGGAATCCTAGCAAAAGCCTAATGTGTATTATTAGCATTATTGAAACTAGGAAAGGAGGAAGCTTATTTAGAGACCTAGTTAAAGAAAAGCGCAGTCGCTCTGCAGGGGACCTCTGCAGGGACCCCTGCAGTCCACAAGTGCAGGGCAAGAACCTGCTGGCGGAAAAGACTGTTGACCCAACATATTAGGGCAACCTGACAGCCCGGAGACAGGCCGATTAAGGCCTCAAGACCACCTCAGACCCCCAACCCTGATAGTCAATCACTAACTACCATCTTATCTTCTGTACCCGGGCTCGCTTGTTCTGCTATAAAAAGCCCTCGCTGTAAGCGACAGCGTGCGCCTCATGAGATCGAGGTTGCCCCTGCGCAGGTCTGTTTTTTGGCCAATAAACTTTTGTGTTTGGTGACCCGAAAGGTCTCTGGCGTTTGGTTCGTGCTCGTGCACAACATTGGGGTTTAATAGTTCATGTAGCTCTTGGTGTAACTCAGGTGCTTGAGATCAGCGGCAATCCGTTTCTTGGGTCTGCCTCTTTTTCTTGGTCAAGTCTCTGCAATCTACAGTCAGACTACGGGCCTTGGAGTGGCAGGGCCTATGGCTATCACAGGCAAGGCTGGTTCTGAGTGCCACACCCCCAGTAGGCTGAAACCCTAGATGGGTTTCTGTACTCTCAGGGTTTTGGGGCCCTCCCTTTGTGGGCTGGTTCTGTGGGGATCACCGCAGGGCACGCTTAGTGCAGGGGATGGCTATTTCTGCCCCACCAGCTCCTCAGAGAGGTTTCTGCCGTCTAAGATGGGCACCTGGTTCTGGGCAGGGGGCAGGTGGGTGGGGGTGGGGGAGCCTGCAATGCACTGTGTGTACAGGAGATGGCTAGCCCTCCCCCGCTGGCTCCTAGATGAAGTTTTCGCTGTTGGCGAAGGGCACCACTGGTTACACCAGCAGCATGCTCCCCTCTCTCTCAGTTTCAAGCTCTGGTGTTTTTCGGAGCCTATGTGAAGGTGTGGGTGTGCAGGGTTGGGCCTCCCTTCCTACTGGGGCTTCGAGCTGCCCTCACCCCAGGTGGCACTGTGGCACAGTTTTCCCACCTTCACACCATCCTTGCCGGTGCACTCCCCGCTCACCTGCTACCCCTGGGTCTCTGTTCCTCCACCTCTGGCCCTGGGAGGTGCTTCCTCTCTCTCAGCCTCCCCCTGGCAGCTCTCACACAGTCCCTCCCCTGTAGGAGTTCAATTCCTCAATCTCCCCGAATTTACGCTCACTGTCCACACTTCACTGCTCAGATTTCTTGTCATCAGGGAGCCTGAAACTATCTCCAGTCAGAGCCACCCCTCTGGGCAGAGCTACTATTGCCCAGAGCCGACCTTGGCCTACCGGTCAGCCAGTCCCAAACTGTCTCACTTGCCCTCCTGTAGGTCTCTGCAGCCTCTGGGCTGTGCACCCCTGGGTCCAGATGCTTACCACTCCAATTCACAGGGACCTGCACGTGTCTTGTGCTCCCTATCCTATCCTCCAGCTGCGCCAGTGCTTGAGAATGCCGTCAAGTCTGCCCTCTGAACTGTTGCCACCTTCCCTATCTTACTTCAACAGTGGGGGGGTTTTAAGGGGTGGGAAAGTTGGCTGAACTTCCAAAAGTCTGGATGGAGTTAGTGATAAGGGAAGTAGGCCCCGAAAACTGGGAAGTTGCTAAAATCTTGTCAGCAGATAAGGATATCTTTAAAGGATACTGGCTGTCACTGGTGCCTGCAGTTACTGTGGGGGCAGCAGATTTATTGGGGGCCAGCTGAAATTTGACCTGAATTCCCCAAACCCAGGTCTTATGCCTAAGACTGTGTCTCAGTTTTCCTACTCTACTTGTCAAGGAATTTTCCCAGCTTCTTGCTATCCTGCCTCAACTCCTTACTTAAAACCTATTTTCCAGTGGTTTCCCATTTCCCTCTGAATACAACCCAAATTTCTTACTGTGACCCGTCCTCCACATATCTTCCCATTCTCCTTCCCACTCCTCTCAGCATTCTACCAACAGGCCAGCCTTGTACTTTCCCCAATCTTTCTTGTTTCTCTCTTTATTCAGGTTTTCATACCATCTAACCACCTAGGTAGTCCATCCAGTCCCTTTCTCATTTGATCTTAGTTTAGCATGCTCTGAAATAAGCCCTTTCAGGTGTCTCTTTCCCCAATGAGAGTGTAAGCTCCATGAAGGCAGGAACCTTATTCTGCATGTTCACTGCTCTATCCCAGGATCCTGGTGTAATAGGACCCTTTGGGGAATTCTTCAGTTTTTATGGGCTCAGCCCATCGCCAGGAATGACTCTTAATAACAGAGTTTGATGAAAAGGAAAGATATTTTGTTTATTTGAAGGGTATACAGATTTATATTAAAAGTGCAATTATGCCATTAAATCCCATTCCCTTTAAAAACACCCAAAATCTAGAGACCTGCCTGATTAAACTAGCTTTCAAACAGACAAGCAAAAGGTACCGTATTTCAGAAACACAGCAGTTCACAACCTAGCATTCCAGCTATAAATCAAAGTTCCCAGCAGCTGCTATACCCAGTTAGGGGAGTATCTTGCGCTCACTCCCCAACTCTTATTCCATAGATAATTCCCTATTTCTGTGCAGGCTGCATGTCTCCCTTTCTCCCCTTTGCTACCCCCTTCTCAAACCAGGTGAGTTCTCAGGCCTGGGTAGTCCAGGAGAGTGAGTGAGAGAGAGAGAGAGAGAGAAAAGGAGGAGGGTGTGTAGGGGGAGAGGCCCAAAGCTCCTCCCACTTCTTGGGGTAAGAGGTTTATCTAGTCATTAGCATAACCAAGACATTAGTCACCAGCCATAGATATGCAAAGTACTGCTGTCAGGAAAAATGGCTTACTTCAGTGTCACCCCAAACTGCAAAGAGTAGGGGATTTTGGCTTTGTCCCACTCTGCAACACTGGGATAGTGCTTGGTGTGTAATAGGCCTTCATGTATTTTCAGAAGGAACAAAGATTCCTCAATATTAACTATTAAATGTCCTATTACATGTTAGTTTTAAGTGTACAAACTGGCATTGTCTCATGATGGAGCCTTGTGATGGAATTCAATAAATACTAAATGGACTCTTTACATTTAGGTGCTGTGGTGGTGGTCAAGGGTGTCGAAAAATGAATAAAGCTTACCCCTCATTGAGGGCCTCGTAAACTCCAGTAGGGAATACATTCTTACCTGGTTAACTGGTAAATAAATTCTGGGCTCCTGAGTGCCACTTTGACAGACATGATTCTGCCCTTTTTTTCCCAGTGTTTTATATAGCTCAGACTTTTCCTAAAATAACTCCTGCTTTTTGGTTTATGCACAAAACCTTAGGCATTATTTTACCTTCCTCGTTCATTCCCAAACTTTTGGGTGTGTGTTTTTCACCTATTCATCTCCCAAATATTTGAGCATGTCTTGTAAGCTAGTTCTGACGTATTCTACTGCAAGAGGGTGTGTTTGAAACCGGAAAAGCCGGTGTTCATGCTGTCTGTCATCTACCAGACCCAATAGGCAGAGACAGGGATTGCATCTTTACCGGAGCTTTATTCAGATGGTTGGCCATCTGAGAAGACAATGGGTTTGCACCATAACAGACTGTCTTACATTCCATTATAAATGGGCCTTTTTTATGAGGAAGAGAATGGTGTATGTAAGGGGTTTGGAATTCAGGGAAAAAGTTGATGAGATAAAAGCTGCTTTCTTTGTGTCCTGGGTGGAGGTCCTCTCACCCTGGAATGTAATGGCTCAGATACCATTTTGATGGCTTGCAGTCCTCCTAAGGCAGGAAGGTAGAACTGATTCTTGTTACCTAGAGCTAAGGTGGGTCATGCCTCCAAGTTCCTGAAACAAGAGCTTTTTTACATACGTTGATTACTAAACTTACTAGCTGCTACCTGGAACTAAAGTTTTCCAACATTTGAGTCCCCTATCATGTATACTCATTCCCTTTTATCACCCTTCTTTCAAATATAAACAGGCTTTTTCTTTGCTCAAGTGTCCAAGAGTTCATGAGATAATAAAAAATACATTTGGTGTTCCTGGTTTCTGGCACAGAGGTCCCCAAGCCCCTGGAATTTCCTGAGTAATAGGAGAATATGCTAATGAGAGCTGGCTCAGGGTGGGCTTTCTAGATAGTCTCAGTTTAAGGATTGGTCATTAAAAATAAAAATAAACAAGATTAGAGACGGGAAATTTTAGCCCTATCCCTTGACCTCCAAGGAGGGTGGGGGCCTGGAGACTGAACTATTAAAACTCTTGAACTATGAGTATTATGAACATTTCAAATTCAGCATGTCTAAAACCACATTCTTGATCTCGCTTTTCTGTGGCCTTCCCCAACTCAGTAAATGGTAGCTCTGTCATTCTGGTTGTCAGTGAGACCTCCCTAGTGAGATACCAGCTTCTCTCACACACTAACCTCCTTCCCCTTTGCTTATTTATTTATTTTTCTATAGTTCTTATCATTGGGCAAGTAAGTTGCAGGAAGAATGGTGTTTGGAAATGATAGGTGCTCGGTGAATATTTGAATGAATGAATAAATGAATGAATTTTCAGCTCTCAAAGAAGAATTGGCCAGGATGAGGGTTATGGATGGGAGCAGGAGGCATCCAGATTATGGTACCCTATGCTTCACCTGCAAAGTTTATGCCAGTAGGTGATTTTTCAGGTAATAGAATCTGGGACATTTGATGATACACTTTATTTCTGCTTCTCTGTCTCATATGTTAGGTACAGGTGAGTAAATGTGAATTAATTGATGTTTGAAAAATGAATTTTCAAAGATTAAATCTGCTTTTATAAGTTTAAACTATTAGTTTAATATGGTTTTACTTAGAATAATGTATATTCCAAAATAATGGCAGAATAAGATAAAATGTGTTGGTCACTGTAAAGTGTGAACAGAAATTTGAACACAATGATAAGAGTTTTTTAACAAATGTATACAGTAGTGTGAGTACCACCACAACCTAGATTCAGAACATTTTCATCATTACAGGAAGTTCCTTCATGTCTTTTTGTAGTCAGTTCTCAAGTCCCTGGTAGCATCTGCTCTCGTGGACCATTTTGCCTTTTCTGGAACTTACTGTAAATAGAATTATACGACATGTTTTTGTATTTGACTTCTTTCACCTAGCATAATTCCTTTGCAATCCATCTACGTTTTGTATATCAGTGATTCATTCTCTTTTTTGCCAGGTAATACTCTATCATATGGATAAAATATTAGCAGAAAGGGGGACCTGGCCCTGAGCAGGTCTGCCTAGGGCCTCCAGTAGTGTGTGGGTTCTTGACTTGGTGCAGGAAAGATTTCACTACTCAAGTCCAGGTGATTTTTTTAGGGGATATTTATTTATTAAAGCTGGGGACAGTGAAACAAGGGAGGGCTTAGGATAGATAGAAGCAACAGGAGAGCACAAGCAGGGCTGCCTTGGCTCTCTGGTAATATTATAGGAAAAAAGTGAGCCTTGGTGGGGCTGCTTTCACTCACTGAAAAGTCAGATGGTGACCTTGGAATTTAGGAGATGCATGCATGTGGGGGAAGATGAGGAGGAAGGGAAGGGTGCAGGCATGCTTCTGGGAGGCTGTTTGGAGATCTTAGTTTTGAGGAGTTTTTTTTTTTAGTTTTTGTTTTGTTTTGTTTTGTTTTAAAGATTTTATTTTAATTATTTTCAGAAAGAGGGGAAGAGAGAGAGGCAGAGAGGAAGAGAGACATCAATGTATGGTTGCTTTACACCTGCCTCCAGCCATAGACCTGACTAGAGACCTGGCTTGCAACCTGGTTATGTGCCCTGGCTGGGGAATCAAAATTTTATTTGTTTTTTAAAGAGAGGGGAAGGAAGGGAGAAAGAGAGGGAGAGAAACATTAATGTGCGGATGCATCCCACATGTCCCCAACTGGGGATCTGGCCCGCAACCCAGGCGTGTGCCCTGACTGGGAATCGAACTGGTGACCCTTTGGTTTCTAGGCTGGCACTCAGTCCACTGAGTCACACATGCCAGGGCTGAGAGAGGGTTTTTAGAGGCTGGGAGTATAGGGGAGGTCTTAAGGGAGGATCTCATAGGACATTCATCAGCTTTATGCTGATATGCCAAAATGAGATTTCATTTCCTTAACTTCATCTGTCTTTGGGTGTGGTTGGCAAATGGCGCTAATTGAATTTCTGCTGCCTACCTAAGTAGGGTGATCTGAGCTATTTACCCTCTGGTGGGTGAGGAGAGGTACAAACCATTTACTCTTAAGTGCCCCTGGTTGTGGAAGATAGGATTTTTAGATGGCTGCAAACTGCTGTTTAAGTACCTCAGCTTCTCTTCCACTTGCCAAGGAATTTTCCTAGCTTCTTACTACTATCCTGCCTCAATACCACAATTTGTTTCTCCATTTACTTGTGGATGAATGTTAGGATTGTTTCCGTTTCTCTTGTATGAGAAACTGAGAAACGTTTTACATTGCCAACAGCCATGTGTTAAAAACTGTTCAGATTTTTTGCCCATTAAAATATTGCATGGTCTTTTGATTATCAAAGTTACGTATTTTGAAGCTAATCTTATTAGATACATCTTTTGTAAATAATTTCTTCAGTCTGCATCTTGGCATTTTATTTTTAAGTATCTTTAGAAAAACAAGTTTTTTGTATGTTAATTAAATCCCATTTATCAATTTTTTTCTTTTGTATTTAATGTTTTTTGAGTCCTAAGAAATAATTACCCCAAGATCACAGTTTTTTCTCACAAATTTTTCAAGGACTTTTATATTTTAGGTTTTGTTTATAGGTCTGTGATCTACTTTTAGGTAATTTTTGTGTATGGTTTGAGTTAAGATTTTTTTTTTTTTTTTACACATAATGATATCCAACAGTTTTAGCATCATTTGTTGAAAAGGCAATTGTTGAAAACCAATTGGCTATATGTATAGGTTTATTTCTGGACTGTTCTCTACCATTGACTCATACATGTCTATTCTTATGCCAGCTGTGTAGTTTATGTAATGTTATTCTTTTCTAAATGTTTGGGCCATTTTAGGTTCTTTGCATTTCCTTGTAAGTGTCAGAATCAGCTTGTTAGAATCAATATTCACTCTGTAGGTCAATTTGAAAGAACGGACATTTTAATGTTGAGGTACCTGCCCATGTTATACCTCCATTTTTTAAGGATATGAATTTCTCTTAACATTTTGCAGATTTTGGTATTTAACTGTAAAGGTATCATATTTTTGATACTGTTGTAAAGGTATTCTAATGTAGAAACAAATGATTTTTTTTTTTTATTTCAACAGTATATTTGGCAAAACTGCTCATTCAGATCATCAGCCATGTATTCATTTACATATTTGCCCAATTTCACTGTTCTGGTAAGGTTGGGAAAGGAGGTGGAGAAGATTTTGGGGTTTTGTTGTTGTTGCTTTCGTTTGTTTGTTTTTAGTAAATTTCACAGGATTTTTTACCCATAGAGGCTCATATAATCTGCAGATGAAGATTGTTCTATATATTCTTTTCAATTTGTATGTCTTTTAGTTTTGCCCCATTATCCTTCAGTAGTTTTGAAAGCAAAGGTCCTTTGTATCGATTCCAGGCTAACAAGAATCCCCAGTTTAAGGTACTGTGTAGAAGGAAATTTTATTCAGTCCAAACAGCTTAGTTGTGAATCAGCTCAGTAGTATTACAACTCAATTATGAAGCAGTATGGCTGTGGAACAACATGGCTGTGAGGTGGCCCTCGAATGAAGTCCCTCTCAGGCTGGCTAGACAGCTCTGTTCTAGTTTGGTCCATCTGCTCTGGTTCAGACTACTCCACTTTGCCCTGTGTGAGTCAGCTCTCGAAAGGAAATGCAATCTTCAGTCTTTGGAAGAAAGGGAAAGTGATGAGTGCTCTTGGAGCTAGAGGAACGCTGACTTAATATAGACAAGTCTCCTCCCTGGGTACTTGATTTGTCTATCCCCATGAAAATGAGGACTTTAAATCCTCATAGTTTGATTGGTCCAAAAGGCACTGAAGTTTGGTTTGCATGAGAGGCCCCTATGGAGAAATAGCTGCTCGGCTGTTTTGAAAATGAGTGTATTTAGACCTTCTTCATAGGTACTAGTAGGTATGTCATTTCTCAGGGTCCACAGGAGTAATAGCGGACTTTCCTCCCTTATGTTTTGGAGAGAAACATGTATGTTTCACCATTAAGTAAGTTTCACCAACTTAGCTGTAAGTTTGTTTTGTCTTTGTTTGTTTTTGTAGCTATTCTATCAAATTGAAGAAAAATTTCCCTCTGTTACTACTTCACTGAGACTTTTTTTAAAAATCAGAAATGAATGTTGGCTTTTAGATGCCTTTTCTGTATCTTTTGAGATGATTGTGTGGTTTTCCTTCTTTAAATTTATTTATTTAAGCTTATAAGTAACAGAAATTTAGTTCTTAATAGCCTAGAAGCCAGGAAGTCTTAAGATCAAGGCGCCAGCATGGTTGCATTCTGTTGAGAGCCCTCTGTGTGGGTCCTCACATGGTGAGTAGGGCCTTGTGGCTTTTCTTAACTTTGTTAAATATGTTGAATTACCTTAATTTTGAATGCTAAAGCAACCCTACATTTGTTAGATAAACCCCTTTGTTCATGATTTATTGTCCTCTTAATATATTGCAGGATTTTATTTACTGTGTTTTTCAGGTTTTTCTATTTACATTCATGAGGAATATTTATAGTTTTTTTTTTTTAATGCCTTTGTTTTTTAAGGGTCATGCAAACCTCATCAAATGAGTTCATTTTTTGGAAGAGTTTGCATAGAATTGACATACTAACTTTCTACTGCTACATAACAAATTATCACAAACTTAGAAGCCTAAAACAAGTTTTTGTGAGTCAGGAGTCTGACTATGTCTTACTTGGGTGTTGCTCCTCATTTCAAATCTGTAGTCTGGGTATTGGCCTGACTCCCGTGGTTGTTGGCATCATTGGGTTCTTGTGACTTTAGAACTCTTGGTGACTTGCTTAAGACAGCAGGAGAATCGCACTGATACCAGGAAAGGGCCTATTCTCTCTTTATGCCCTCCTAGAATAAATTCCCTTTTAAGTAACTCAGAATCAACTGTATGTTTCACATACTTACAACTATAAACCTACTTTTGCCCCACATATGTAGCATTTAGTTTTTCCACTTAAACTGCTTGGAATTTTTAGTATCACCTCTTGTTCAGACTTAACACTCTCTGATAAAGTTTGTTATAGAAGCGTTAGATTTTACTAATTCAACATCCTGTGATATGGAAATTCCCTTCCCCTATATCTTCCCCCTTTTTCTCTCTCCCTAAATTATAGCTATGTAAGAACTTATCATTTTACTTGGAGGATGATTTATTAAACTTTTTTTTTTAGTTTTTTTCTTTAAAGAGTGGGTCTTCCGGTAAAGACAGGAAGACCTACTAGACAAAATAAAAAAGCTGTAAGCACTGAACTTTTCTTAATGTGGTAAACACTATAGCAGTTCTTATCAACACTACAGTTTATCTCTTAAAATTGCATCCCCCCTCCCCCCATTACAGTTGCTGTTGTAAAAATCAAGCATAATGGGTATTTGTTCTCTTTGGCTATCTAGTAGATGAACTCCCTACCTATATTAGGGGAATTCTCAATCTCATGATTCTTTTGTAGGGAACAGTGTCACTACCCCCACACACCCCCTCCCTCCACCCTCACCTTCACACACCTTACACCTAGGGAAAATAGGGAAAAATAAGCATACTTTTCAAGTTTGCTTATCTCCATATTTAGGCATAAAAATTAAAGAGGTGAGGAGTTGAGTGGTTTAGCTGGTGTGGAGGGCAGTGGTGAGTATGGAGATAGTGTCCTTAACTTGCTGCTTTACGCTCTGGAATTTCTCCAGTTGGCCACCACTTTGTGAATTTTGACTTTTCTGTTCCTTAGGTTCTTTGCTTTCTGTAGTGATTAAAAATTTTTTCCCATTTGTCTTATTAAAATTGGGAGAGAGTTTGTGATCTAGCTGACTGCTCTTATTTCTCCCAAAACTTAATGGTGCAGCTATTCTCAGTTGCTTGTTTTATAGATTTCCATACTAGGAGACTTGGCTTTGTCTTAATCTTCCCAAGTGTACTACATTATTTCATGGTGGGAACTCTAGTGGTGAAGCCCTTCACCAATGTTTCTCAGTCAAAAGACCTTCAGTAACCTCCCTTAGTTTGTGGTTATTTTGTGCCACTTTTGGAGTCTTTGATCTTTATGAGGTTATCATCTTTGAGCTTGACTGTAATTTCCCTCATGGTAAATTCATTTTCATAATTTTTATTTAGCATAGTGCCTTGGGCAAATGAGTTCTTTTAACATTTAGATTGGGTTCTCAAAACTAACCTAAGAGTTAAAGCTTTCCCTTAGTACATGTTGAAATCAATTGGCTTTATTAATTTAAGCCACTTAATGGCATTGGGCTATTTAAAGCATTTAAGCCTACAGAGTATTATGATTTACTTATCACTCTCTGGCTTGTTTTTCTCCTAATTTCCTGATTATCAAAACCACATGTGTCCAACCCTGACCAGTGTGGCTCATTGGGCTGGATATCATTCCACAAAATGAAAGGCCGCCAGTTCAGGTCCTAGGCAGGGCACAAGCCTGGGGTGGGAATGTGTGAGAGGCAATCTCTTGAGGTTTCTCTCGCACACTGATGTTTCTCTCCCTCTTTCTGCCTCCCTTCCTGTCTCTAAAAATAAATAATAAAAAAAAATTTTTAAAGAGTGCATTGTGGAAAAATTTGTTAAGTACAGGGAAGTATTAAAAAAAAATGCAGAACCTCAAATTGATCTATAGATTCAGTGCAATTACTTTCGAAATTCTTGCTGTCTTTTATTTGTAGAAATTGACAATATGATCCTAAAATTCACATGTAAATGCAATGGACTCAGAATAGCTAAAACATCATTAAAAGAACTAAGTCGATGGGTTTTCCTCAATTCTAAAAGTTAATCACAGCTACTGTAATTAAGATAATGTACTACTGGCAATAAGGATAGACATAAAGATCAATGGAATAGAAATAATATTTAAAATGAGCAAAGTAACTGAATAGACATTTCTCCAAAGACAAACAAGTGGCCAATAAACACATGAAAAGATGTTCAAATCTTGAGTCATTAGGAAATGCAAATAAGCCTCAGTGATAAACAATTTACACCTGCAAGTGTGATTATAATAAAAAATGGTGGACAATAAAAGGTCTTGGTGAGGATGTAGAGAAATCATAACTTAGTGGTTTTTTGTTTTAGCTGTTGGGAATGTAGAATGGTGCAGCTGTCTTGAAAACAGCTGTTGCACAAATGGTTAAGCATAAAGTTACCATATGACCCAGCAGTTTTCAGAAACATACCCAAAAGAAATGAAAACATGTCCATGTAAGAACTTGTTCACAAATGAAAGAAATGAAGTAATACAACAATATGGATGGAGAACCTTGAAGATACATGCTAAGTGAAAGAAACCAGATGTGGTGGACCCCTGGTGCCGGGTGAAATAACACTGTCCCAAACAGCTTGTGTGAGGGGAAGAAGATGGCCAGTGGCCCAAGGCCAAAGGCCCCGTTCTTTGTTCCCAAAGGTCTTTTATTGAAAGGGGTAAACTTGGAGGCATGTAGCTTGTCAATCAATGCTAATTGCAGGGAAATTGAAAAAACAAGTGAGGGGGCAGGGAGCTCTCAAGTTAGGATATGCATTCAAATTTTTTAAACTTACGCAGTTGATGTAATAAAGGATCAGGCGAGGTGAGAGAACAGGCCGGGCTTCATAGTAACTAAAGTGTTTTCCCATTACTTAGTCTCCCTCTCTCAGGGCCCACTGGTTTTAACATGGAAACATGCATGTACCCCGCATTCCTGGTCTTCTGGACGGGACTTAGAGGTTTAGCCTGGTTCACGCGGGACTCCAGGTTTCTACATTTTTCCCAGGTGGGCCCTGACAGCCAGGTACAAAAAAATTATACGTATATTGTGATTTCATTTACAGGTGTACATCACAGATATTACAGGTTTGGTTTCAAACCACTGCAATGAAGTGAATATTGCATCTAAAGTGTGACATGCATTTTTTCATTTTCCAGTGCATATAAAAGCTAGACTTACAGTATATTGTAGTCTGTTATGTGTGTAATAGCATTATGTCTAATACAACAATATGTATACCTTAATTGAAAATACTTCCTTGCTAAGAAATGCTAACCATCATCTGAGTTTTCAGCAAGTTGTAATCTTTTTGCTGGTGAAGGATCTTGCTTCAATGTTGAAGGCTGCTTACTGACAGGGTAGAGGTTACTGAAGGTTGGGGTGGCTATGGCAATTTCATTACTTTTTTTTTAAATCCCTCACCTGTTAACATAAGAGAGAGAGAGAGAAACATCAATTGGTTGCCTCCCATATGTATCCCAACCAGGGATCAAATCTGCAACCTAGGTATGTACCCTGACCAGGAATCCAACCAGCAACTTACAGTGCAAGGAATGACACTCCAACCAACTGAGCCACATGGCCACTGGCAATTTCTTAAGATAACAATAAAGTTTGCCACATTAATTGACTCATCACATACAATTTCTTTGTAGCATATGATCCTGTTTGATGATTTTTTGCCCACAGTAGAAATTTTTTCAAAGTGGAAGTCAGTCCTCTCAAGCCCTGCTGCTGTTTTATCAAGTTTGTTCATGGGGTGTTCTAAATCCTTTGTTGTCTTCTCAGCAATCTTCACAGCATCTTCACAAGGAGCAGATTTCATCTCAGCAAACCTCTTTGCTCATCCATGAGAAAGCAATTCCTCA
Organism: Noctilio leporinus; assembly: GCA_004026585.1. Classification (NCBI taxonomy): domain Eukaryota; kingdom Metazoa; phylum Chordata; class Mammalia; order Chiroptera; family Noctilionidae; genus Noctilio; species Noctilio leporinus. The sequence goes on from PVIW01000845.1 coordinate 30,521, forward strand.
TCCATTAAAGTTTTACCTTGAGATTGCAGCAGTTCAGTCATGTCTTCAAGGTCTGCTTCTAATTCTAGTTCTCTTGCTGTTTCCACCACATCTGCAATTACTGCCTCCAAGGAAGTTTTGAACCCCTCAAAGTCACCCATGAAAGTTGAAATCAACTTCTTCCAAACTCCTGTTGATGTTGATATTTTGCCCTTTTCTCATGATTCACAAATGTTCTTAATGGCATCTAGAATGGTGAATCCTTTCCAGAAGGCTTTTAACTTACTTTGCCTAGATCCATCATAAGAATCGCCATCTATGGCAGCCATAGCCTTACAAAGTCTATTTCTTAACTAATAAGATCCCTGGCTGGCGGCGCAGTAAATAATAAGCACAGCCTGCAAACCCAAAGGTCACTGGTTTGATTGCAAGCCAGGCCTCCAGCCAGATCCGTAGCCGAAGGCAGGTGAAAGGCAGCCATACATTGATGTTTCCCTCTCTGCCACTCTCCCTCTAAAAATAATAAATTTTAAAAAATCTTAAAAAAAAAGTCTTTCTTAACTAGTAAGACTTGAAAGTCAGAATTACTCCTGATCCATGCAGAATGGGTGTTAATGTTAGCAGGTGAAACAACATAACTTTGTGCACCTCCTTCGGAGCTCTTGGGTGACCAGGTGCATAGTCAATGAGCAGTAATATTTTTAAAGAAAGCTCTTTTTCCTGAGAAGTAGGTCTCAATAGTGGTCTTGGAATATTTAGTAAACCGTGTTATAAACAGATGCGTTATCATTCAGGCTTTGCATTTTATAGAACACCGGCAGAGTAAGATTTAGCATAATTGCTCAGGGCTGTAGAATTTTTGGAATGCTAAATGAGCATTGGCTTCAACTTGAAGTCACCAGTTGCATTAGCCCCTAATAAGAGAATCAGCCTGTCCTTGGAAGCTTGGAAGCTGGGCATTGACTTCTCTGTAGCTCTGAAAGTCCCAGATGGCATCTTCTTCTAATATAAGGTTGCTTTGTCTGCATTGACAATCTGTTGTTTAGTGTAGCCACTTTATTTAATTTTCTTAGCTATAGATCTTCTGGATAACTTAGTACAGCCTCTAGCTCAGCATTTGCTGCCTCACCTTGTACTTTTATGTTAAGGAGATGGCTTCTTTTCTTAAACCTTATGACTCAACTTCTGCTACCCTCTGCTTTTTTTCTGAAGCTTTCTTTCCTCTTTCAGCCTTCATAGAATTGAAGTTAGGGCTTTGTTCTGGATTTAGGGTTTGACTTAAGAGACGATTGTGTCTGGTTTGATCTTCCATCCAGACAACTAAAACTTTCTCTAAATCAGCAGTGAGGCTCTTAAAGTTTCTTATTCACGGGGTAGCACTTTTAATTTCCTTCAAGCACTGTTTCTTGGCATTTACAATCTGAGTAACTGGTATTAGAGGCATAGCTTTCGTCCTGTGTCAGCTTTTGACATGCCTTACTCAGTAAGCTTAATCATTTTTAGCTCCTGATTTAAAGTAAGAGTTGTGACCCTGGTTGGGTTAGCCCAGTTGGTTGGAATGTTGATATACGCCAAGGTTGTGGGTTCAATCCCCAGTCAGGGCACATAAAAGAATCTACCAATGACTACATAAATAAGTGGAACCAAAATTGATGTTTCTTCCCCTCTACCACTAAAATCACTAAAAAAATAAAATAAAAGCGAGAGATGTGTAGCTCTTCCATTTCCTGAATACTTAGAAGTTATTGTGGGATTGTTAATTGGCCTAATTTAAGTACTGTTGTGTCTCATCAAATAGGGAAGCCCAAGAAAAGGGAGAGAGTTAGGAAAACAGCTGATCAATGGAGCAATGTGAACACACACAACATTTATCAACTAAATTTGCCATATTAACTGGGTGTGGTTCATGACTTCCCAAAACAATTATAATAGTAATCAGAGATCACAGATCACCATAACAAGTATAAGTCTAAAATTCTGAGAGAACTGTTAAAATGTTACACAGAGACATGAAGTGAGCAAATAGTATTGGAAAATGGTACCAATAAATGGACTTGCTTGATGCAGGGTTGCCACATACCTTTACTTTGTAAAAAAAAAAAAAAAAAAAAAAAAAAAAAAAGTAATATCTGCAAAGCTCAATAAAATAAGGTATGCTTGAATGTGGGTTGCTCCCTATAGGCAAATCCATAGACATAGAAAAGTAGATTAGCAGTTGCCAATGGCTGGGGGAAGGAGGAAATTGGGAATAACTGCTTACGGAATTAGAAAATGGTGATGGTTGCACATCCTTGTGAATATACTAAAAGCCACTGAATTGTATGTGTTAAAAAGGCATATTTTATGGTATATGAGTTGTATCTCAGTTAATTTAAAAAACAAAAGCTAACTAAACAGCAACAAAGTAGGTCCCACTGCCCAGGGGACAACCAAAGCTCATGTCAACTGAACATTTACAAAATGCACCTTCAGCCCTTTGGATATGTTCTCAGTTTCTCTTCACAGTAGTTGTTTAAATCTACTATCAGAACTGGGACTTGACTCTTTTTCCACTAATGTGCCTATTTTACAAAGAATTTTAGGTGAAGAGAGAGCTGGCTAGTTTGGAATATCATTAAAATACTTACTATTTTAACAGAATTAGGTGTCTTACCCAAACACATAGTTGACCAAAATATATGTATTTGTGGTATTGTTCAGTTAGCATGAAAGCTTAAAGGAATGCAAAAACTTGAGAAGTGGCTTGTATCTGAAGTTAGCCTTTTAGTACCAAGGAGTTTATGTTAATCCTTTTTTTTTTTTCTTTTTTTCCCCTGTTAAGAAAAACAAGTAAAATTAGAAACTTCCTTAAAGTTCACCATTCATCATGGCCTCTTATAATGCTGTAGTTAGAAAAGTTGTTTGGATTTTGTTTTTGTAAAATAGTTACCAGAATATGCTATGATCTATTGCTTGTCTGTGAAACTAGAGAGTTTAAAGTAAACATGTGAACGTGAAAAAGTTTGTTACAACGGTTAATTTTATTAATTTATGCTCTTACCATTAGAACATCCAGTTCAGGTTTTAGCCAGTGTGCTCCTTTATTTGCTCTTGCCAACAGGCTTCTGGTAAACTTATGCAAAAACAAGCAAATTTTTTAAAGGAGGGTTATTTAAAGTTTTGATAACAATGACATGAAAACTGTATTTTTAGAATCTTGAACTTAAGGTACTAGTGCTCTGGGTTTATTCTTTCATCATGTGATTAAAGAAAATATATTGATTTTCTGTGAAAATTTGTTATTTCTAGAAACTTATGAAAAGTTTGGTCCTGATGAGAACTTTTTGCCATAGAGCAGTTGATTCCTGCCATTTAATGCCTTTTGTATTCTAATTGAAGAGAACTTGTTTTTAGTAAATATTTTAGTAAATATTGAGATATGAATTTCCAAGTAAACAGCAAAGGGTATTTTTTTTTTTTTTTAAGATTTTATTTATTATTTTTAGAAAGAGAGGAAGGGATGGAGACATCAACGTGTGGGTTGCCTTTCATCTGCCTCCAGCTACAGACCTACAGACGGACTTGGCTGGAGACCTGGCTTGCAACCTGGTTATGTGTCCTAGCTGGGAATCCAACCTTTGGGTTCGCATGCTTTATCCACTGTGCCACCAGCCATGGCACAAAGGGTATTTTTCTTCTCAGGAAAAATGCTCTCAAATTTTTAATTTTAGCCCTGACTGGTATGGCTCAATTGGTTGGGCATCGTCCTGCAAAGTGAAAGATAGCCAATTCGATTTCTGGTTTAGACACATACCAGGGCTGGTGGGTTCAGCCCCTGGTGGGACACAAATTAGAGGCAACCTGTCAACGTTTCTCTCTTACATTGGTGTTTCTCTTCCTCTCTGGAAAAAAAAAAAAATCATTTTAACATGTCAATAAATACTTCTACTTAGGTATCATAAGCTCATTGTAATTTTAATATGGATGGACCAAGCTTGGATTCTAAATTCTGTAAAGTTAGAAACTGTTTTTCCATCCCTTTATAAATCTACTAGAGTTTATCCGTAAGCCTTGTCCACAATGAATGCTTAGTAAGTATTTTTTATGTAAACATGTATTTGTAATCTTATATATATTTATTTATTATACATATTGGGTTGTAATATTCCCCCAGAAATTAACTTGAATGTTAACAATTGATAACATTGTGTGTAATAATTATTCTTAATGTTTTTGTCTCTTTCTAGGTTGGTATTTTGTATGGCACCTTTTTTTATCAAAATTCAAGTTTCTGCGAGAACTGGTGGGAGACACAGGATCCCAGGAGGGAGATCATGAGCCTTCAGGGTCTGAAACAGAAGAGGACACTTTGTCATCCTCACACAGGATCAGATCTGCTCGCCAAAGGAGGGTGCCTGCTGAGGAAGGCCACTGACCTCAACCACTGTCCTGCTTTAGTGAATAACGACAGGAAGTCAGGAGCCTCTGTCTTTAATGACGTGGCTTTGCAGTTGCTAAAATACTGAAGAACATTTGTACTTGGATTCCAAGTCCAATTTAAAAAAAAAAAGTTTTACATGTAAGCCATATCAAACTAAAGGGAATTAAAACCAAATCAGACTATTAGAAATTTCATCTTAAAGAGTATCTTTTTCTTTACTAGGTTTTACTTATATGCAGTGGTTCTTGGGTTTATTTTTTTTTTGCACTTGTGTGAATCTGTTAAACATTACAGACTTGAAAACTGTATTTTATTAATTCTATAATGTACTTTCTCTCCCACACACATCTTAACTTATCTGAAATTGGGGTGCAACTTACTATCAACCAGGCAGTATGTACTTGATATAATTACCTTAGCTTGTGCCTGTGTCATCACTGTGTTGTTGCTATCAAATGTGTCAGATTTAATTGGCATTTTTAAATGTCTTCTAAAAGATTACATTTAATCCAGCACTGAAACAAAAAGTGATTATGTATGCAGAAAAGCATGGGAGAAGAGCAGTGAAGCAAGTATCTGTTGCTGGAGGAATGACCACAATTCTGTATTTTATTGTAAAGCAACAACAAAATGTTTTTTACAGGCCCTAAGAAGGTAAGATACCCACAAGTAGATAAAGCTATACTGCATATTGTAACTGAGACACGTGCAGAAGGATTGCCTGTCACACGCTAAATGATGCAGTTGAAGGTGGAAGAAATTGCCAAAACCCTTGGAATAGATGAAACACAATTCAAAGCAGAGATGCTGGTGCGATCAGTTCATGTGTTGTGCAGGACTGTCGTTAAGGTGTCAAACACTATTTTGTCCAAAGTTCCCTTCTAACATTAAGCAAAAGATGGTGGTAGAGCACTTTTTGAAGAAATGGTGTATCTATCACTAGTGCTCTTAATAACACCAAAGCTGCTGTTTTGGGGAAGAATGCACATATCCGAGACTGATTTAAGAAGTCATCAGGAAGAGTTGGACCTCATCAGGAAGTTAGAATGATAACTAATTTGTGTATGCACAAGACTGGTGTGACAAAAATCTGTTTAAATCAAAAAGCTCTGTTTGACTAAATGTAAGCACTCTGTTATACATGATATGAAAGTATTATGTCACAGTTTAATTGCCTATGTTTATTCTAAGCATTACATATGGTGCATCTTACAAGTGATGGATGGTATCTTAGATTAAAAAATAGTTTGTAAATTTATTTTTTCCTAGGATAGCAATTTTTGCTAACTTATTCTGACTTAAAATGTTAAAATAGTTATCCTTTATGAGATACTTTTTTTGGCAATCTATTCAAGACTTCAGAGGAATAACTTAGGAATCTTAAGAATTGGCTTCTACTTTAGTAAGAGTAGAGTTAGTTATTCCTTTTGTATGGGAGGACTTTATACTCAAGAGACATGCTGTGCAGACAATACCTCTTCACAAATAGCAAATCAGTGACAAGATCTCAGAGAAAACGGGTATTGAGAAAAAATAGAGAGTGGGTAAAAATGCCTGCTTCACTGTAAGATGACTCTTGCCAAGTTCCTATGCTTGTCTTCACTGAACTTTGGACTGAGTGTTTACCGAAGAAGAGATGTGGATTAAAGAAACTTTCTGTTTATTGTTACCTGCTTTGTACAGGAATGAATTGCAAAGCCAACTTATTTTATTAATTCAAGCTCTTTTTATGTTAATTAAACTTAGTTTCTAAAGAACTAGTCATCACGGAATATCACCTTTATGATGGTGTATAATTGTGTTGGTACCTCACTCATACTTCATGTTTGTTAGTTAACAGTTCACTTGCTCTGCCCCAAATGGTACTCCTCAGACACACTTCTGCTGTCTTGTAGTCCTTTATGTATACTAAAAGGGAATTTACAGAGCATAACTTTAATTTTCAATATTTGCTGCAGGAAGGTCCCCAGCAGCTGAGAATGGGGCATCATCTTTCTGTCTTCATTTCCGTGTTGGATGCAGTTTTCTATTTTTGTGTGACTGTAGGGATTTAAAAAAACAGCGACACAAGTTTCAAGCATTAATTCTAGTGCTTCCTACTAGCTAAATGTCATATTAAAATGATCATCATCTAGGGGAAAAATCTAAAAAGCTTCTTGGTACTGGGAGGATTAAATTAGATCTTTCATCTTGGTATTTTGAACTGTGGATTCTGTTTTAAATGGGTATTTTAGGTTTAGATAATAATAGTTAGTGACAAACTTTGGTATCTGGAGAGCTTCCATATTGTATCAGTATTAAAGAATGATGGGCAATGTAACCCCCCAAATTAATCCATAAATTAAACAAAGTAATCCATGTAAAGGTGTATATGTTGGTACTATTTATTAATATTTATGCTTCAAAGGTGTCTTTTTAAGATTTTATTCATTATTTTCAGAGAAAAGGGCAGGGAGGAAGGAAGAATGGGAGAGAAACACCAATGTATAGTTGCCTTCCATTTGCCTCCAGCTAGGGACCTGTCTGGAGACCTGACTTGCAACCTGGTTATGTGCCCTGATTGGGAATCAAGCCTGTGACCCTTGAGTTCACAGGCCAGCCCCAATCCCCTGAACCACACCAGGCAAGGCAAGGATGCCTTTTAAATGAGATTTTCAGGAATATTCTGCTTTACTTATTTGGGAAACATACTCAAAAGCATATAATAGCTCATCCCCTACATGTTTTCACTCTTAGTAGACTTAAAAGAAACCACTGATGCCAGTATGAAAAATCTTCAAACTGATTCCTTTGTTTAAAACTTTTTTCTTACTCTGCGCCTCTTAAGACACTCACCAGAGTACGTATTTCTAAGGCAAGAGAAGTAGTTGCTAACACAGAATTATTTGTGTGGTATAGTGTTTCTGGTTTTTAAAATTTTCTTTCTGTTTTAGAACTTTTGTAACTGAACCTAACAGAACTTCTTAAACACATTTTCACTTTTCTCAGTAGGAGATGGACTAACCTGTGGTTAATTTTAAAGTTTTGAAGGTTCTAAGCAATAAAACTGTATATAAGTATGAGTCATTGCTAAATGCTCAGTAACAATGACGTTGATCAAGTATGCCATTTTTGAGGAGTAACTCTAAAATTGAGGACTGGTGGGTTGCTTCATTTCCTTCCAACTAACCATTCCCGAGCGCTTCCCTTTGCCTCTGAAACTTGTGAAAATTGCCGGTATCAAATGTATTGGTAGCATTGCTCTGATTTAAATGCCAAAAAAAACACTAAATATTTGTGTAGTGCTGTTAAATGAGGTTTCTAATATTTACATCAAGTTAAAAATAGAATTGGTCCAGTGGATTTTGTAGTATTTTCATGGTGGAAACATAAATATGTTATTTGGTGGCTAGCCAAGTCACATGTGTGCTGACCCATTTCTTTAGATATTACTAGGTTTAAAAACAGCTTCAAACTATTATTTTTGCAAGTTGGGGATATATTAAATAATGATTTCACAGATATGGCATTTTAAACCAAAACTTATTAAATTATTTGAAAATAGGGCATATTTACTTTAAAAAGCAACATTTTTTTGAAATAATTTTCAGTTAATGCAGTATTTTTTGAAGTCAGTTTTTCTGAAAAGTTAACATTTTACTGTAATGTGTAAACAATGTAACTTTAGATTTTAACTGATAAACTTTTATATTGGAAGTTGACTTTCAAAAGCCATGAACAGCACTCAAAGGTTATAGACTCAAGCAGCTAATGGAATAGTATTTTGTTATGGTGTCTAGAATTAAAGCACCTTGTATTATCTGCATCTAAAGTATCTTATAGCTTTTAAAGCATAAAGAGTAACTTTTTATCCTAATAAAAGTTACATATTCCATTTGTTAATGTACATGTGCTGCCTGTTTTACAACTGATGTTTAACATTACCCTCCAAGTTAGTCCTATGCATAACCACTCACCAAGTACTGCTGCTGTGGTTTCTAAAGGAAACATTCTGTGCTGTGCTACGATGCATTGTCATCCTGCTGCTTGACCAATAGGGTTATAAGGAATTAAAATTGTGTATGTTAATAGTATCTTTGTATAATAAGATGTAAAATTAACAGATGAGAAATGGTTCTCATCATGTCAATGTTTATTGTTTCTGTTTTAAAACTGGTCAATAGTATATCTCAAGTTTCTGTGGTTTGTTTATATATGATGTTTTAACTTTTTCTTTAAACCACACAGAATAAATTAAAATGAAAACAAACAAGTTGTGTATGTTTCATTGATAAAGTATAAGTATGCAGGGATTTGAAAGCAGCTATTTTCCCCGAAGGTCCATCTTTCACCTCATTTTTCAAACTCCAAAAATCTAGAAGTACAGACAGCAGTAGTATTCTGAGTGCCATGAAAACAATTTACTTTGAACCTGAGGGACATACAGTAATAGAGCTGAATTACATTACTAGGTTTAGCCTTTTTGTTTCTTCTCATAGCTTATCCAGAATTATTTTGATGTTCTATACCATAGATCATGTCTTTTATTTTTGTTAGTATTAACCACCAGGAAGACTGAGAAAAGTGACCAATGCCAAGAAAAAAGATTAAGGAATGCCTTTGAAAATGAGTTTGAGATAGGCAGTGGCTGGAAGCCAACTTTTGCTCTTTCTCCAGCAGTGTTCAGCTGCCAAGAATGCAGGATGGGAAAAGTGGATTGTGCTAGCATCAGGCTTTGTAAGGTAGGAGTGTCTAAGGGGCAAGGTCACTAGAGATTGCTGGAGATTAGCTCTGGGATTTGAGCTGGACTGTAAGAGGAGTCAGATCATTAAGATGCTGATAAATTGGTTGAATGGGAAGTGGTAGAGATTAAAGATAAAAGTAAGTGTAGCATTTGTGTATAATGGATAGAAGGAAGTTTGGAGCAGAGACGAGGGTTTTAGAGGTGGAATGGTTCTGAGCAGTGACATTATAGCCATAGATCAGGGGAATCAGAACTGTGACTCAGGCTGGGGCATTGTGTGGACTGTTGGCATGGCCACTAATATATAATAGCTGGAGTTGGGGTAGAGAAGACGACCATGACCTGGGAACCAGGTCAGAGACTTAGAAGACTGATCTCAAGGCCTGGGATGTCTGTTGAGGGGATGGAAAAAACAGGGAGAAACAGCAAAAGTTTCTCTAAAAATCTTGAAGAGTCTTCCTGGTAGAGGATGAGAAGAGGAAAACACAGCAGAAAGAGCATGTGCAGTCAGTCATGGGAAAGTGACTCATCTGGAGAACTATAGATGGTTATTCCTGCAATAGTGATTTTGAGGAACAATGATTTGAGGCTAGAGAAGTAGGGAAGAATTAGGTCACGAAAGATATGCAATGGCAAAGGCTTTGAAGTGCATGCCATTTGTGTTGGAGAGCACTGAAACACTTTGAGTGAAAGCATTGACTCACTTGTTCAGCATATTGAGTGGCTACCCTTGCAAGCACCTTGTCTAGTTGGAATGGTTTAGTAAGCACATGCTAACTGCAGCAAGGATTGACTTGTTAGCTCACTGGAAATAGAGTGTCTTTCACTGTAGTCCGAGCAAGAAAATAGCTAGTGGTAGGCTGGAAATGAAGAACCATGGGAAATGTGAAGACAGGAAAAATCAACAATACTTGAAATTGAATTGGGAAGTATAGGTGAGGGTGATTTTAGCATTTAAGTCTGAGATTGATAACACTGAGGAATGAATGCAGAAGTTTTTTGTTTGTTTGTTTTTAATTTATTTTTAGAGGGGAAAGGAGGGGGAAAGAAGAAGAGAAACACTGATGTGCGAGACACCCCCCCCACACACCTGAGGACTGGCCCACAACCCAGGCATGTGCCCTGACTGGGGATCGAACTGGCAGGCCTTTGGTTCATAGGCCACCTCTCAGTCCACTGAGCCACACCAGCCAGGGCTGTAGAAGTAAGTTTGAGGTTGGTTACAGGGAGATTGAAGATGAGAGTCCAGTTTTGGGCATGCTATGAAGGGCATGGTTGAAATCATTTTGGTGACATCAATATGTGAATGCGGTTGAAGCTGTGGGCAAAAAACAGGATTTGCTGGGAGAGGCTAGAATAAGAGACTCAAGGAGTGGTCCCTAAAAAGTATCAAATTTAAAAGGCTGATAAAAGAAAAATAGGTCATTAAGGACATGAAAGAGAACCAAGGACACGTGGGAGAAAGGATTGCCTGGATGATTGCTAAATGCAGATTTTTGGCCTTATTTCATATTTCAGTCAACTGAATCAGAATCTTATGAGGTCAAAATAAATATCTGTATTTTTAGTATGTTTTCTCCCAGGTGATTACTATCTTTCTTTTTTTTTTTTTTAAACTTCTTGTCCTGAGACACAGAGGTGACACCATGTGAAGGTGGAGGCAGAAATTGGAGCTATACATCCAAAGACGGAGAATGCCAAGGACTGCTGGCCACCAGCAGGAACTGGAGGAGGGGCATGGAAGCAATTCTCCCTTAGGAATCAAGCTGTTGACACCTTAACCTTGGACTGGTAGCCTCCAGACCTGTGAGAGGATCCATTTCTGCTGTTTTGAGCTTCTCAGTTTGTGATCATTTTTACTGCAGCCTTAGGAACCTAACAGCATCCTCCCCCACTCCACCCTCCACCCAGCCCTTTTCCTGAGTTTTGTTGTCTTAGGTTATCTTTATTTCTCCTTTCCCTCTATAGGAAGTTCTACTTCCTATTCCAAATATTTCAGTGTTATTGTGCACACATGTACAATATATTTTAGTGGTCCAGTGGATGACCTCTCAGGGCATTCCTTACCTCCTGTATCTGGGAAGCTGAGCCTGTTTCTCTGTGAAAGTGAAAGATCTCGCCTCTTGCTGAGCGGCTGCCCTGTGCTAATGTTACTGGAGAAACTCTGGTCCTTCTTGCCAATGCAGCAAAGAATTACAGATCAGCGAGCCTATTAGCCTGCGCTCAACATTTAATAACGAATGGGAGAGCAGAAACAAGGGTGGCCAGAGGCCAGGGTGGCAAGTTTGCCCTCATAAGGCCAGAGGCCCAGGGCCAGAAAGCCATGGGCCCCAAGCACAAGAGCAAGTTCTTTGCTCTGAGCCCTTGTATGGCTGGTGAGATGAGAGAGAGAGGAAGTTACTTATTGAAAGGGTGGTGCTAGCTTTCCAGGACTGGGGCATGGATACCTAAAGGTATTAATGGACTTTTTCCTTCAGGCACTGTGGGCCCTTTCTCGCCTTTCAGGCCTTGGGATGCCTCTGGCTTGGGAAAGTAAAGGTTTTTCTTCCCAGATAGTGGAAACAATGCATGGAATTCCAAGGATTTCTCTCCTCCCTGGCTAATAACGTTTTTTTGTGTGTGTGATATTGAAACACCTGGTGATATTATCAGACCATGTTTAGGACTGCTGGGTTAGCAGGTAAGACGTGTCTTCCTCTGCTTCTAGTGTCCTGTAACACTAGTAAGGCACCTGGGGTGACAACTCCTGGCCCCTAGGAGGAGCCCCAGGGAGCCCTTGCTATGGCTCAGCAGTGGTGGCTGCAGGGATCTGATGGCCCAGGCAGCCCTGGCAGAGGTTCTTGGATGGCATGTTTGGGGCCATGGCACGTGCAGAGGGACCAGATTGCAAGGGCAGCAGGGCCCTCACAAAACCAGCTCAGCAGCCTGGGGGCTGCTGGTCCTGCCCACTCGGGAGCTTAGGGCTCGCCTCTCCTGAGATCCTGCAAGCTTGGTATTTTTATAAAACTCTTTCCTGCTTAAATCACCACAGTTAGTTCCTGTTTCTAGCAACTAAAAGGCTGATTGTCATGGGTGGACTGCTTTAATTGAATGATGAGGACAGAAAATATATGAGCATACAAGGTAGTAATCCTCTACTCTTGGATATGCTCCCCATCGAGGCAGGCACTGTGTATCTCATTTCACAGAGCAAGTGGAAGAAACCTCAGCCTGGAATCCACTCACCTTGCTCCAGAACTTACCCTGCCAATCCATTAGGGGACAGACCCCTCCTGCACTTTGGGTCCTATTTTCCTACCCTTTCAGCCAATTAACACTGTCAGTTATTTCTTCTATATGTTCAGTCATTCTCAACTGGATCATTCTCAAAAACATTTAACATATTCTTTAAACATATTCTAGCTGCCAGCAACTCTTCACACTGGACTTCTCTAAGGACTTATCTCTATGACCCCTGACATAAAATTTGAAGGACATTTTCCAGTTCTCACCTTTACCTGTCCCGTGGTTGCTCATTTCTTCCCTAAACATTCTTTTCTGTTGGATTTAATGCTTCTGACTCTGGCTTTACTAATTTCAATCCCGTTCCTCTGGCCATACCTCCATCTCATTTGCCAGTTTACCCTGCAATTAAGTAACAGTTTCCTGGGAGGCAATCCTATTTGTGACTGCACCCTCTTTTCAGCAATGGGGCCAGTTTCTATCTCTTAAGAGTGATTTTCTCAGTACCTCCTCAATACACCCATCTAACTCAACATCTACAAAGGCAACCTTATAACCCCTGTGAACCTGGTGATCTTCCAACGACCTTGTATGCTTGCTGGAACACATTGTCTTGTTTGTTCTACTTTCTAAAAGTTTTTGAACCCATCTACTTTTCTCCATTTTTAAAAATTACCACAGGCAGGCAATGTAGTATAGCGGTCAAGGGGGTGGCCTCTGGAATTAGACTTGAGGGTGTTTCAATTTTTTGTCTGTAAAATGGGTGCAAAAATAGTACCTATTTCTCAGGGTTTGTGTAAGTTAAGTGGGTGAGCACACATTTAGACTAGGGCCCCATATATTGAGCATTCCCTGCCATTCTATTCACCTGCCCTATTCTAGTAGTTCTAATAGTGACTCTCAAATCTGTTACTGCTCCTCTCCAGTCTTTCCTCATTATTGCCAGAATGATTTTTTTTTTTTTTTTTAATTTGAGAAAGAGCAAGAGAAACATTGATTTGTTACTTCACTTTATTTATACAGTCACTGATTGATTCTGGTATGTGCCTTGACTGGGATTGAACCAGCCACCTTGGTGTAGCTGGATGATGCTCTCTTCATCTGAGCTACCCCGCCAGGGCCAGAATGATCTTTCTGAAACTTAAATGCAACCCTGTCATCTCTTTCCTTATAACATATGAATGGTTTTCCATTGCTACCTGAAAAAGATACACACACACACACACACACACACACACACATATATGCCCAGGGACTTGCCACCAGATTGTTTCCCAGCTTCTCCAGCATCACTCATAGCACAACACCTGCCTACACTTACAGCATTGTGAGCCATCCCTCAGTCACACCCTGTCACTGCCTCTTCCCCGTCTCCAACACTGCCTCCCCTGCCCTTATCTCCAAGTTATTCATCAGATTTCAGCTCACAAGTCACTTTCTCAGCGAAGTTTTTCTGCACTTCTCCCCAACCCTTTCCCCCTTTCCCGGGCAGCTCCTTTGTTACATAAAAGTCTTTTCCTTCAGTGGTATGATCCCAGACAAGAATTAAACATTTGTGGGAGGATTTATTTGAGTAAACACCATCATACCCACTATCTTGAATTAATATTTCAATGTAAGGTAGAACTTGCATCAAATAAAATTCTAATCCACTAGCTATATATATTCAATCTTTTAGTCAGAATCTGAGTCTAAAACAGAGTCCTAATTCCTGCCTTATCAGTATTTTCTGAAAATGGTTATTGTTTTTCTTTAATCAATCAACACAAAAGTGTACGTTAATGAGATACTTGGTTTGCAACCCCTACGTGTTTCTGTGACCCTTTCCTCCCTTCTGAAAAGGTCAAAAGATCCTGCCAGGTCCCATTGGGTCCCATCAGAACCACCGCTCTTGACCACGAGATGGCGACAGATTTCTAGTGTGAGCAAGTGTATTCCCGCCAGCAGCGGGTTCCTTTAGAAGAGCCTCGATGGGTTTGGTAATTAGTAGCAACCTATTTTACATGATAAGTATTTTACCTAATCTTCTTTACCTAGAGCAGCTGGGGCGAGCCTATAAATGGTTGATTAAACTGAAACACTTGGAGAGCGGAGGGAAGGGGCCAAGAGGACAGACTTAAAACCAGAGCTGTTCTGGCCACGTAGGGAGGGGTGCTATTTCCCTCCATCTAAAGCTGAGATGAGCTGGATGGCAATATTTGTATTCCCTCTGATTCCTGCTGGGGAGGACTTCAAGTCAGAAAAGGGAGTGCTCACAAAAAGCCTTTGAACTTCACTCCCCAAGTAGGACTCCAGCACACAGACAATTTTCGAAAATGAGTGATGACAGGGTGATGGCTCCAAAGCTGCACATGTTCACTTGTGGGAGTCAGGAATCTCCACCTCTGGTGGGATGTCATGGAAATAATAATAATGCTTTCAGTTTGCAAAATTCTTTTTCATATATTGCTTTCCTCAAACTCCACAGCTTTGTGAGGTGTAGGAAGGCAGGGAAAATGTTATCTTTACTTTCCAGGTAAAGATATTGAGGTTCAAAGAGGTTAAGTACTTGACTGAGGATATGATAAGTGCCAAACCCTGGGCTCCTGTGTTGCTTAGAGCTGGAAAATGCATTTCTTTTTTATGCAAAGCAAATCATCTTATGTCAGCACAAGGGAAAATAAGTACGTGTTCAGATACAAATATAAAATGAAGCCCTAACTTGTATGAGCAGGATAAACTAGTTTAGAAAGTCACAGTGTTTATTTTCTTTTGTTTCTTCCTCACTCTCCTAATGCGGCAGTGGGCCCATGTGTCCAGTAGCCCTGGCTGCCCCTCACTTCAGGAGAGACTCACCTGGGTTGGGCTCACTGGGGTTCCAAGTCTGCTTTTCCAACAGGGAGAAGGACTTGAAAATGGCTGGGAGGAAAGGAACATTTAGGGACAGTGACTCAGTGGCTTGTGGGGTATGCTTTTGGAGTCCCAAGGATGGAAAGCAGAAACTTGGACCCTGATGTCACATAGCCCTGGGAGGTGGCAGGTCCTTGCTGATGCTAGGGATCTGAACTCCAAGCTCTAGCTTCAGAGATTGCAGTCGGGTTTTCTGTGACCACACGGAGCCCAGGGACTGATGCTGTGAGTGGATCTTAGGGAAGAGGGTGGGGGTGGGGGCAGTGAATGACAGGCATCGCAAAGGCAGCCCTGGTGGACTTTTGCTAAGTTTCCCGGATTGTGTATGACCCTTTGAGCTCTCAGAAAGGGAGGTGTTTTTGACAATAATGACTATAATATTGAATGTCTTACTAACCCTGGTAAACAGGTAAATAGACTCAAGTGTCACAGTTAATTTGATTTAGACACAAAACAAAATACCTAAGTCTTGCACTGAATGGTATTAATTTATACTCATTAATGATTACATGTTAAAACAAGCTCTTACTGCTTCTCCTAGGCCAAAGAAAAAAACAGAAAGAAACCCAAGGTCCTAGCCTTTCTCACCATCTTCCTCCCCACCTCACACCTTGGGTCCTTTAGAATTGAGCACCATGCTCTGCTGCTGCAAATTCCCATAACCTTGACCCTTTCTCACTTTTCAACTCCCCTGGCCTTTCCTGTACGCCTGTGGCCCGTACTCCTGCAGCCTAGTGCGGGCACCTCGAGCTGAGGACTTCCCGTTTATCTGCCTGGTTAATTAGTGTTCTCAGCGGGCAGGATTGCCTGGATGCTTGCTAAATGCAGATTTTTTGGCTTTATTTTATATTCAGTCCACTGATTCAGAATCTCAGGAGGTCAAAATAAATATCTGTATTTTAAATATGTTGTCTCCCAGGTGATTGCTATCCTTTGTTTTTTTTCCCCTTAAACTCTTATACTGGGTTAAATAGTGTCCCTGCAAAATTCAGGTTCACCTTGAACCTGTCAATGAGACATTTGGAAATAAGGTCTCTGCAGAAGTAATCTGATTAGAATGAGGTCCTGCTGCATTAGGTGGGGCCCTAATCCAGCGACTGGTGTCCTTGTAAGAAGAGGGAAGTTCAGACACACAGAGACACAGAAGTGACACCATGTGAAGGTGGAGGCAGAAATTGGGACTATACATCCACAGACAGAGAATGCCAAGGACTGCTGGCCACCAGCAGGAGCGGGAGGAGAAGCCTGGAAGCAATTCTCCCTCAGTCTCCCAAAAGGAATCAAGCTGCTGACACCTTAATCTTGGATTTGTAGCCTCCAGAGCTGTGAGAGGATCCATTTCTGCTGTTTTGAGCTCCTCAGTTAGTGATCATTTTTACTGCAGCCTTGGGAAACTAACAGCATCCGCCCCCACTCCACCCTCCACCCAGCCCTTTTCCTGAGTTCTATTGTCTTAGGTTATCTTTATTTCCCCTTTCCCTCTACAGGAAGTTCTATTTCCTATTCCAATTATGTTAGTGTTATAGTGCACACATGTACATTGTTTTTTAGTGGTCCAGTAGATGATCTCTTCAGAGTGTTCCCTACCTCCTGTATCTTAGGGAAGCTGAGCCTATCTCTCTGTGAAAGGGAAAAAAAGCTCCCCACTTGCTGAGCAGCTGCCCCGTACCAGCAAGTTCCCTGGGGTGACAGCTCATGATCCCTAGGAGGTGCCCCAGGGAGCCCTCACTGGGGCTTAGCAGTGGTGGCTGCAGGGGTCTGCTGGCCCAGGCAGCCCTGGCAGGGGTTCTCAGGTGGCATGTGCAGGGGGATCAGACTTTGAGAGCAGCAGGACCCTCAGCAGGCCAGCTCAGCAGCCTGGGGGCTGCTGGTCCTGCCCATGCTGGCCTGGAGCTCAGGGCTCGCCTCTCCTGAGATTCATCCCTGCAAGCTTGATATTTCAATAAAACCCTTTCCTGCCTATATCACCACGGTTAGTTCCTGTTGCCAGCAACTAAAAGGCCTGATTGTCATGGGTGGACGTTTTATTTCTTTTTTCCCTTTTTTAAACAAAGATGCTTGTTTAACAAAATCCAAAGACAGACAACAGTGTTCCGCCCTCAATGCCAGGACTTTATGAGATAGTAACTCATTCCATTTTTCATCTTATTAATGGGGTTGAGGATTTTTTTTCCACCCGAATTTTAACTAAGTCATTAATTACTAATCATAATCATTATGACAGTTTGTGGGAGTTTGTTTCTTCGGTTATATCAACATGTTTACTGATTTCTTTGCTCTCCATTGTTTCTTGAGACTTCAGTTCTTCCTCTTGGCTTCAGTTTCCTTTTCACCAGGTACATCGTTTAGAAGTTCTTTTGGCAAAGTTTCCGCAGGGAGCTCTTTCAGTCTTTGTCTGGACATGCTTTTCCCTTGCCTGCCCTTGGGAGATGAGCTGGATATAGAATTTTATTTGTTTATTTTTAACTGTTTAATAGCATTTACTAGGGTGAAAAATAGGCATACAAGTAATTCCACTCCAAGGTACGTATTTAGACACCCCTCCTCCCTGCAAAAAGTAGATGTATATTTATCTGCTAAAGATGAACATATGCATAGCACACATTCCAGGGTACACAGACACAAATGAAAGGCAGGTCTATGTTCACTAAAAGATTTATATGCTGTTAATTGCACTAGTTGTAATAGTCCCAAAGCTGAACTATTCAAATGCCATCAATAGCAGAATGGGTACAATTCAGGGCTATTACACAATGGAGTAATAGAATACAACATGAAAATGAATGAATTACAACTAGGTTTAACAATATAGAAAAACTCATAGAAAAAAAAAAAAAAGAAGCCAGAAAAAGTTACATACATCATGATTCCACATTTTAAATAAAGTTCAAAGCATTCAAAGTATCATTTTCATTCATATAAAATGCAGCTACTGCCCTGAACTAAAAGAACAATGGTTCCTCTTGGAGAGGGGTTAATGGTCATAATGGGAGCTTCTGTGGTTCTGATCATTTTTTCTTGACCTTGGGGCCAGCTACGTAAGTGTATTCCTTTTATGAAAACCCATACATTGGTATATTTAAAATTTACTTACTTTTTACTTTCCTGTACATAGGTGTGAAATACAACATATTTCAATACAAGTTTATAATAAACAAAAAACAAGTCTAAGCAAATTCAAAGCTTATGTTCTTAACCTCTGGATATATATATTTAAAAAATAACCCAAAGCAAAATAATCCTGGCATACACACATACAAATCATATACAAACATAATATTATATAACATATTATTTTATAACATCTATGATACACACTATAATGTATACATGTAATAACATAATACATACTATATATGTATCTATAATATATATAGTACACTTGTGTATGCCAAGATATAAAATCAAGATGGATTTTCCATTCTGTTCCATTGATGTATGTGTCTTCTTTCTGTCATTACTACACTGTCATGATTCCTGTAGCCTTTTTTAAAATGCGTAATTTATTGATTAAGCTATTACAGTTGTCCCAGTTTTCCCCCATTGCTCCCCTCCACTCGGTATCTCCCATTCCCACCAGCGGTCCCCCTTTAGCTCGTGTCTATGGGTCATGCATGTAAGATCATTGGCTACTCCCTATCTTATACTGTTCTTAACATCCCCTTACTTTGTACCTACCAACTTGTACTTAATTCCTGTACTTTCTGTCCATTCTCCCCTTCCTTCTCCCAACTGATAACCCTCTGTATCTGTGATTCTGTTCCTGTTCTGCTTGTTTGTTATTTACAGTTGTTGATAGCTGTGAATTTATTGCCATTATAATGTTCATGGTTTTTATCTTATTTTTCTTGCATAATTCTCTTTAACATTTCATATAATAATGGCTAGGTGAAGACAAATTAATTTAGTTTTATCTTGTCTGGGAAGCACTTTATCTGTGCTTCCATTTTAAATGATAGCTTTGCTGAATAGGGTAATCTAAGTTGTAGGTCCTTGCTTTTCATCACTTTGAATACTTCTTGCCAGTCCTTTCTTGCCTGCAAAGTTTCTTTTGAGAAATCAGCTGATAGTCTTATGGGAACTCCTTTGTAGGTAACTCCTCTTGCTGCTTTTAAGTGTCTCTATCTTTAACTTTTGGCATTTTAGTTTTGAAGTATCTTGGTGTGGTCCTTTTTGGGTCCATCTTGTTTGGGAACCTGTGCTTCCTGGACTTGTATGTCTATTTTTTTCACCAAATTAGGAAAGTTTTCTTTCATATTTTAAAAATAAGTTTTCAATTTCTTGCTCTTCCTTTTCTCTTTCTGGCACCCGTATGATTCAGATGTTGGTATGTTTGAAGATGTCCCAGAAGCAACTTAGCCTCTCATTTTTTTTTTTTTTTTTGATTCTTTTTTTCTCCTTGTTGTTCTTGTTGAATGCCTTTTTTCCTTCTGTATGTTCCAAATTGTTCATTTGATTCTGAACTTCATCCCCTCCATGGTTGGTTCCCTGTAAGTTTTTATTTCACTTAGTGTAAACTTCATTTCTGTCTGGGTCTATTTTTTTCTTCTTTTTTTTTTGTTGAACAAAAAAGGAAATTTATTTATTGAGGGCAAGAGGATGCAAGCAATATAAAAATCAAAAACTTATCTGGCTTTAATTCTAAGGGTCTCAATCTGCTCATGAAATCCTTACACAGGGGGAAGCTGTGGGGCAGAGATTCCTTAAGCGACCCCTTGGGAGAACTCTATTAGGGAGGAAGTAGCTGCTCATTTGCATACTTCTTTCCCTTCTGCTTCATGTGTACTACAAAGTAGTCATTGCGTGCAATGGTGAGCCCAGCAATTAGCGAAAAGAAGTTCTGGAAGCCCACTCTGCTCTCTCGGCACTAGGCCAGGACCTTCATTATTTTGTCTACAGCCAGAGGGTCTTTTTGATTTCCAAAAAATCCAGGGAACTCCTTTTCCATGAGTACTCTCAGGTCCTCCTTTGTTAAGTATCCTTTATCCCCAGCAAAGTTGTGAAACATAACATCATGATTTCCATGGCATGTTCCATTTGAGATGGCATTTTGGTGAGGTCTTAGCTGGAGGTGCGGCAGGATCACTAGGCAGGCTGAGACGTGCTGCCAGTGAGGAGAACACCACGGGCTGGGAGCCTTTCTGTCTGTGTTGTTTTAATGCTGTTGAAGTACCCAATGAGTTCCTGGAGCATCCTAATAACCAGCGTTTTGAACTCTGGTTGGACACGTTGCTTATCTCCTTGTCATTTAGTTCTTTTTCTGGAGTTTTGTTTTGTTCTTTCATTTGAGCCATATTTTTTTTTTTTTTTTATCTCCTCATTGTGGCAGCCTTCCTGTGTTTGTTTCAGCGTATTATGTAGAGCTGCTTTGACTCCCTGTCTTAGTACCATGGCCTACTATAGAAAACCACACCTGTAAGTTGTATGAGGCAGACTCAGGTAATCACCAGGACGGAGCATCCTATGCCACTACTATGTGTGGGGGAGGACATGGAGAGGGGACAATGCTGCTGCCTGGCCTCTGGAATTTTGCCTGGGAGAAGCTGTCTCCCAGCAACACCCTGATGCCAGTCATTTCACTTTCTCCTGGTATGCTACTGGGGCTCTTGCCCTGGTGATGAATCCTAGAAAGAGTGAGTCTGCATAAGTTTTAACTTTGTTGTGGGCCCTTTAAAAGGAGTCTCCAATGAGTCCCACAGATTCTTCTGCCTCCCCACCCCCCACTGGTGTTTACCAGAAGTCCTGGTGCTGAAACCCTGGGCCAGATAATCTGGTCTGGGGCCGAGATCCCTTGCTCCCAAGGTATCCCTCCTGGTTTTTATCAACCACATGTGGATGTGGGACCCCATGTTTTGTGTCTCCACATGGCTCCATGCCACTCTGTCTCTGGGTGACCCATTTTACCACATTGTGGTGCTGTGTGTGGGGAAGGGGTCTGAGATAGAACAACTTGGTTTACCCTTTGAGACCATCAGCTTCTTCTTCCACCCCAATCCCCACTGGTTATTACAGTCAGAAGCAATATGGCTCTAATTTTCCTGGTGCTGGAACCGTGGGCTGCATGGCCTGGCCCTGGGATCACTTCCCAGGTTTAAATGTATAACTGCACCTTTCACTGTGGTCTCAGTCCCCGAGCCGCTATTTCAGCTGCTGGCTCTATTTTCCCCTGAGCTAATTTTGTGGGCTGTGCAGTCTGGCCCCAGGGTCGCTTCCCAGGTTTAAAAAACGACATTTTTCGCTGCGGCCTCAGCTCCAGTGCTGCCACCTCAGCTCCAGTGCTGCCACTATTGCTCTCCTCTCTGGCTGTACCCCTCTTACCTGTCTGGCTGGGTATTTCTTTTATTTCTTCATTTGTTGCACTTCCATGTAGTTTGATTTTCTGAAATTTCTGCATGGTTTTTGTTTAGTTTTGAGGTAGATGTAAATTTCTTCTAGTAGTTGTGAGGGAGATGCAGCATGTCTACCTCTGCCTCCATCTCCACCAGAATTCTCCAAACTGGTGACTTCACTGATGTGCGTAAATGTGACCTTGTCAAACATATATGCGTGTGATACCTTTTATCTTGGCTCTTTTTTCATCTCTCCAGTCACATCATTCTATATAACTCATGCTAATAACATAGTGTATATTATCCTATATTTCTGCCTTGGTCATATGATTTTAAACTAACCCTTTATATACAAATACATATGATGTATGGTTCCAACTATTATTTGTTTTTAAAAAGTGGAATCATACACATAATATATTACTCAAAAATACCTCATAGAAATCCTTCCAAATCAACTGGTAAATGTCAATTCATTGCTATTAAGACTTGCTTACCATTCTGTGGTGTGGACACATTATAATTTATTCAAATACATTTTAACAATGTACTTTCATTTTGCTTATCCTTACAAACAATGTTCCAATAACATTCTTGTACAAACAGCTCTGTAGACTCTTGTTTTTATTTCTATGGGAGGAATCAGGGGTCAGCAAACTTTTCCCTTAAAGGGACAGATAGTAAATATTTTGGGCTCAATGAGTAATATGATCTTTAGTATTTCCACTGTTGTCTCCCAGCAGTGATAAACAATATGTAAACAAGTGAGTGTGGCTAAGTTCCAATAAAAGTTAACTTACAAAACAAGACAATGGACTAGATTGCTCCCGCAGGCCACAGTTTGTATCTCAGAATAGATTATCAGAAGTGAGTTAGAATGGATAGTTTAAAAAATTGTAATAGTATTTGCCAGAATGATTTTCAAAGGAGCTATAATAATTTATTCAATGTACCTCCTCCAGCAATGTTTAAAGTTACCATTTTCCTTGAATCCCAACAACAAATAGATACAAATATCAAAAATTTTTGCCCATCTGCCCAGGCTGGTATGGCTCAGTGTATTGAGTGCTGGTCTGTGAACTAAAAGGTTGCTGGTTTAATTCCCAGTCAGGGCACATGCCTGGGTTGCCCTTGGTCCCCAGTTGGGGATGCGTGAGAGGCAACTCGCACACCGATGTTTCTTTCCCTCTTTGTCTACCTCCTTCTCCTCTCTCTAAAAGTAAATAAATAAAGTCTTCTAAAAATTGCCAATCTGATGAATATGGAATAAATAGCTCACTGTCAAGTTAATTTGCATTTCCTTTACTATCAGTAAGTTTGCTCATCTTCTCATGTGTTGGCATTTGAATTTTTGTCTTTTGTGAGTTATCTTCACATCATTGGTCCATTTTCTATTTTATATTCCCTCCTCATCAAATAAAGGAATATTTGTACATTACAGATACAGAACTTTGCTCTATTCTGTGCATTGACACTATTTTTTCTGAATAATTTTTGTGCTGGAGCTAAGAGGGAGTGAGTCTGAGTAGGTGAGTCATGTGTGGGTTCTCTAAGAGGAACTGCTTGGGGCTCCAGATGTTTCTTCCACCAACTCAATCTCCACTGGCTTTTGCAACCAGAAGTTGTGGGGTCTTATCTTCCTGGCACTGGAATCCTGGGCTAGGGGGCCTGGTGTGTGTCTGGGACTCCTTGATCCTGAAATATCCTCCCCGAATTTTTATCTACCACGCATGGATGTGGGACCAGCCTGATCCATGCCTGCGCTCCTCCTACCAATTGGATGGATATGGTTTCTTTAATTTCATAGTTGTCAGACTTCCATTCAATTCGATTTCTGACAGTCTGAGTGATGGCTGTTTTATAGTTTGGTTGTAATTTTGATGGCCATAAAGCATTGAAAAAGACTTTTTATAGAGGCAGATAGAGTAATCTTTCCTAAGTAGCTTTTAGGTTTCCAGTCTTGGTTAAGAAAATCCCTTCCGCGTTATGCTAACTGCATCATTTCCTAGATATTCTTGCAGGATTTTTATCTTATTTTTATATATTTAAGTCTTTGATCCATTTGAATTTATTTTTATGCTATGTAAGTTAGTGACCTGGGTTTATACTCTTTCATACTCATATATGGCAGATGCCTAAGGTTTTGAATCCACATGGATAATTTCCCCCTTGTTTAAAGTGCATAGATGACCAAATTTCTTGTCTCTTTTCTGGGCCACTGTGCAGAGATTTCCAGTTTGCCTGTCACAAATATGATTCACTGATTCCTGCCTGGGGTTTGTCCCAGGGCCCCATCCTTCATAGGCTACCATATCCCAGTGCTGCCTCAGCTCTCTCTTAATGCTCTAGCTTTGATTTCTCTCTTCTGGCCCCTAGTCATCTCCCATTCTTTCTTTTTCACCTGGATTGTGAAATACTGCAATTTAAAAAGGAAACTACTATTACTTCCAACTCTGTGTGTTTGCAGTAGAAATGAAGGCCTGTCTGTATCATTTTAGTATGTTGTGTTTCTGGAAGAGACCCTTAATGTTGTGTTTGAACACTAAAAACCAAATATAGCATGAAACAGGCCCACCTCTGCATAACTCCTGAGGTTCTCTGCAGTTGCCACCTTCAGGTGCCTTTTCAGCACTGCTGATTACCATTAAATCTCAGAATTTGTTCCAAATATATTAGCCAATTGCCTGCCCATGGGAATCACAACCTTTGGGTAGCTGCTTTCTAAACTGTAACAAAAGTAGTTGGTTCAGATTCTTAAGTACTGTTATTAAACCCATGAGACATGCTTTGAGTGACCTTAATGTGCATGAAAAGAATTAGATTGCAAAACTTGGGGAAAGAGTCCCATAAAAGTATATGGTGACTTATACTTTAAAAATTTCTTTTCTAATTGCTTTTTTTTTTTGGTGTTAGTTCTTTTGTTTGTTGTTATTTCTTTATGTTTTTTCTTGTGTGTGTGAAGAGAGCGACTCCTCTGGAAAGTATTGCAAAAGATAAGAATCAAGGAACAGCTTAGCATTTTCCTTGTAGAGAAAAATATTTTCTGTGCCATAAAGATAATCCTAGGAAAACTTAGGTAATATATAAGTCAGGTAAAATGCCAAGGTATGACTATAAAATTATGCCACTTTGAGAGCCATGCTGTGGAAATAAACTTTATTATTTATATTACATTTCAGTCATAAGAAACTTATGCTATTAGCTATTTGTGGAGAAGTACCTGCTTCTAGATGATAATTCAGACACCTGGAAACCCTTTGTACATTAAAAAACTGTGACTTTAAAAAGTCTGCTTCTTTTGTTTTTTTCTCTTTATTGATTTTAAAATTTATTTTTAACCTATTCTAACAAATAGGAATGATGTTTTTGGTAACAGAAGGCCAGGTAAGTAAGACCAACACTCTTGCTAAAAATAAAGCTAAAGCAATGCCAGATAAAATATAAAGTTTAGTTTTAAAACATCAAAGAATTAATAAGGTTGTGGGAACTTGCTGTTTAAGGTCTGAAAGAAGATGAAAATTAAGAGAATGAACCTAATATTTGGAGCTACTCTTGTCGTGGGGAGTATTTGCAGATCTTGGATGGAGACTGAAGTATTCAGCTGCACTTGTAAAAACCTCTCAAGTCTAAGGAGATAAAGCTGTGGTCCAGAGCCTGCCAACATCGGGGGCCTGGGACACACCCCAACTTGGGATTAAAACCCTGAAGAACTGCTCCCTAAAAGCAAAAGTCAACCAGAACTACATGAGCCCTTGAGGAAACTCCCGCCTCTTCTCAGGACATTTAGATGACATAGGACATCTAAAACCCTAACATTAGAATAGGGTTAGTCTGGATTGTTAATAGTGTCCCCATGATTATGGTATAAGCAACAAAATTCTCTCTGGAGCAAGGTATGTCATCCTAGCCCTCTAATTATTTCTACAAATAGTTTTTCAAATATAAATATATAGCATACAATAAAAAATTAGCATGGAAAAATTGTTTAAATCTAATCAAGTATGTGTGTGTTTATCAGTCAAATATTTTAGGCAGTCATTCCTCTCAAGTCAGGAACAAGAGAAGGTTGCCTATTACCTCCACAGTTATTTGAAATTGCGTTGGAATGTTCACTAATGAAATTAAACAAAAGAAAAACAATTAGTTGTAAGAACTGCGAAGGAAGAGGTAAACTTTGTTGATAATGTAATTGAGTATTTGGAAAAACTAAAATAATCAATGGAAAAGTAATATAAATCATCGGACAATAAAGTAGCAGGACATAAAATTAGTGTACTAAAATTGTTAGTCTTCATATACATAAACTATAAGCAGTTAGAAGATAAAATGGAAGAGAAGACCCTGTATACAATAACAAATTTAAATATCTAGACATAGAACTGATAAGAAATATGCAAAAATAAAACAAAAACTATGAAACACTCCTGAAATATATAAAAATAGCTTTGAACAGATTGAAAAAACACATATTCTTGAGTAGGAAAACTCATCATTATAAAAATGCTATTTCTCCCAACATGAGTATAAATTTAATACAATCTTAATAAAAATGTTCTCAAAAAATTTCCCTAGAACTAGACAAATTAATTATAAAGTTTATATGGAAAATTTTTAAAAGAAAAGAAAACAGAATAACCAGGAAATATTTGGAAAGAATATTTACTGCATGGTTAATCCTATGAGACTATAGTAGAGCTCAGTATCTGGGGACACACAGCCCGCAGCACCTGTCCTGCCTTCTTTTAAGATACCTCCTGTTTATGAAATTCTGTGCAGACTCATCTTGGACGGTGATCACTCTACACCCCCAAATATGAATGGGTCAATCAAAGCCTACATCAACTTCGATGCTGACCAGGCAGGATCATTCAACATTTCAACATTGAAATGGCCTTCAAGACCAAAGGTGTGGATGAGGTTACTATGGTCAACATTTCAACCAACTACAGCAGTGAATAGAGACAGGATATCACCTTTGTCTGCTGTCAGGCAAAGAAATTTCTCATTCTATGCATGGCTGGACCTTCCCGCTGGGTCAGCAGGGAAATAGCCTTGGGATTAATCTTATCCTTGAGCCCTGAAACACTGAGCCCCAAGGGTAAACAATTTAGCGACTCTGAGCAACTGATGTCACCTTGGGTATACAGCCTCTTTGTTCTAATGTGTATAGAGCCTCCTTTGTTCCAATATGTATGTAAGATTTCCCTTGCTGCAAGCTAGGCACCTGCCTGTTGTGGGAGAGTGGAAAAACTGTGCATGTTCTAGTGCACATTCTCAGTGCCCAACCAACTGGAAGCAAGAAAGTAGGTATAGGGATACCTTGACCCTCTGTGGTTGTTAACATATGTGTAGCTGTGACAGGAGTGGACAAACCAAGTGTGAGCACAGTGACACTCCAAGCTGCCCTGCCGTGCGGCCGTTAGCCTGCTGCTTGCAATTAAGTTTGCTAACCCTCCCATAAGACCTTGTCACCAGACCAGAGGCCTCCTTGCCATCAGAACTTGCTGGTCCTGCACCTGAGGGCATGGGACCTGACGCTGGCATCACAAACATGATATGGAGGTGCCACACCCCGACAAATGGTGCAGCTGCCAGAATGCCAAGATGCTGGGACTTGAAAAATGGTGTAGTTGGTAGGATATCCTGCTGCCACAACCTGACACCTACCAGAAAAGGACAAAAAAGGAAGTTGCATCAGCACTGAAGGAGCCTTGTCCGGCCACCTACAGAGGATAATTTTGGGCTTATTGAAAGCATCTGCTCAGTATGATGCTTCTGAGCTGAAGACCCTCATGAAGGAGCTGGGGACTAATGAGGACTCTGTCATTGAGATCATCTGCTCAAGGTCCAACCAGGAGCTGCGGGAAATTGACAGAGTCTACAAAAAATGTACAAGACTGATCTGGAGAAGACGTTATTTCTGATACACCTGGTGACTTCTGCAAGCTGGTGGTTGTTTTTCAAAGAGTAGAAAGAAGAGCAGAAGATGGCTCTGTCATTGATCATGAACTGATTGACCAAGATGCCTGGGATCTCTATGATGCTGGAGTGAAGAGGAAAGGAGCTGATGTTCCCAAGTAGATCAGCATCATGACTGAATGGAGTGTATGTCAGCTTCAGAAAGTATTTCATAAGCTACAGCCCTTATGACATGTTGGGGAGCATCAGGAAGGAAGTCAAGGGAGACCTGGGAAAGGTTTTCCTGAACTTGATCCAGTGTATCCAGAACAAGCCCCTGTATTTTGCTGACCGACTGTAGGACTCCATGAAGCACATTCGGGCACGCCATAAGGTCTTGATCTGAATCATGATCTCCTGCAGTGAAGTGGACATGCTGAAAATCAGGTCTGAATTCAAGAGAAATTATGGCAAGTCCCTGTACTATTACATCCAGCAAGACACCAAGGGTGTACAGAAAACACTGTAATACCTGTGTAATGGGGATGACTTAGGCCCAAGGCAGCTTGAGCATCCAATAAGGTACTTCTCTGCTTCCAACTAACAATTCTAGAAAATCAACTTGTGACTATTAACCCCCTGTGCCTGTCCCTATGAGGAAAATGTTACCATTGCTTCTGCCCTGAACTTATTTCAGTTCCTTAAGCATTGCCTGGCTTTCTTCTCTATCCTCTCCTTGTTGTCAAAGAAATGAACATCCCAAGAAGTTGGAAGTAAAACCTATGATGTGAGACACTTTGTGTCATGTAAACTGTGTCATAAACAGATGAATAAACTGAATTTTTACATTAGAAAACATAAAGAATATAGTAAAACATTTAAAATCCTCTAAACTAAAGCACTGATGTTCTGGCTCAGGAAAAGGCCTATAAACCAGTGGATCAGGATAGAGCCCCAGAAATTTAGCATATGACAACAGATGCATTGAAATCAGAGGGCAACATTAAATGATGTTGGGCTAAATGGATAGCTATAAAGAAAAAGAAAAAATATGTTTTTTTTTCACAATGTACTCCTGGAAAAATTACAATGTATTAGAGAGTTAAATGAAAATAAAACTAAAACAGAAAAAAAACATACAATCTAGAAAAAGGCATGGGTGAATCTTATTTTTACAATCCAAAAGTGGATATTTCATTAAAAAATCCCAATTACAAATTGGGAAAAATTTTGCAACCTATGAATGTATCAGAAAGTATTAATATACTCAATACAACAATGATTTCCTAAAAATTAAGAATAAAAGGATCCACAACCTGATTTTAAAAATAAGCCAAGTTATGAATACAAAGTCCACAGAAAAGGTATGCTAATAGCTTTCAGTCACAATAAGAGAGATACTGTCTTCAATGAAACTGAAAAACAAATCTCCAAAGTTTGACAGTGCAAATTACTATATTATTAATTGACAATTAAGGCATTGTCAAAACAGGCACTTTTACATGCAGGTGGGGACACATAATGGTACAATTTCTAGGAGGTGAAATTGGCAATATCTGGCAAAATTACATGTCTTTAATCCAGCAATCATATTTCTATTCTAGGATTCTATCTTAGGTATTAAACAGCAAATAAATGAAGATATATGCAGAAGGATATTTGCCGTGGCCTTGTTTTTTGTGTTTTGTTTTTCTTTTTTGTAGCAAAGGCTAGAAACAACCCAAATGTTTAATCAGAGAACTGATTATAGTATATGTACCTGCAAAGTGAAGTACTATGCCATTGTAAAAAGAAACGAAAAGGCAACTCCCGTTTTCAGATATGGTAAACTAGTCAGCAGAAAACCGCTGCTTCCGCTGAAAACAACTGAAAAAAGGGGATACAATTAAAATAGATGTATTTGAAGTTTTCAGAGAGCGGCTGAAGCAGTCTGGAGTTGAAGGGTCAAGATACCAGAAACAAAGGAATCTCCCTGAAGTGGGTCTGACCTTCTGAAAGCTGCTCCTCTGCTTTTGGAACTTGGTAATCCCTGGCATTGAGAAAGATGCTGAGAAACTTGGGAGAGGATAGTCACTGAGAGGCAGAGAAGCAACACAGCTAGCGCCAATCTCATAGGTCTGAGGATACAAAACCTGGAGAGTAGGGTTTCCAAATCAGCCAGAATTCAGGAAGCCAAGATTCCAGGGAAAAAATGGAGGTGCTGAGAAGTTAGCCTGACATTTGATATTTTCTCTTTGAAGTCCTTGGTAATTTTTAGTCATGTAATGTGAAAGACTAAGAAGTTAAGGAAAGCAGCTGGAAAGCACAGTGGAATTTTTGGCAATCTGATACTGTAGTGGAAATCAGGAACTAACTAGAAGGCAGCCCTTAAATGTCCTAAGCCTTTAGTTGGGACCCTTACGAAGGGGTACACTGAAATAGATCATGCCTTACTACAACTCAATCTTGAGTCACCTTAGTCCCTGTTTGGGTTGTGATAAACTGTCCCTACTCTAGCTCTGTCAGACCATGAAGTGAATCCTCTCTGGGGGGGAATTTTCTTCATCCAGAGCCTCTACATTCTTTCAATCTTAAAGTATAAGTATCTGAGAAAGAAGGCCAAGAGAAAAACACATTAGAGATATATTCATGATGCTCCAGATTATTACAGTTATCACACAGAGATTGTATTTTATTTTAATTTAATTTTTTTATTTATTATTTTCAGAGAGAGAGGAAGGGAGAGAGGAGGAGAGGGAGAGAAACATCAATGTATGGTTGCCTTTCACTTGCCTCCAGCTACAGACCTGGCTGAAGACCTAGCTTGCAACCTGGTTATGTGGCCTGGCTGGGGAATCAAACTGGTGACCTTTGGGTTTACAGGCCAAAGCCTTATCCACTGTGCCACCATCCAGGGCTCACACAGAGATTTTAAAATAATAGTAATTAATGTAATCAAGAAAAATTAAAAAACAATACTTTTTACTAGAGAACTGAAGTCTATATTTTTTAATAAAAGCAAATAGAAATTCTAGATCTGAAAATAAAGGAATAAAAATGAGAACTCAATAAATAGTGTTTAACAGCAGGTTGAACGCAGCTGAAGAAAGGCTTGGTAAGCTGGAGATAGGGTAGTAGAAAACATCTTGGCTGGAACACAAAAAGAAAAAGAATGAAAAAGAAATGAAATAGTGTAAAAGATATATGAGACATGGTGTATCATATGAAACATTCTAACATGTAATTGCACTTTAAGAAGGGAGAAAAAAGTGTATCCGAAGCAATATTTGAAGAGATAATAAACAAGAACTTTCCAAAAGGAATAAAAATATTGGAGCCACAGAACCAAAAATTACGAGGACCCCTAAGTAGGATAAAGGCACCAAAAACTACACATAGGCACATCATAATGACATTACTACAAATAAAAGACAAAGAGAAAATTATAAAGGCAAGTAGAGAAAGAAGATACATTACTTCCAAAGAACCATCAATAAAACTGAAAGCTAAGTTTTAAGTAGAAATTATGGAAAACAAATGATGGAATAACATTTAAAAGGCTGAAAGGAAAAGTCTAGAAATCTATACCCAGTGAAAATATCCTTCTAAAATGAAGGCTAAGTAAAGATATTTCCAGAAAAACAAAAATTGGAAGTATGTATCACATATGTTACCAGTGGACTCAATATTAGAAGAAATATTAAATGGAACTTTCAAAGTCTATCACAATTGCAGTGGTGTGTTAAGATTCATGAAACCAGACAGCATAAGCCAATGTTATTTTCTTTAAAAGGAAATAACTGCTAATTCAATAAGAGTATGTTTTCCCAAGGAACATTTTTCCCTTTAAAAGCCCCAACCCTCTTAACCACGGGGAAAATAATTACAGATGGAAATCTAGAAATGCAGGAAGGGATAAAGAACAATAGGATAGATAAATATATGGATAAATGTAAGTGAATATTGACTGATTATCATTAGCTATTTCTAGGGCATGGACTATTACTCTGAAAATAATCAAATGGTTTCCACCCCCTGCTTTTCCTTTCTAACTGCATTTCAGGGTAACAAAGTAGTTGATAAGGAAAAAGTTCATTATGGAAGAATTACAACTAATAAACACATAAAAAAAGGTTGAATTACAAAATGACCATAATTGCAACCCTAATTAAGTAATTTCAATAAAGACCTGAAAAATAAAATAACTAAAATTAAGAATTTAATAAAGCAGATTAGATACAGCTGAAAATAGAATTAGCAAACTGAATAATAGAAGAATGAAAAATGAAGCACAACGAAGCAAAAAGATGACTACAATTCAAAATTTAAACATCCCTCCAGAAGGTAAGAGACAAATATGTTCAAGTGGAAAAGTCTGACATCCATTTAATTGGTGCCCACGAAGGAGGGAAGAGAGAAAATGGGTCACAGCAATATTTTAAAAGATAATGGCTGGAATTTCGTATAGCTCTAGGGGATAAGGATGCCGTTCAGGAAGTATGAGTTAGTAGATTTTCTGAGAAGACAGAATGAATGAAATGTGGGATTGTGCTGCTTCCAGAAAGGGAAGTAGAGATGAAAGATGTTAGCTAACTGCCTTGTATTTGAAAAAATTTTAAGTCCTACATCTAGTCTCTTGTGGTGTCCACCTATGTTTTCCATTCTTTTATTTCCTTAATTTTTAGAGTAAATTCTTCTTTACTTAAGTTTTTTTGTTTGTTTAAAGTGATAAAAAAAAAAAAAACCCTAACTTCTCGTTCTTGTTTTATTACACTGTGTAGGCAAGTCATCCTTTTATTTTAGATCTTTGTAGAAATGGCATTATCGTTTCATTAATCCATATGCTGTTTGCATTTGGTTTCAGAATATGGAAACATCTTTCTATTTCAGTATACAAAGAGCTTTTGTATGTTAGGAACGCATATGGACTTTTATTAAATATCTTTTTGATATTTATAGAGATATAAATATCTCTATATGAATTTATTTACTTCAATTTATTTTTGTGATGATTTACACTAACAGATTCACTAGTTATACTGTCCTTACTTACCTGGACTAAACTTATTCATCATTCTTTATTGCACTGAGGTATATTGTTCTTTTAATTTACATGTCCACATATTTAGTTTACATTTTATCTAATTTACATATTTAATTTAATATTCTGTTTAGAATATTTGCATATATTTTTGATTACTGTATATTTCTATTTCCTTGTTTTTGATACCAATATTACCTAACTTTTTTCTAAATTCTGTAATAGTTTAACTCATATAAGGATTATTTATACCTTTCTCAAGACTTTGATATAACTTTCTTTAAAATCCATAGGCCCTGGCTGGTGTGGCTCAGTAGATTGAGTGCCAGCCTACAAACCAAAGGGTCACTGGTTTGATTCCCAGTCAGGGAACAGGCCTGGGTTGCAAGCCAGGTCCCCAGCCAGATGGAGGCACACGAAAGGCAACCAACCATACATCGGTGTTTCTCTCCCTCTCTCCCTTCCTTTCTCTTTAAAATAATAAATTAAAAAATCTAGCCCTGGCTAGTGGCTCAGTGGAAAGGTGCCATCCTGTAAGCCCAAAGGCTCTGGTTTGAGTCCAGCCAGGGCACATAACCAGGTTGCAAGCCAGGTCTCCCGCCAGGTCTGTAGCTGGAGGCAGGTGAAAGGCAAACATACATGGATGTTTCTCTCCCTCCCTGCCTCCCCACCTTCCCTTCTCTCTAAAAATAATAAGTAAAATCTTTTAAAAGTTATACTTAAAAATATCTTTAAAAATATAAAATAAAATCCATAGGAATCTAGTGTCTTATTTTGGGGGTAGTTCTCTGAAACATTTCCAATATTTTTCCCATAAGGGTTATTTCCCATTTAGGTTTCTGTCTCCTTCTAATTTCACTCTGATGATTTGAAATTTCCAAGAACTGTCCTATATATCCAGTTTTAAACACATTAACATAGGGTTGTATATAGTAGTCATTCCTCTATACTATCATTATATCCCCTTTATTTTTAATTTGTAAAAATTTTTAAAATATTTTATTTATTATTTCCAGAGATGGGTGGGGAGAGAGGCAGAGAGGGTGAGAGACATCAAGTGTGGTTGCCTTTCACCTGCCTCCCACTACGGATCTGGTTGGAGACCTGACTTGCAACCTGGTTATGTGCCCTGGCTGGGGAATCAAACCAGCGACCTTTGGGTTGGCAGCTGGTGCCTTATCCACTGTGCTACCAGCCAGGGCTCCCTTTCATTTTTAATGTTACAGATACATGCTTTTCCCCATTGCACAGAGATGCCAGAGATTTGTCTTTTTGTTGGACTTTTAAAACAAAAACCTTCATTTTACTTATTAATTCTACTTTTGTTTGTTTTCTAATTTACTTTTATCACTATTTACTGTTTTTATCTAATCTTTTCAGTTTATTTTAATTTTTTCTTTATTTTTGAGTGAAAATTAGTTATTTAGTTTAGTTCCTTAGTTTCCAATTTGTTTTACTGGGTTTAACAAAATTAAGTATGAATATGAAGACAGATGCTTTCTCAAGAGAAATAAAAACATTTCCAAATTTCAACTATGGCACTGTGTTAATTATTTTATCTTATTCAAGGAATCAATAGGAGAGTGTTCAAATTAAAATATAAACTTAGCTCTGCAAGAAAGACAAGAACATGGTAGTTTTGTAAATTAAAAAGATGCGTTTCTACGTTAAGAAATGTTTCTAAGCCCTGGCTGGTAGCACAGTGGTTAAGGCGCCGGCCTGCGAACCCAAAGGTCGCAGGTTTGATTCCCCAGCCAGGGCACATAACCAGGTTGCAAACCAGGTCTCCAGTTAGGTCTGTGGCTGGAGGCAGGTGAAATGCAACCATATATTGATGTCTCTCTCCCTCTCTGCCCCTCTCCCTTCCCCTCTTTCTAAAAAATAATGAAATAAAATCTTAAAAAAAAAAAATGTTTCTATTCCGTTTTTCCTACTTAAGCCTAAAACTATCTAAATTTGCATTTCCTAAAACTGCTAATTCAATAAGAGTACGTTTCCCCAAGGACCATTTTTTCATTAAAAAACCCAACCCACTTAACCAAAATTTTTATTATTAATATTATTTGATAGCTCTCATTCGTTTTGGACCAACCATTTCTGCAGTTCAATGAACCTTGTTCAGAAACATTTAAAAAGTTTTATAACGGGGGAAAAGTGATTTATTTTAATTAAAGAGCTTGTTCAGAATTTCCGAAATGAAAATTGAGCTTATGCAAAGAAAGCCTCAAACAGAAAGGGTAATTTTTCATAAACTACTGAAAACAGGACGCAGGATAGATGTCTGTCTGTGCCCTTAGCGTCTTTGGTGCCCGCTGCAGAACTGA
Source organism: Noctilio leporinus (assembly GCA_004026585.1). Classification (NCBI taxonomy): domain Eukaryota; kingdom Metazoa; phylum Chordata; class Mammalia; order Chiroptera; family Noctilionidae; genus Noctilio; species Noctilio leporinus. Next base: position 65,325 of record PVIW01000845.1, read on the forward strand.
GCTGCCATTCTTCACTGTTCTGTGATTCAGCAGCCCTCATGTATGAGGACTTATGTAAAAGAGAGGCACACAGTGGGGCAATTCTTCACTAGTTTAAATTGTTTACAGTTTCTTTTGTAGCTATAATTCACAATTTAAACATTCTTCTAAGTGCATTTGTCTCTGTGTTACTCAAGCTTAACACTAGGACTTTTGAGAAGTTCCTGTGTGCTCTTACACTATGAAATGTCTGCTTAGCATAGAAAAGAAGTCAGTGAGCAGATGGAGAATAGGACCCTGTGTGCCAAGCACATGTTCAAAGAACCCAAAATGTACTGTGGGAGTCTGGGGAAAGAAATGAGTCTTTTGAAAACCAAATGAAGAGTTTGAAACAGGTGCTCCAGCACTGGGGAAGATGCACAAGAGGAATGAGCCTGGGCTTAGGATTGGACGGAGGTGTAAGGTGATTCCTGAAAGATGAAGAATAATTAGTTTAGCAAAGAAATATGGTAATTGCATGCCAGGTAGGAGGAACACTGTGAGCAAAGGTATGTATGAAATGGCTGATGTGTGAAGAGAGGCTTCATGTATGTATGGCTAAAATAAGTGTGGGTGGGGTGGAAGGCGGGGCATAAGCTCTGGTCAAGGAGGACCTTGTATGTTACACCAAGGAGAGAAGTAGGGTACCCCTAAAAGGCAGCATAATCACACTGGAATTAGAAGAAGGTCAACCAAATTCAGGATGATGCATGGGTGGGATAGGGCAGGGTGTGTAGAGGGGGTCAGTTAGCAGGCTCTTGCAGTCTTCTAGCAGACAATGATGGCTGGTAACTGGTATTAAGGGCATAGACATGGGAAAAGTAAAAAGTGAATAGATTCTGTCCTATTGGGAGCAAAATTCTGTTACTCTTGGTCACTGGTAGGATTTGGGGCCTGTAAGAGTAGAATGTTTGTTGATATCTGACTTCACCAACTAGGTGGATGTCATTCACTGAGATGCACCATGCCTATGGAGATTGTCTGATGAAACTGAGCAGAGTGGTAATGCATACTGGAAGGTGTGCGAAAAGTGGAGAAGGCCAGAGACAGCCACATGGAAAATGAGTGAGGGAGCTGACCAGAGGCCTGTTAAGCAGTGTGTGGATTCTGCTGAAGATGGGTATCTTGAATGGCACAATCTGTATGGTTATATGATTTTTCCAAGTTTGTGGGAGAGCTAGATGCCGACTGACGCCTGGGCCTGGTCAGATGTGCCTTAGACTGGAATACGGTGCATATAGGTACAGACGTCCCCCATGCAACAATAGCCAAGAGGTGGAAGTAACCCAACTGAAGTGGTGTATATCTGCAATGGATGATTATTCAACCTTACAAAGGAAGGGCATCCTGTCACAAGCTACTGTATGGATGAACCATGAGAACGTTATACAACTAAGCCAGACACAGGAAGATAAATACTGTATGATTCCACTCATATGGAATATCTAAAGTGGCCAAATACTAGAAACAGAAAGTAGAATGGAGGTTGCCTGGAGCTGGGAGGAGGGAAAATGGGGAGTTGTTTAATTTCAGTGTAGGAAGTTGAAGAAGTTCTGGAGATCTATTATGCAATACTGTGATAAATACCGATCAGAACACCAAAAATAGTTAAGATGGTAAATTTTATGTCATATATATACATATATATAATTTTTTAAATTAAGATTTTGTTAGTTTGAGAGAGAGAGGGGAAGGGAGAGAGGCAGAGAAGGAGAGAGATGTCAATGTATGGTTGCCTTCTACCTGCCTCCAGCTACAGACTTAACTGGAGACCTGGCTTGCAACCTGGTTATGTGCCCTGGCTGGGAAATGAACCAGCAACTTTTGGGTTCACAGGCTGGCGCCTTATCCACTGTGCCACCAGACAGGGCTTTATATGTTTTTTAAAACCACAATTTTTAAAAAGTACATACTATTAGCAATGGAGATGCTTACCTTGATTTATAATTTAGAAAAAATGTCCCATCTAATATAGCTGAGCAGGTCCCACACTTTCTTCTCACCTGGTTCACTTGGTTGGCCCTGGGACCAATTCAGCCTAGTGTCTGCTCTTCTGACAACCAGGAACTGATTCGGCCACAATGTGTGGATTTACATTGGCCTCTGTCAATGGCTTTGCTTTTTCCTATTGCCTTCCCGGTGCAGACTTAGATAGGGAGGGCATCAGGTTTTGCTCTTCATAGTTGGTAAATTACATAGGGCTCTGATTCCTCTTGTTGCCCATGGAACTCTATCATGTTTAGCAAAGCCCACCAATATGATTTATTTACACCACCATATTTTATCAAGCCTTGAGAAAAGCTTAGCAGAGCATTTAGCCTTTTATAACTACCTTTTAAGTTGAGCAAATGAGTGTAAGAAGAAAATAAGAAGAAAAGCATGAGAAAGTATGTTTCCCAAAATGCATCTAATAAGATGTGTTGCAAGTAGAAATGAGCCTTGCCTTTGACCCTGAAAGTATTGGGGATCACAGCTGTGGGAAGACTCATGGTTCCCAAGTCTACTTAATACTCTATGCTCTTAATACTCATTCAAAGCATGCTTGTCATAGATCATATTCCAGGCACTATTTGGCTCTGAGAACAAAACACTGGGCAGAAACAGGAAGGGTTTCTTCTCCCATGGGATTACATTTTAGGTGAAAGTAGACAGAGAAAAAGATAACAAGTGTAGGAGCTAGCAATAAGGGGTCTGTAAAGATTAGAAGTGAATGTGCTACCAGGTGAGAGGTGACATTGGATTGGGAAGTTAAAGCTGCTGAGGTCTTGGTAACAACAAAAAGCCTGATCTTGACCATCCCAGGGAGCCTTAGGAAAGGGGGCAGCTGGTGCAAAGAAATGACTGGCTTGTTGGAGAATAGAAAAGAGGCCTCTGTGGTTGGAATGTGGGAGGGGAGTGTGAGCATGGTCTGAGCTGAGGTCAGGGGTCAGTACTGATTATGAAGGGCTTTAAAAATCAAGGGTCCTGTGGAAGGGCAAGGAGGACTGGAGGGCATGGAACAGGCGGGTATGAGGATGTGATTTATGTTTCTAAAAAGCTGTCCTGGCTGCTATGTGGTAATTGCATTGTAAATGGGCCTGTGTGGAAACAGGGGCAGTTTGAGGGCTTTTGCCTAAGAGAGAGACAACTACACCTTGGACTGGGTTGATAGAACTGTGAAAGATCCCTTAGGGAGAAGAGAGGGGCATTGAACCAAGCCGTGAAGCCCTCCAACCACCAAAGTAGCTGTTAAGGAAAGTGTCTGTGACCCAAGAAAAAATTTCTCAGGGCATCTTTGTAAAGGGACGTTTATGTACCCCAGAACACTTTTCAAAAGCCTCACTGCATTCTTTCTTCTCCACCTTCGCCTCCTTCTGCCCTTCTGTGAAGCTTCTGTGTTGGGTGCCGACCTGGCACCTATTCTGTGTCTCCACGAATGAGAGGGTCCCCAGCACTCGATAGGGCTGATGCAAAACCCAAGGGACAATGAGCAGATTCATTTGAAGGTGACTGGGCAGGTAGTTCTTCGGAAGATTAAAAAGAAATCTGGCAACCCTGAATGAATAAAAACCTAGTGTGAATGACAATGTTTATCACTGAGGCTGATATTCAACAAAGCAAACCCACCTGCACAGTTGGAAATGAATGATGAGAATACAAATGTGTTCCTTCACCCCACAACTCATAGATAAAAACCCATTCTCCGTTAGAAAAGTACAATTTGATTACACAACATCCTGCCTTGTACATGTCATTTCCTCCTCTCCCTTTCCTTGGTTGTACGTTAAGTAGCTAGCATATGCCACCAGGTCTATTATACTATGATTATTTTTTTACTAAATGGTCATCGATATATTCAATTGTCATCAAAAGAAAGTGGAGAAAAGACTGTTTCTGTAAAAAGACCTACTAGTGGTACACTATTCAATTTTTAGTTTTACACATCATTAAATTATTTTGCTCTCACTGTTTGACAAATAATAACAACAAAATCCTTTGCATACTTTATTTGATTGGAGAATTTCAACATGTTTCATTTATTATTGTAATACCAAGGACAATTTTGTAATTTATTTTTGTACATAACCATTACATGTAGGCAATCTGTTTTAAAGTCGGAAATTTTTTTCTAAAGGAAATGAATGCTAAGTACTTTTCCTTTCAAGTCAAGTGCCTTGTTATCTAAATGAACTTCTTGTTTAAAATAACAACATTGCCCTGGCTGGTGGCACAGTGGATAAGGTGCTGCCCTGAGAACCCAAAGGTTGCTGGTTCGATTTCCAGCCAGGGCACATAACCAGGTTGCAAGCCAGGTCTCCAGCCAGCTCTGTAGCTGGAGGCAGGTGAAAGGCAACCATACGTCGATGTCTCTCTCCCTTTCTGCCCTCCTCCCTTCCTCTCCTTCTGAAAAATAATACATAAAATCTTCAAAAACAAAACAAAACAAAACAAAACAACAAAACATAGAAATACATCACTGCAATAAATTTCTTAAAACATTTCTTAAAACATGTGGCTCCAGGCTAGGCTACAGTGTCAAGTCAGAGTAATAGTAATTCTGTGAGATATGAGAAGCCAACAGAGTGTATTCTAGATGCACAACTCCCTGGTGGACTGGTTTGATCAGGACAAAGTTTAGCTTGTGCAGGTTGATGAGCTGCCCATCTCTGGGGTAACCCCAAATTAATATTCCTCACCACTTGCATGCTACAGTCACCTTGATTTGCTGGGTTGGAGGCACTGCCACCCTCCTGGATGCTACAGGTGGTCATTTTCCTGGCACCTCCAGGACCAACCAGGTGGCTTCCTGCAGCCCTGGGATGGCTGGGGTCAGAGCTGGCTCAGGCTTTGCCAGTCTGAGGGCTTTCCTGGTGAGAGTCTCCAGGGGCTTTGCAAAAAAGTCTCTCAGGTGCCCCAACTCTGCTCTCTTCTAGTAGAAATTATAAAGAAGCCAAAAATAGGAGAATTTTACTTTCTCTCCATTGGGATTTTGGTATAAGACTCTCCTTTGGTCCCGGCTGGTGTGGCTCCGTTGGTCGGGTGTCACGCAGTATACTAAAATCACCAGTTCAATTCCCCACCAGGTTGTTACCAGAGAAACCTTAGTTTTTCTCACCAATGCAGTAAAGAAGTACTGATCAGTGAGTCTCTTAGTGTGCACACAAAGTTTATTAATGAATAGGAGAGCAAAAACAAGGGTGGCCAGAGGCTGGGATGGCAAGCTTGCCCTAACGTGGCCAGAGGCCCCACGGTTAGAGGCTGGGAAGCCAGGCCCTTTCCACCTTCCATGTGGCAAAAGGACCAAGAGAGCCAAGAGAGCTGAAAGAGTGAGTCCTTTGTTTTGAGGACCTATGTATACAGTTGGTGGGATGTGGGTGAAGAAGTTACATTTTGATTGGCAGATGAAGGTGGTGCCAACTTTATCCAGGGGATGTGATGACCTAAACGTAGTTACGTGTGAGGATCTGTTAGCTTGAATCCTTATCTTGTTCTAGACTCTATTCGTGCATTGTGTATGCACGATGGGAAGCAGAGAGTTAATCAAAGTTGTTTTATGGTCTTTTTCTTTGGGTACTGTAGACCCTTTCCTGCCTTTCTGGCCTCAGGATGAAAGCACAGCCTCAAGGTTTTCCTTTTCCCAGCCAGTGGAGATGACACATACAGACTTTCATGGGCTCCCTCTGTCCTGCACTATCACAGTTTACTTGTGTTGTTCAGAATGCCTGCCTGGTAGCTTTATCGGATCAGGCTCGGAATTACAGGGTCAGTGGGTGAGACATGTCTCCCCATGCTTTTAACCTTCTGTATTAAGTTCTTTGTTAGACTGTAATTGAGGGTCCTGCCTTTGCTTCCCTTCTGGCCACTCATTTGACTGTGACAAGGGCAGATGCCTGAGTTGCAGGTTTGGTCCCTGGATGGGGCATGTAGGGAAGGCAGCCAATCAATGTTTCTCATTCACATCGATGTTTCTTTTTCTCTCTTTCTCCCTTCCTGTCTGTCCGTTTCTTTAGAATCAGAAACAAAATAAAAGACTTTCTTCCATAACATTTGAAAGAAGTGATAGCTGTGAGAAGTCTTTCTGATTTTTTAGTAACTTTGGGTCCCAAAACAAGGCTGGTCCATCTAGGATATTATATTTCACTTCTTACTTCTCAGTAACTCAATATAATGTTCCAAAATGTGTTTAGAAGAGTAATGAGCACTTATTTTTCTCTGGGTTGATTTGAACTCAGTATCTAGTTTGTAATATATTTCACTGCTTTTACAGAAGTTACATTTCACAAGGAGGTTAAGCTCCCCATTTTTAACTCCACTTCATCAACCCTACTTGTCTGATGGTCCACCCAACAATTAACACACAGTTCCTGCTAACTCTATGAAAACATTGACATGTTAATTTATTCAGTCAGTGGACCCCAAAGGGGAATTTCTAGATTTGTTTTGTGTGTTCATTTTGTTTTTAATTTCTAAACTGTAATCTTTATTTATAAAATAGTTGTATGATGCAGTACACAACCTATTCCACATATTTTACAAATTCTAATTTGTAATTTTAAGCCATATAATAAGCCCATGACACAGCTATTTTTATTACGCCAATTTTTCTGATGAGGAAATCAAGACTTTCAGACTGAAATAGTTCAAGATCACACACTTGGGAGGCAGAGAGATTTAAACCTAGGTTCTATTACTGAGGCCAAACTCTTACAGGTAAAATTGAAGTGTTGTTTTTAAAACTTTTTATTTGGAAGCAATTCCAAATTTACAGAAAAATTGTCAGAATAAGAATAGCATATTTTGCTTAGATTCCCTTGTCGATGCAAAAAATTCTCTTTCTGAAACATATATGCCTACCCTGTGGCTCTTCACTCTGAAATCCTTTAGTGCAGATTTGCTACAAATTGAAATATTCTGTTACAGACCATAGTACTCATGAAATTTAACATTGGTTAGATGGTTCTATTTAATTTACTGTGTGTATTTCAATGTTGACAATTAATCCTGTAATAATGTCTTTATTTTGTCCTCCAGGATGGGACTGGACTAGGGCCAGCTGGTCTGTCTAGTTGTCAGCTTTCTCTTGCATCCTTTAATGTGAAATAGTTTCATAGCCTTCCTCTGTCTTGTATATCATTGACACCTTTTACAGACTATCTTTCCTTCCACCTTAAAAAAATAGAACAAGCCAGTTTCATTTTGCATTTATTTGACATTTAATCATGATCAGGTAAGGAAATTCAATGTTATGTGGGTGATGCTGTAACCATTTCAGGATCTCACTTCTGGAGGCACATGGTGCCCCTCTGCCCCTCACTGATGATGTTGATTTTGATCACTCCACTCCATCAAGGGTTTGTCTGATTTCGACATTACTCTTTTTCACTTGCAGTTGCAAGGAAAAAAGTTTGTGTGGAGACTGAAGAAGCATCAGTCATAGGGAGGAGTATATGTGTGTGAAGGTGCGAGGAAGTTCCCTCCTGCCATGGGAATGGGAGGAGAGTGGGATATACAAGGTCTGTCCAGAAAAAGTCTAGCCATTGTTAATATAAAAAGAAAGGTTTGTGTGACATCAATGTAACCTGGTAGCCAAGGAGAGTAGACTGAAATGTGTACACATCAACAATGACAACTTCACTGTACTGGTCAGTGGGGGTGCTGGATGCTGTTGTGTGAGCATGCGTACTGTGTGGCTGTCACATTCAAAATAACTGAGTGAGTAGAGAATGAATCTGCATCAGATTTTGCATTAAGCTTGAACATTCCTCCATGGAAACTATTTGGATGATCAGAAGGCTTTCAAGGATGATACAAGTACAGTGCAAATAAAACTGTAGTACAAATGCTTCAGAGATAATTGAGAACCTGTTGAAAGTGATCCATGTTCTGGAAGGCCTGCAGCAAGCAAAACACCTGAGAATGTTGAACACGTATGGGCTGCAATCAACAAAGGTTGGCAACTCACTGCAAGAACTAGAAGCTGATCTGAGGATTCCAAAAACTACTTCCAAGATTTTGACACAGGTTCTTGGCATGAAACGTGTTGTGGAAAAGCTTGTTCCATGGCTTCTGCCACCAGAGCAAAAGGAACACTGTGCTGCAGTTGCTATGACTTGATTCAAATGCTACCAATGGACCAGATTTTCTCAAATAGATCAGAATCAGAGATGAATGGTGGGTCTACAGCTATGATCCAGAAATGAAGGCCTAGTTGTCTTGATGGAAGTCACTTGGTTCTCCAGGCCTGAAGAAGGCACAGCAAAATGGCAACAAGATCAAGACCATGTCAACTATGTTTTTTGATTGAGAAGGTGTTGTCTATCATGAGTACACCCCTCCAGGCCAGGCAATTAATAAGGAGTACTGCCTCAGTGTTCTTTGTCGGTTGAGAAACGCAACACAGTGAAAATGGCTGCAGCTATGGGAAACTGGTGATTGGCAGCTTCATCATTACAATGTACCTGCTCATGAATCAAGTCTTGTGAAGAATTTTTTGTGAAATATCAAATCAATCGGGTGGCTCAGCCCCACTACGTAGCTCAGATTTGACACCCTGCAACTTCTATCTTTTCCCCATGCTATGAGCATGATTGCATTGGCCCAGCCCAAATTACCAGGAGCATGACTCTGCAGGAGGAGAGGCAAGGCCCATGCTTCTTTGCACAGCTCATGCTCAAAATATTTCACATGAATACATGTAAAGATTGTAGCTGAAAAAGGCAGAAAAGATTAGATAAAGAGAAAAGTTAGAAGCTGCATAGTCAAGCCATTAGGTATTAAATAGTTACTGACACTGGGTATCAAATTTGCCCCTAATCCTCTTAGTAGTAAAAGGCAAAATGGAAAGCATGATCAGTTAGTTACAAAAATCTCATTTCTATCAGAAATGATATCAATTACTCAAGAGAAACAAAATAGTTCTTGGTGTTTAAATATGAATATGTTTGCCTATGATTTGCTTACTAGTAATAATACTTTTCTACCATTAAGGCTTTTGTCAATTTTCTTGGTAATTGTTGTTTTATTTGTAGGCACCATGGTTGAAAATTTATATTGTTATGTGTTAACAATTTGAGTATCAAGATAGGGAAGTAACAAAAAGGTTGAGTAGTGTGGAGAGAGCAAGCACCTAGTGATTAGTACATCATGTTATCTACCATGGATTTTTAATCAAGAGATGAATGTCTAGTTCCAGCAATGTTGCAAGGGAGTGAGTGCACTAGAGCTGTGTCCACAGGGAGCTATGAAACATGAAATCCAGCCTCAGAAACTTGCAGACAGAGAAAAACAGCCATCCAATACCAACTAAAAAGGGCACTGGAAAGTAAACGATGGAAAAATTACTTATATAAAGTGAAAAATACAGCAGTAACTTATGGGCATTCTCATATTGTCCTTTGAAGAGACTTCATTTTTTGTTTTCTTTACGGATACTGAGAAGTCGTTTGATTTTAAAGGGCTCTTACAAGGTGGCATGGATGGGGTTTCGTAAGGGGTGGTTTCATTCATTTGTTGACTCATCAGTTAGCCCGTCAACAAATTGTGCTTTTTGAGTGAGATGGAGAAGGCAGACTCAATATGGTCTATATCTGAAATGCACAACACAATAGAGAGATGTGCAAAGACATAATAGTACTGCTACATATTTGTAGAGCACATGAGAATTATTTTAAAAGCTTCTATTCACAACATTGAGCAAAAGTCTGCGTTAACATCTCCATTTCGGGCAGATTGGTGGCAGAATCCCTTATGGAAAACCAAATTGTCCTCCTAGGCCTTTTGTTTCCTTACCAGACCACAAGGGGGTGCTGTGTGAAGCTACCCTGAGGGCTCCCAGTGGACTCTGCTTTTTTTTTTTTTTTATTGTTGTTGTATTACATCCATCCCCTTTTTGCTCCCCTCTGTCCCCCTCCCCACCCACCCATTCCCCCTAAAGTCAATCCCACCTGTTGTCCATGTCCATGGTTCCTTTATACTAGGTTCTTGTCTAAGTTGCTCCCCTTCTTTGCCTCTGCCTCCCCCTCCCCCGAACCCCTTTCCCCCTGACCACTGAAGGCCTATTCCTTGTATTCATATACTTGGTTCTGTTTTGCTTGTTAGTTTTGCTCATTATTGTCCCGTAATGGGTGAGATCATATGATATTTGTCCTTCACTGACTGGCTTATTTCACTAAGCATAATACTCTCCAGTTGGACTCTGCTTTTAATCAGCAAAATTCTGGGCATTAAAAGAAAAGCTTTGAAATCACGTTAGGTGGTATTCAGATAAACAGTCGTTACCTGGAGTGAATGGGTGCTGGCTGTTTATACTCTCAGGGAAACAAAGGACTCTTGAGGTGCCCTCCCAACAAGGACAGCCACCTGGGAAATGTAAACACACACAAGTCCACCTTCCATTGTTAGCAGCAGGGCATGATTACTTTTTTTTTTCTAGAAAGCTTTTTTCCACAGGACAGGCCTCTACAAGCCCTCTTCCCAGTGTTTCTTGCAGACCTTTTGTTTTCTTGCTGGTTGATTTTCCTATTGCAAACAGGATTGAGGGACCCATTATTCAACTCAAACCTTCTTTTGTCAAATCTTAGACCCTTTCCTGTGTTGAGTGGATGTCTAGACTGGTTGGTGGAAGTAATTGCCTAAGGGCAAGGACAATATTAAGTAAATTGTCCATTTACAATTGTACATCTTTATGAAAATACACCCACACCCATCCTTTGTCTTGGTATTTCAGCAATTGTATAAGACTCTGGAGTATGTGGCTACTTTTCCCCATGTTTAAATGCCCCATTCACAGCTGTGGTTCTTAGAGACTTCAACTTCTTTACTAGAATTTAAGTCACAAAGGCAATTCTGAAAAGCCTTTATGCTCTCGGGCCATTAAGGAGACTCATAAACCACTTTTGGATTTTAACTGCGAGGGGGAGGGATAGATGGTGTCTGGTGTCTGATGGTATCCTAACTGCCAGGCAGACCGGAGAAAATTAGAGCTATGTTTTCATTTAACATCATTCCTTGCTGACTCTTGTCTCCCTGGAAAATTATCCACAAGGAGACAAAATAAGATGCCCCTTCTGCTAACTCAGTTTTCTTAATTATAGTTGTTGGGTTATGGCTTAAACTATGTTGTGAGATACTGGTTTTATCTCTCGCCCTTGGTCACCCCTCTCTCCCTCAGGCTACAGAGGAATTTGTTTTACAGATTGGTAATAGTAAACGCTGAGATAAAAATCAGCATGCTAAATTATTTTGTGGCTCTTTTTGAGGTTTCTCCCCTGTATATTGGCCTCTTTATTCATTAAAATCCTTTCAAAGTTGTTTTTCTTTTATTTTTAATTATATTTTATTGATTATGCTGTTACAGTTGTCTTGAATTTTTCCCCTTTGGCTCCTTCCAGCCAGCACCCCTTCCACTCCCTTAGGCAATGCCCATACCATTGTTCAAGACCATGGGTCATGTGTAGGTTCTTTGGCTACTCCATTTCCTATACTGTACTTTATATCCCTGTGACTGTTCTGTAATTACCTATTTGACCTCTGAATCCCCTCACCTCTTCACCCATTCCCCCATGCTCCCCTCCCATTTGTCAACCATCAAAATGCTCTCCATAGCCATGAATATGTCTCTGTTCTTATTTGCTTAGTTTGTGTTTCAGATTCAGCTTTTGATAATTTTGTATGTTTAGCCATTTTATTATTCATAGTTTTGATCTTCTCTTCCTTAAGTAAGTCCTTTAACATTTCATATAATAATGGTTTGATAATGATTAACTCTTAGTTTTTTATTGTCTGGGAAGCTTTTTATCTGTCCTTTCATTCTAAATGATAGCTTTGCTTGGTCAAGCAACCTTGGCTGTAGGTCCCGCTCTTTTGATTTTAAATATTTCTTGCCAATTGTTTCTAGCCTGCAAAGTTTATTTTGAGAAATCAGTGACATTGTTATGGGAACTCCCCTGTAGATAATTAACTTCTTTTCTCTTGATGCTTTTAAGATTCTCTCTTTATCTTTAACCTTCGGCATTTTAATTATGCTGTGATTTGGAGGGGGCCTTTTTGCACCCATCTTGTTTGGGGACTCTGTGATCCCTGGACTGGCATGTCTATTTCCTTCACCAAATTAGGGGAATTTTCTTTCATTAGTTTTCACATTGATTTCCAATGTCTTGCTCTTTTTTTTGGTATGAATATTGTACCTCTTGAAGTTGTCCCAGAGGCTGCTTATATTATCATCATTCATTTGGATTCTTTTTTCCTCTTGTTCTGATTATTTGTTTTTTTCAAGTTGTATGTTTCAAGTCATTGATTTGATTCTTAGCTTCATCCACACTACTGTTGTTTCCCTGTAAATTGTTCCTTATCTCACAGTGTATCCTTCATTTCTGACTAGATATTTTTTATGCCTTTGAGGCCCTCACAAAGTTCCTTGAGCATCCTCACAACCAGTGTTTTGAACTCTGCATCTGATAGATTGCTTATCTCCATTTTGTTTAGCTCTTTTTCTGAAGGTTTGATCTCTTTTTTTCATTTGGGCCTGTTTCTTTATCTCAATTTGGCAGCCTCCCTGTGTTTGTTTCTGTGTATTAGGTAGAGCTGCTTTGACTTCGTGTCTTGACAGTGTGACCTAATGTAATATGTGTCCTGTAGGATCCAATGGCAGTCTTCCCTATCATCCAAATTGGGTACTCGAGGCGTGCCATTTGTGTGGTCTAAATACACCCTATGTTGGCAGATCAGTGGGAGGGATTTACCCAGGCCAGTCAGCTGCAGTGACTAACTGTAACCACTGACCATCAACCTCTGCACTTCGTGGAGGATCAGCTATGCAGGGCGAGGTGGTGGTGCACCTACATGATCTATAGCTGTCCACTAGGTGCACTGGCCCTGAGGTTTTTTGGGTGATGCAGGCCAAGATTAGCCCTCACCTGTTTTGCCTGGGGCCACCTGTCTGAGCTATAAAGCAATCTGAGATGCTGCTACTTGTGCTGGGCTTGGAGATTCCCAGGTGAAGCCAAGCTCTGAAGCTAAGCTGGCTGCTGCTAGTTTTGGGCCTAGGGCTCACTGAGGCCAGCTGTTGCTTGTTTGATAGGATTTAGGGAGTTGTGGAGCATGAGCCAAGGCCAGTCATTCATAAGGACAAGCAGCTGTCCATAAACTGGGTGCGGTGGAGTCTCTGGGGATCTCCAAGGCGAGTCTAATAGTGTTAGTCAGGTTGATGGAATCTCAGATATGGTATCAGCCTGCTGGCTCTGAGGAGAAAGGGGATGAGGAAAGGGACAATGGCCTCTGTTCATCTTGATGCCAGACACTTCAGTTCCTCTCTTTATACCACTGGTGCCTTTCAAGTTGCCATCCTGGTGCTGGAGCTCAGAGGGTGCTGGAGTCTGAGAAGGTGAGTCCATATGTAGGTTCTTTAAGAGGAAGTTCTTGGAGCTCCAGAAGTTTCTTCCACTGACTCAATCCCCACTCATTTTTGCAGCCAGAAGTTGTGGGGACTTACCTTTCTGGCACTGGAACCCTGGGCTGGGGGTCTTGTGTGGGATTGGGACTCCTCAATCACAAAATAACCCTCCCAAATTTTTATCTACCATGCACGCCCGAGGGACCAGTCCATTCTGTGCCTGTGTCCCCCTTACCAGTCTGGATGGATGTAGTTTCTTTAATTCTGTAGTTGTCAGACTTCCACTCAACTCAATTTCTGATGGTTCTAATGACGGTTGTTCCATATTTTAGTTGCAATTTTGATGTGGTTGTACAAAGAGGCGAGTCACATTTGCCTACACTGTCATCTTGACTGAAAGTCTGTTAAGGTTGTTTTTCTTTTCTTTCCTTTTTCAACATAGAATAAGCATGTGCTTATGTGTTCAGCACCTGGGGGATAGTAAGGTAGACCTCACATAGCCTTCTCCTAATACAATCTGGGATTTCTTGGCCAATGCTGCTTGTTCTTGGCCTAGCCTGATGTTCAGTGCCAGAGAGGACTAAAATAGGACTTGACAGGTTGGTTCCGTGGAGCTTTTTTTTTCTCCTTTTCTTACTTATTTATTTTTAAAATCAATATATGGTTGCCTTTCACCTGTCTCCAGCTAAGGATCTAGTTAGAGACCTGGCCTGCAACCTGGTTATGCTCCTTGACTGGGGAATCGAACCAGAGACCTTTGGTTTCGCAGGCTGGCACCAATCCACTGAGCCACCAGCCAGGGCTCCATGGAGATTTTGAGACCTTTGGTGCCTTTTAATTCCGAATGGATCCACATGCATCCAGATGCCTCAGTCTAGCTCTCTCTTCATCAGGTACCATGTCCAATTCCTCACAGTTCTATTGATTTCCTCTTCCACATTCCTGGAGCCTATCCACTTCTTTCTAATCTAGGCTACCTCTGCCCTTTATCCTAGAAATGATAAAAGAGTTTCCTAACTGACCTTTCAGGGTTCACTGGGCCTCTCCTTAGTTCCCACCACACTGCAGAGTGCTATTTTGAGAACAATGTATGGATTTGTCTGTATCATTACTGCCACCTTTTCAAGAAATATTCCCACCTCTTCTTGGATTAAATCCCTGGATAGGCCAGTCTGTCTTTGTTGTATTTTTTCTTCCCATCTCTATGTATTTTATTTTTCTCTCATTTCTTGGTTTTCATCTAAAATGTACTTTTATTTTAAAACTTCTCATATAAGATTGACCTTTCCAAAGCATTTCTTAAAAAACAAAACAAAAACAAAAACAAAAAAACACCTCATCCAAAGGAGTTGGTTCTTTAGGAAAGTTATCCAAATTAATCCTCAGTTTGCTTTCTTTATTTTTATTTTAGGACATTGAGATAAGAAATAGGCTGAGGAAACAATAAAGTATATTTGTGCAGGTGCCTTGTATAGATTCAGGAGAATGGGTGCTAAAGGTCAAAACGGATGCTGCTCCTTTGTCTGCTGGTTTGAAAGAGTTGTTAAAAGTAGAGGTATTAATTTTTTTTAATTTAATTTTATTGTTTTTTTATTGTTGTATTACAATCATCCCCTTCCCCCCGCCCCCTTCTCCCCTTCCCCACCCACCCACTCCCCGCCAAAGTCAATCCCACTTGTTGGCCATGTCCATGGTTCTTCCATACTAGTTCCTTGACTAAACTGCTCCCCTTTTTTGCCTCCTCTTCCCCCGCCCCCTCTGCCCACTGAAAGTCTATTCATTGTATTCATGTATTGGATTCTGTTTTGCTTGTTTGTTTGTTTTGTTCATTATAGTGTCCTGTAATGGGTGAGATCGAATGGTATTTGTCTTTCACTGACTGGCTTAGTTCACTAAGCATAATACTTTCCAGTTCCATCTATGTTGTTGCAAAGGGTAGGAGTTCTTTCTTTCTGCTATGTAGTTAGTATTCCATTGTGTAAATGTACCAAAGCTTTTTGATCCATTCATCCACTGATGGGGACTTAGGCTGTTTACAGCAGTTGGCTATTGTAAATAGCACACTATAAACATAGGGGTACATAGGTTCTTATGCACTAGTGTTTCAGGGCTCTTCATGTATAATCCTAGTAATGGAATTGCTGGATCAAAAGGTAGTTCCATTTTTAGTTTTTTAAGGAAACTCCATACTGTTTTCTATAGTGGCTGCACCAGCCTGCATTCCCACCAATGGTACATCAGGATTCCATTTTCCCCACATCCTTGCCAAAACTTGTTTGTTGATTTGTTGATGATTGCCATTCTGACAGGTGTGAGGTGGTACCTTACTGTGGTTTCAATTTGCACCTCTCTGATGGCTAGTGATGTTGAGCATTCTTTCATATGCCTTTGGGCCCTTTGTATGTCTCCCTCGGTGAGGGAGGTCCTTTGCCCATTTTTTAATTGGGCTGTCTCCCTGGTGTTGAGCTGCATAAGTTCTTTATGTATTTTGGATATTAAACCCTTGTCTGAGGTATCATTGGCAAATATGTTTTCCCATACGGTTGGTTCCCTTTTCATTTTACGGGTGTTTTCTTTAGCCAAACAGAAACTTTTCAGTTTGATGTAGTCCCATTTGTTTTTTTGTTTTGTTGTTGTTGTTGTTGTTGTTGTTCTTTTATTTCCTTTGCCCTTGGAGAAGTGTCAGTTAACATATTTCTGCATAGGATATCTAAAATTTTACTGCCTCTATTTTTCTCCAGGACCTTTATGGTGGCACTGCTTATGTTTAAGTCCTTTATCCATCTTGAGTTTATTCTGGTGTATGGTGTAAGTTGGTAGTCTAGTTTTATTTTTTTGCATGTCCCTGTCCAGTTCTCTCTAAACCACTTGTTGAAGAGACTGTCTTTATTCCATTTTATGTTCCTTCCCCTTTTGTTGAATATTAATTGACCATAGAGTCCTGGATTTATTTCTGGGCTCTCTATTTTGTTCCATTGATCTATAGGCTTATTCTTATGCCTGTACCAGACTATTTTGATTATAGTAGCCTTGTAGTATAGTTTGATGTCCAGTATTGTGATTCCTTCTACCTTGTTTCTTTTTCAAGATTGCTGTGTCTATTCATGAGCATTTTTGGCTCCATTTAAATTTTTGAAGTACTTTTTCTATATCTGTGAAATATGTCATTAGTATTGTAATTGGGATTGCATTGAATCTGTAGATTGCTTTGGGTAGTGTGGACATTTTAATGATGTTAATTCTTCTTATCCATAAACATGGTATATGCTTCCATTTATTTGTATCTCCCTTAATTTCTTTCTTCAGTGTTCTGTAGTTTTCTGAGTATAGGCCTTTTACTTGTTTGGTTAAGTTTATTCCTAAGTACTTTATTTTTCTTATTGCTATGGTAAATGGGATGTGTTTTCTAGCTTCTATGTCTGATATTTCAGTTTTGGTATACAAAAATGCTTTTGATTTCTGAATATTGACCCTATATCCAGCTATTTTGCTTAATTTGCTTATTAGGTCAAGTAAGTTTTTTGTGGAGCCTATGGGGTTCTGTATGTACACTATCATATCATCTGGAAATAACAGTTTGGCTTCCTCTTTTCCAATTTGGATACCTTTGATTTTTTTTTTTCTTGTCTGATAGCTGTGGCTAGAATTCCAGAATGATGTTGAAGAGAAGTGGAGAAAGTTGACAGCCATGTCTTATTCTTGATCTTAGGGGGCATGCTTTTATTTTTTGCCCATTGAATATGATGTTGGCTTCAGGTTTCTCATATATGACCTTTATTATGTCAAGGTATGCTCCTTCTATTCCCACTTTGCTGAGCATTTTTATTATAAATGGTTGCTGTACTTTATCAAATGCTTTTCAGCATCTATTGATATCATCATATGGTTTTTATCTTCCATTTTGTTTATTGATTTGCGAATATTGAACCATCCTTGCATCCCTGGGATGAAACCTACTTGATCATGGTGTATGATCTTTTTAATATATTGCTGGATCCAGTTGGCCAATATTTTGTTGAGAATCTTAGCATCTATGTTCATCAGAGATATGGGCCTGTAGTTTTCTTTCTTAGTTTTGTCTTGACCTGGTTTGGGGATTAGAATAATACTGGCCTCATAAAAAGAGTTTGGGAATCTTTTCTCTTCTTGGATTTTTGAGATCTTCTTGGATGTTGAGAAAGATAGGAGTTAGTTCTTCTTTAAATGTTTGGTAAAATTCACCTGTGTAGCCATCTGGTCCAGGGCTCTTGTGCTTTGGGAGATTTTTGATTACTTCTTCAATTTCACTAATTTTTATTGGTCTATTTAGGCTTTCTGCTTCTTCTGGATTCAGTTTTGGTAGATTATACATTTCCAGAAATGTGTCCATTTCACCTGGGTGAAATGGACACACCAGAAATATATATTTCTTGTCATATAGTTGTTTGTAATAATTTCTTACAATCCTTTGTATTTCTGAAGTATCAGTTGTGATTTCTCCTTTGTCATTTCTGATTCTGTTTATTTGGGTCCTCTCTTTTTCTTGATGAATCTGGTTAAAGGCTTGCCAATTTTGTTTATTTTTTCAAAGAAGCAGCTCCTGGATTTATTGATTCTTTAAATTGTAGTTTTAGTCTCTAAGTTATTTAATTCTGCTCTGATCTTGATGATGTCCTTCCTTCTACTTTCTCTGGAATTTGTTTGTTGTTGCTCTTCTAGTTCTTGCAGCTTTATGGTTAGGGTGTTTGTATAAGGTTCTTCTATCCTTTTTAGGCAGGCCTGTATTGCTATGAATTTTCCTCTGAGGACCACCTTTGCTGTGTCCCATAGGTTTTGGGCTGTTGTGTATTCATTGTCATTTGTTTCCAGAAACTTTTTGATTTCATCTTTGATCTCATTGTTTACCCATTCCTTACTTAATAGCATGTTATTCAGTCCCCATGAGTTAGAGTGTTTTTGTTTTTCTTCCCTTGCGGTTGGTTTCTAGTTTCAATCCATTGTGACCTGAAAAGTTGCTTGGTATGACATCAATTTTCCTGTATTTGTGGAGGCTTGTCTTGTGACCTACCATGTGGTCTATCTTTGATAATAGTCTATGTGCATTTGAGAAGA
Source organism: Noctilio leporinus (assembly GCA_004026585.1). Taxonomy (NCBI): domain Eukaryota; kingdom Metazoa; phylum Chordata; class Mammalia; order Chiroptera; family Noctilionidae; genus Noctilio; species Noctilio leporinus. The sequence continues at coordinate 83,803 of PVIW01000845.1, forward strand.
ATGTGTTTTTTGCTTCTTTGGGGTGAAAGGTTTTGTATATATCAGTTAGGTCCATTTCCTCTAGAGTGTTGTGCAATGCCACAATACCCTTAGTGTTTTTTTGTTTGGAATATCTGTCCATTGTTGATAGTGGGTTATTAAAATCCCCCAATATCAGTGTGTTGCTGTCCATATCCTTCTTGAAGTCCTCCAGAATTTTCCTTATATATTTGGGAGTTTCTATGTTGGGTGCATGTATGTTTACCAGAGTTATATCTTCTTGATGGATTGTTCCCTTAATATTATGAAATGTCCTTCTTTGTCTCTTTTTATGGTCTTCATCATAAAATCTATTTTGTCTGAAGTATTGCTACTCCAGTCTTTTTTTCATGTCCATTTGCTTGATATATATTTTTCCATCCCTTCCCTTTCAATCTGTGTCAACCTTTTGTTCTGACGTGGGTCTCTTGAAGACAGCATACATGTGGGTCATGTTTTCTTATTCATTCAGCTACCCTATGTCTTTTGATTGGTGCATTTAATTCATTTACATTTAAGGTTAATATTTTGACATTTACTGCCATTTTCTCCCTTTGTACCTGTGTTCCTTTCTGTTTCTTCATCTTTTTAAGTAGACCTTTTAGCATTTCTTGCAATGCTGGTTTGGTAGAGATGTATTCTTTTAGTCTTCTTTTGTCTGGGAAACTCCTTATTTCTCCTTCCATTTTGAATGAGAGCCTTGCTGGGTAGAGTATTCTTGGTTGTAGGCCTTTGTTTCCCATTACTTGGAATATTTTTTGCCATTCCTTCTGACTTGTATTGTTTCTGTTGAATAATCATTTGATAATCTTATTGGAGCCCCCTTATATGTTATTTGCTGTTTCTCTCTTGATACTTTTTGGATTCTTTCTTTGTCTTTGAAATTTGCCATTTTAATTATGATGTGTCTTGGAGTGGGTCTGTTTGGATTCATTCTCATTGGGACCCTCTACACTTTCTGAACTTGAGTAATGTTTTCACTGGTCATGTTAGAAGAGATATTGATTTTGATAATAGGGAGAAACCAGGCATGATTCTGTGAGATGAGTCTCATCCTCAGGCCTCCGTCTTTGTGGAGGGAGGGAAACAAAGATAAACTATCTAAACTTCTCAGACCAAGTTTTCTTAAGTGTTAAGAGAGAAAACAGATCTTAGGATCAAAAAAGTTTTGGGAAACAGTGGACAAGACAGGTTTCTTTATTGCAAGACTCCTTAGAGGCTTTAGCATGCTCATGAGTCTTATATTCCTCCACGTGAGCCATGTAGCATAGCAATATTTTTCAAAATGACAACACAGCAACATATATGCCAACAATTTATTTCTCAAAATATCTTGAGAACCTAGATTATCAAATAAGGTGAAATATGTGTTTAGACTCTACATCTCTTGATTTGATTATTTGTTTCACTGACGTTTCTGATTTCTTTGTCAGGTGTTCAGATGTCTTCCTGCTGCCTCTTCTCTCCCTGTCCTTCTTCTCTGCACCCATCCCGCCTTCCCCTCCCTTCTTGTTGCCCCTTTTTTCCCTTCCTCCCTCCTTCTTTTCCTTTTATCCTTTCATGATCTTCGTTGTCTTTCTTATCTCTTTCATCTCATATTGCCCCTTAGGCCTTCTCTTTCTCTTTTTTTGTTGTTTGGAAGGATGTGGTGTCTTGTCTAATACTCAGTTTCACTGAGCTAACAAATATTTCGTATGTGGTACATTCTAGTAAAAGCCTCATCACTCCACATCCCCTCTGCTATGCTTATTCTTGACTGCCAGCCTTTGCCAGGCTTTTCTCTGCACTTCATCCATCCAGCCAAGCCCTTCCTTTGCCATCAATTTCCTTAACCCCAACTTTTTTACGTGCCTGCTTCTAACCATGCCAGGTCACTTTTCTTTCTGGACTCTCTGTACAACTGGCCTTTGGCTGAAGATTTCAGTTGGGCATTTGTCTACAATCAGCCTTAAATTGTTTAAAAGCCATATTTACTTTTGGTCTCAAACACAGAAATGCAGAGAACAGGTTTTCTTTCTTTCCTGTTCCTTTGCTGCTGGGCACATTGCTGATTGAGCAGAGACAGTGCTTGTCTTACTGATGGGAAGGGCAGATGTACCTACTCTGGCTGGCCAGGCAGGAAACATTCAATGAGTAATTGAATCTTTATTTTTATTCCTTCTGGTGAATGGCAACATTTCTTTTGTCATAATTCCTCAGAAACTATGAAGAGGGTAAATGTGGTTTATGGGGAAACATCTAAAGCCCAGATTCACTGTCACTGACTAAGGAAGTAGGAAACGTTTGTCTTCCTGGTGGGTCATAACTAGCCCAGGATTGACTTCTTAAAAAGCTGAACTTCAGATTTGATCTTTTCTATAGGCCTTCCAGTGTTTCTGTGAATTGGTGATAATATTGATTTGAAAAGAATCAAACAGGTTTAATTGGGAAAACGCTTTACTCTCTTTTAAAATCAACTTAAGTGTGCCCTGGCTGGTGTGGCTAAGTTGGTTGGACATCATCCCATAAAGCAAAAGGTGTTGGTTTGATTCTCAGTCAGGGCACATGCCTGGTTGTGGACTCAGTCCTTAGTTGGCGGTATGTGAGAGGCAACCAATTAATATCTCTCTCACATACCGATGTTCCTTCCCCTCTCTTTTCCTCTCTAAAAATAAATAATCTTATAAAAAATAAAACCAACTTATTTGAGATACGATTTACACACAATAAAATTTATGCATTTGAAGTGTACATTATGATAATTAGACAAAAATATGCCTTTGTATAATTACCCAAAGAAGCAAGACATAAAATACTATCCAAAACAGTGGCCTCTAATTACAATGTGACTATTTAAATTAAAATGAACTAAAATTAATTAAAATTGAAAACATTTCCTCAGTTGTATTAGTCACATTTCAAGTGCTCAATAACCACATGTGGCAATTATTTACTGTCTTGGATAATGCAAATTATGAAACATTTCTATCATGTACATCACTGATATAAAACATATGTCTAGCACTGAAATAAAAAATATCCGTAACACCAAAAGCCCCTTTGTATTCTTTTCAAGACAATTCCCAAGTTGTACCCCTGACTTTAGGAAATCACTGATTTGGTTTCTGATACTACAAATTAGATTTGTGAGATCTACCTATCTAGATAGGTAGATAGATAGATATCTATTTATTTACCTGCACTTTTCTCAATATAGGTAAATACCTGATTGGGATTGCTGGGTTATATGTATGCTAAGCATTTGTTTAACTTTGTAAGAGATTGCCAAACTATTTTTCCAAAATGGTTGTACCATTTTACATTCCTGCCAGCAATGCATGGAGTTCTAGTTGCTCCATTCTTACAATTACTACTGATTTTTTGTTTGCTTGTTCTATTAATAACTGAGAAATATATAAATCTCCATCTCCAATTATAGACTTTCCATTATTCCTTTCAGTTATATTAGGTTTTGCTTCATATATTTAAAAATTTTGTAAAATGGTGCATACACATTTAGCAATGAGTCGATCCTTTTTTATCATGAAATATCCTTCTCTGCCCCTGTTCTCAATTCTAGTTTGTCTGCTAATATAGTCACTCCAGCATTTTGGTCTTGAATTACAATGTTCATAGTGCATCTCTTTCTATTCCTTTACTTTTAACTTACCTGCATATTTTTATTTAAAATGGGTGTATTTTAGAAAGCGTATAATGTAGTCTTGCTTTTTAAAAAGTAAACCTAGCCTGAGAATCTCTGAAGTTTAATTGGAGTATTTAAACCATTTCCTCAAAACAAATATTGACAAACAATAAACTGTATTTTTTTTTTTTTTTTTTTTTTTTAGTTTGATGAGCTTTGACATGCACATGCCTGTGAAGTCATCACCACACCATTGCCCATAGCTCCCCTGAACTCCATTCCTCCCACCAGTCTTCTTCCCAGGCAGCCATTGATAGGAGTTTTATCACCATGCTTTGCATTTCCTAGAATTTTGCATAAATGAGGACATACCATATATACTCTTTTTTGGTCTAGCTTCTTTTATACATCATAATGATTTTGAAATTCTTTTTTTTTGTCCCATTTTTCTGGTTTCCTGTTATTTCTGTGTAGTATTCATTTCATTGTATGACTATATCACATAGATGGACATTTGGGTTGTTTCTAGGTTTTGGCTCTTACAGATAGAGCTGCTATAAAGACTCTTACACAAGCCTTTGTATGGACATATGCTTTTATTTTTTGGGCGGGGGGTACATACCTGGAAGAGGCATTACTAGGTCATATGGTAGGCATTGATTTAATTTTTAAAGAAACTACCCATCAATTTTCAAAGTGCTTGTCCCATTTTACATTCTTACTGGAAATGTACAAAATCTCCATTTGCTCCCCTTTCTTGTCTTTTCAATTTTAGTGATTCTATTTGGTGTTTATATTTCATTTACTTATTGTTCATTCATGTCTTCATTTGTCAAGTTTCTGTTCAAAATATTTACTCAGTTAAAAAATTGTCTTCTGCCCTGGCTGGTAGCACAGTGGGTAAGGCGCCGGCCTGTGAACCCAAAGGTCGCAGGTTCGATTCCCCTGCCAGGGCACATAACAAGGTTGCAAACCAGGTCTCCAGTCAGGTCTCTGGCTGGAGGCAGGTGAAAAGCAACCATACATTGATGTCTCTCTCCCCCTCTGCCTGCCTCTTTCCCTTCCCCTCTTTCTAAAAATAATGCAATAAAATCTTTAAAAAAAAATGTCTTCTTATTCTGATACATATCCTTGGCTGATGTATGTGATATAAATGTTTTCTCTTTGTGCCTTTTAATTTTCTTAATGGTCTCCTTAAAGAGTAAAAGCTTTTAATTTGATGAAGTTTAGCTTATCAGTTTTTCTTTTATGATTTTTGTTTTTTGTGTTCTAAGGAAACTAGCTACATGAAATTTTTTGTGTGTACTTCTAGAAGTGTTAGGGTGCTATGTTTTACATTTAGGTTTGTGATCCCTTTGAATTAATTTCTGTGTAGTATATAAGGTAAGTATTCATTTTTCCCCCTAGATAGATCTAGTTGTTTCAGCATAATATTTCTCAATATTTTCCATTCCTCATTGCAGTGCCTTGACACTTCTGTTGAAAAATCAATTAACGTTTACAGATGTGGACAAGTGATAGAAGGTATATTCAAATACTTTATAAATCCCAGTAGGATCAATGAGTGAAAGAGCAGTCTAAGAATTAAAAATAATTTTTAGGTAGTTATGAATCTCTTTTTTCATCAAATATAGCTCTCTTTTAATTTTTTCTTTATGTCTATTCCAGAAGCAATGCAACCAATTCTCTGACTCTAAAACCACATGAACGACAACATCTGTACGATAGCTGAAATATCCTATCATTAGTTAAAGGTACAGGATTTCTGGTGAAGATAAGCCTTGTTCCAGATATCTGGATTGCTAATGTTCATTGATTCTGGAATTTCCTTCAAATATAAATATACTTTGAAGTGACACAAAATTTAAAAATACACAGCTGGATTTTCTTTAAAAAATCCATATCTATAATAATAAGTGAACTTTCTGTATATCAGGAGTGACAAAGTACACCTATATTTAATTCCGTGATGAGATAAATATAGAAAAGAAAACCCAGTGGCTATGAAAACACAGATCTAAAAATTTAATGATTTAAAATAGCCTCTACATACAAGATAACAAAGAATAATACAGATAGAACATTTTTGTTTTAAAAACATGAAATGCCACGACTTAAAACAAATCTCATCTCCTAGGAAATACATATTTACAATGAAATCTATAAGGACACCTTTTTAACTTTATAAGTGTTGTTAATTTTCAGCAATCCCCTTCCTCCCTACAGAGTTACTGTCATATAATAATACAAGCTTTAATCTTCTTTTGGCCAAACAGAACTTTGAGAACTATAATAGCAGTTCTTTTGAAAAGCACCTTCTATGGTAAGTTTAACTGGTATTTTACCATACTGAGCTCATTTATTCTTCTCTTAAAATCTGATCCTGTTCCAATGATTTGGTTGTTTAAACCATGCAAGCTTAATTCAGTCAAGCATATATTGCAAATAGACATTTTTAAGTAGGCTGGAATAAAATCATTACATAGGAACTGGACTGAAAAACCATCGATAGTGTGCATCTTGACTTGGTAATATGTGAATACATTTTCTCACCATGGAGGAAGTATTTTATTTGCCCCATGATCAATCAGATGGCTTGTGGTGTGTCTGTGCTACGCCAACTCCAGCAGGTATAAGGGGATGATTATGGAATGGATGCTGTGCTGAGTGGGGGGATGGTGGTGGGCTGTGTACAGATTGTTGGCCTGACAGAGTTGTAAAGATTAGATGGGCTCAAACAGCTACTTTAAGTGTCAAATTTGCCTAAGCATGTTCTACAGATGGTGCAAGATCAAGCAATGAACTCTCTTAAGAGTAGGATGTGACCTGGTAGTTCTCAAGTTCAGGTAACCAAGGAACTGATCACTTTCCCTGAGGTTGGAAGTCAGAAAGGCCTTTTTGTGGATGATTATAGTTTGATGGGTCTTTATAAATTTCTGTTGCAGATAATATGGTTTTCACAAGTTTGAAAACATTATTTGGAAAATCTCATGGCCAAATCATTAAGAAATATGGACCTTTAAATAGCCCCAGGGAAGCACATGCTCTCCTTTTATTGTGATATCCTCTCAGTGTTAAAACAACCCAATCCTAACTGAGGACTTGACTTCTTGATATATGTTCCTCTTCTCTCTCCACTCACTTAAAATATAGGCACTTGGGTCAATGTAGACTTTCTGAAACTTTTCTTTAAGATGGCTTTTTCAGCCAGAATTGACACATTTTGTAATATGTACCTAAGATAGTCAATTTTGGAAGGAGTTTCAAAAGGACAAGTTATACACCATGCCTTGTTATTTGGGAGGTGGACACTTGCAAATGTATGACAGGCTCAGAATAAATTGCTAGTCTGTATAGAACAATATTACAACCAACTGGTATGTTCTCTATATTAAAAAATGCAGCATTAGGAGATGTGTTTACTAAGGAGCTTCTTAATTCATGTTTTTTAAATGGAATGTATCAGACAAACATCTACAAACAAACATGAATACACAAGTACATACACACGTGGACAAGTTTTTGTAGTTTATGCCTCAGATGCTTTTGTGTGTACATAAGAACCATACTAAAAAAAAAAGCTCTAACTCTGGATTTCTGAATGTTTTCTAATCCATAAAATGTTAAAATATTTCAATTTCATAAAAAATATCTACAAAAATAGATAACATTTACAAAAAACCAGATAGTATTTCCAGTTTTCCATAGTAACCCACTGAGTCCCTCATTCCGCCTTTTCTTCTCAGAACGTGGCCATCTCCAGCAGAGAGCGCTTGAACAGCAACGCGTTCCTGGACAAGTCCGTCACTTGGTGGACCATTTCTTGCAGGGCGGTAGTGCTGGGGTAATGGAGTGCGGCCATCTTGGTTGCCATAACTATAGTCTTGAGCTGTTCGCAGAGCTGGTTGCTGGAGTTCATCACTTTGTTGCGAATGTCCTGGGAAGCAACCTGCCTTGTCAGCGTGTCTCCAATGAACACCAGTTTGTGTGCGCTTAGAATGACAAACTTGCTGTGTGCCACAAAGATTCGCGGGGGCTGGGCTGAGCTGACACAACTGAAGAGAGCGTCAATGGCATTGAGAAGGGAAATGTAATGGGTCTCACACTGGTCATAGTAGAAGCAAAGCAACTGCCTGTCCTGAGGGCCCACGCTGCTGTTTGTGGTGGGGAGGCTCTGAGAGGGCTTCCACTTTGAAATGTCGTTTTCCACGGGCTTTGTAATTTCTTGTTCCAACAACTGGAACTGACTTAGCTGCAAGGAAGGGGGGGAAAAACAACCCAGATTTCATTAAGGGTAAGGTAGTGTCCTATAATGAAAATTTATCAGAGCTTAGAATGAAAAGATTCCGATTTTTATCCCAGGTGCTTATCTGATGTGAAGCCTTGGTCATACATATTGCCTTGCTTTCCTAAAGTGTAAAATGTAGAAGTTGAGAAAGGTGATCCCTAAGGAAAACTCTGCCTTTCTGTCATTGGATGATTGATTGGCTTCCTCTGCCCTTAGACTAGAAGGCAGCGTAGAGTTTAAACCCAGCTCTGTTACCTACACTTTTATGAAATGTTAAATGTGTTAATATTTACAAGTGCTTAGAATGGTGTTTGGAATATTGTAGGCTTTATGTAAACATTTATTAAATGTTGAATGGGGCAAGGGAAAAATCAAATGTAGGGATCTCTTTGTCAAGTAAATTACAGTTAGTTTGCTCCTTCTGGTGGAAAGTCTTGACTCTGTCCTTCAAGAAACTTAGATAAATGGCAATCCATGACCCATTTCTACACTTTATATCCAGATTTATAAATGTTATTAACCAGCACTACAGGGAAGACTAATGCATATAAACTATATGTGCAATATAGAAAAGAACTAAGGAAATCATAATGCTAACTGTGCATCATAACAGCTCCACAGAGCTGAAAGCAAAGGACATCACACAGTGTTAGCTTTCTTCTCTCATTACTGTACCTAGACTGTGTCTTCTTTAAATTGCAATAATAATAACTTTAGCTATTCCATCAAATCTCAGGAGAGACTCTTGCAAATAAGGACTATATGTAACTTCAATGTAGGGCCCAATCATTCACCCTAAGGTTGGGCTGAGTCAGAGCATGGATAATAACCTTACCTAGCTTCTTCCCCAAGAAAAGCAGTGAGTTTTACTTTTCTACAGAATCTGTCTTCTTCTTAGGAATTACTATTATCTCAATAAGTTACCTAAAGCTCTGCAGCCTTACTTTTCCAAGTGTTAAAGCAAACTCAAACAGAGATGCTTCAAGATATTGAATTTATCCTTTTGCAAATATGTTCATAAATATATCATCTTGTTAGATAGAGGGGTGAGTGATGAATCTGCTCTGCTTAAAGTCCTTAGTAAATGGACTTGGGTATTTGGGTATATTTTGAAAATATTGGATCCTGCCCTCCTACCCTTGGATTCAACCAAGAATAGCCAAGCCATAAGCTTGTGTTGCTTGGAGAGATAGGTATGTCGATAGATGTATAGATAGATAAATATGGGTAAATCAGATTCTTTTTTAGGAATTTAATGAAACACAGAAGGAGTTGATAATCAGCTGAGGAAGCTGAGATGAAAAGCTATCTATAGAGAGGGCTTTGAGAGGCCGTTTATGGGTTCTGTAAGTTTGTAGGGGAGCCAAATGAGTAGAAAAGCAGAGGAAACTATGAGAAAATAGAGAAGAAGGAAGCAGATTTAGAGAGAAGCAAAGGAAGTATAAGGAGAGTGAATTTACAGTTCTTGTTCTCATTGGACTTGGCTATAGCTTCATTTTCTGTTTTTGGATTTCCCTACTATGGCCTTACTTACAGAACCATTTCACTTGGGGGGCTTAAGTAGAGCTTACTCATTGAGATCAACAGCCTTCACCCAAACAGTCCTAATATGTTATATGTATAGCTCAGCCCAGAAAAATGGCTGTTTGGATGTAATCCAGGTACACCAGCTGGATTACTAAGATCATAAACCTTCTCTTTGTTCTTACACCCTATTATATGCTTTGGAGCTTATTCATACCAAAGTGTGTTGGAAGAATCAACATCATGATCTTTTGAAGTTATGCCTTTCTTATTAAGCAGGAAATCTTTTCCGTACCAAATGTTTTTTTCTGATTGAACTTACCTGATGATGTTCTAGCTGCAGCTTGTTCTGTTTGATGATATTTTCTTTTTCCAATAGCTCTTTCTGTTGCCTTTCAAACTCCTCTTTACCCTATTATTTTTCAACATAAAGAAAATATTACATCACCACAATGATTCACTTATGCTAACAATTTCATTGACAAGTGTGTAAATACCCTTTCATTTTCCACTGCCTTGGTAATTTCCTGAATGCCTAGTTAGACCCTTAGGATCCCAGATGATGTGCTTCTCGGCCAGACCTCCGAGTCACCATGAAAGTTAGGGCTGCAAACTAAACTCATTTCTATGTGGGATGCTGCCCTGTCTGTTCCACTTTACCATTTTCAGAGAGCTATCCATGACCTCCTCCAAGCCTCCTTATCCAGTACTATTTCTCAGGTTTCTTTTCTAATGTATTATATGCGAACCCATTAACCTCCTAACTTGGGTCTAAATGTGGTCCACATTGCACTTCTAGAATCAGCTACAACTCCACACCATAATGTTTCTCCATACATGAGCTGGATAACCAGCCCTTTCCTCAACAGTAGGTGTGGCTCATTGCCCTAGGCTCTTGCATTCAAGGGAATTGTAGTTAAATAATTCCCAGGGTAATCTTTGGTTCTTAGTCAAATGAAAAGAATGGCAGAATAAGATAGTAAGCTAAATTTTAAATGATGGATCTTGATAGACAGTTTTAATCCCCCAAAGTGAAATGGCAAACTGTCAGGATCCCAGGTCAACTTGGCACATTTTCCACCTGCAGGAGGCAGACTGTGACCACCAAACTTCTCATATGCAGGTTAAATTCTAGGTCAACTGAGAAATGCCCAATGGTTTTCAAGCTATGTCTGATATGGGTTTTTGGTAAGTATTCATATACATACACACACACACACGTAGAGTGATGGGACCTTAGAAATTCTGTAGTGCAGAGGCTTTCAATAATTTTTTCTTGACAGTTAAATTCCCCTCACATGTAAAATATAAATGATTATATGAAACTCTATCATAAAGTGCAAACAGAAGTGTAGCTGGCATAATTATCCAAGGGCCCACTCTCCTACTTGGGGAATCTCTTCCATCAATGGGATCTAATACATTCATTTTGCAAATGAGGACATTAAGATCCAGGGAAGTTAATGTAAGTTGATTTATACAGTTAGTGTCAAGAGAAAAATCTCAGGCTGAGGACTCTGGATGTTCAAGCCCATGTTTTTCCTCCTGTACATTGCCTACAATTAGCAACCCACTAGGATCAACATTAATCATGTTGTCTCCTCTGGTAGTCCAACCTATCAGCCTCACAGACCTTAGTTCTGGGCTCCATGAATATGAATGTAGATGCTTCAAAAGTCTAGTTTCTTTACCTGTAGGTGGACATAGTCATAATCATCCATCCAGCTCCTTTCAGAGCCATCACTGCTGCTACAGTCTGCTACAGGCTGGTCCTTGCCCAGGCTGGGGGGCAATGTCCTGTTGTTGGCATGGGCCTTGTGGTCTCCAGAATGCAGCAGCTGCACCTGGGATCCAGGATGGGGGTACTCAGTGGAGTTCATGATGCTCTCAGGCCCATTCTTCACATGCGAGCTGCCAGTGCCTTGTCTGAAGAGGGCCTCTGCATTGGTGTTGATGGTTGTGGTGAGCTGCTTGGCATCATCAGGCACTGTCTTTGCCACCATGACAAACCGATCCAGATCATCGCACTTGTTCTGGGGCTTGTTGATAGCCAGGACATTGAGGGACCAGCTGCACTCATTTAAGTCATGGCTGGTTTGGCTCAGAATCTGATGGGAGTCTTCCACTCTCTGGAGCTCCCGCTTCATTTTGTTGTAAAGTATAAGTTCTGGGAGGCAGGAAGCATTTGCTACAGCTCCCTTGGCAAAATGGAGATAGTCCCTCAGGAAGAGCTCCACTTTGTCCACAGTGGTATGTATCTCATTGATGTGTCGTTCCATGTATCCATAACACCGCCAGTCTGTGGTGGTGACTAGTGCCATTAGGTTTGAGACACCCATCTCCAGGGTCTGCTGGAGCCGATGGAGTCTCTCAATGGCTGTGTCTGGATCAAGCAAGAGCCTTTTGTCCTGAGATGGGGAGGCTGACAATGAAGACTCTTTTGAGGTGGTAGAAGATGTGGACATGTTACTCCTGGTGCTGCCTGTACTGGAGAAAGATAAACGGTTGATTCCATCTACCACATCCTGAGAGCTTTTAGCATCCACTGGGTTGTGCAGAGGGACATCGTAAACACCATTTCTTTCGTCAGGGCTTGCTTTCTCATTAATTTCTACTGGTGGTTCCAGAAACTGAACCCCTCGTGGGACATCATACGCATCGTTCTGAGTGCCCACCGAAGGTCCCAGCTGTGCGGGCTGGTGTTTCAAGGAAATGCTTTGATGTCTTGGTGTTGCCAGTTCAGCAGTTCCTGAAGCATCACAGTTATATTTCATGTGAAGGTCATTCCCTACCAGCTTGGTACTGGTGGGGGGGATGTCATACACACCCTCAGGTCTGACATCTGGCCTTCCAGCTTGTCTCATTGGAGGAGGGAAATCATAGTCTTTTTCCCTGAGCCCTGCCTCATCTCGGCAAGCAGAGGGTGGAATGGCATATACCTGGAAAATAAGTACAAACCAAAGCTAGGATTTGTTAAGTTGGCTCATGTTAATATGTGGAAACAACTGTACATTTAAATGAAAGCCTGGGTTTTTAGTCCTGTTTGCTGCCTCCTCTTCTTCCACTTCCACGCACTAACAAGAGGTATTTCCAAGGCTCTGCTCTACTCCCACTTCCTCTATCCTTTGACAAGTACATTCTTCCACTGGCCCCAGTGCTGCCTGTTATGTGGACCCTTCTGGCTGAGTTGCTTTCCTTGGTTCCCGGTCCCACATTTTTGACTACCTTCCTTGGAAGATTCAGGCTGAGAGGCAGAGTAGGCATAACATACTGCACTATGTGCCAGAAGGCCTAAAGTCTCTTTCTGGATCTACCAGCTGTGTGATACTTAATGAGCCACTTAAATGTTCTGAACATACTTCCCTTATCTGTAAAATAAGGGTAACTGTACTTCTTGTGTAGGCCTCCTCCTGAGGTTAACAGAGTGAATCAAATTCATTAACCCATATACATGCATTGAGTAAACTGTAGCATCCTATATACATATGAGCTGTATTAGTTGTTTGCCAAATTAAATGAATAATTTTACCTTCTTATTGACTCTTTTTATTGACTGTCCCATTTTTTTAGTGGAGGGCTCTAACTGTGGAATTTCTAGTTACCTTTTTAAAATGTTTTGGCTCATTTATTTGCCTGTCCCTTTCTTTGTGAGCTCCACAAGAGCAGGAACCATGCTTATATATTTTTTTTAAATGAAATTTATTGTGGCAACATTGAATAATAAGATCATATAAGTTAAAAGTGTACATTGCTATGATACAAGATCTGCATATTGCATCATGTGTCCATTATCATATATTGGGCTCTCTCCACACCTCCCGATCCCCCTTCTCTCTAGTAACCACCACACTGTTGTCTGTGTCCATGAGTTTCAGTTTTATATTCCACATATCAAGTGAAATCATATGGCTCTGAATTACCTTTAATTATTGTTTTTTTGCTTTTTCTTCCTCTCTCTTTCCTTATCACTATCCCTTTACTCTCATAGGCTCATTTTTCTTCTTTGGTCTCTTCTTCCTATTTTATCCAGCAAACACATGCACATACACACACACTTTTGTGCTGCTCTGTAAGAGTTCACTTACCCCTTTAGTGGGAGGGATGTCATAGACTCCTTGGGGTTTCATCTCTCCCACCGGAACTGAAAACACAGGGCCTTTCACTGATGACGGAGGGATGTCATAAACCTGAAGAGAAATACCTCAGTTACCTGGACTAGAAATATCTTATACTTGTCATTTTTTTATGCTTTAAGCTTTTAATTATGGATTTATTTACCAGCTTATGTATTATGTCCTTACTCTTTGACAGCATTCTATGTAACATATTTGGTGAAGTTCTTCTTTTTAAATTTCTTGTTTTTGACTTATATTGAATATAAAAATGATCTTAAGTGAAATATCTACACTATAGTTAAAACTTTAGCTGAAATTAGATACTTTCTGAAATAAAATGATTAAGTGATAAGTAACGAAAAGCTTTATCAGATAAATGACTAGGATTTCCTGAAAAGGCAAATCCAGAAAACATAACTTAAATAACATAGGCTACGATGACTCCTGAATAGACAAATCAAGCTTCATATAAAATAGATATAATTAGTGATTTTCCTTCATCTGCAGCCCTGAAGGAATGCCACCTGAAGCACTCCTGTCCCCTGAGGGTCATGGTCCTGGTACATACCCCTTGAGTGGTATGGGAAGGAGGGATATCGTAGATGTCCTTTTGGTATCTGGATGGGTATTCGTACACATAGCCATGGCCTGTCCTTAGTGGGGTTATCACCTGTGGGCAAGAAGACACAGAGGTGTAAGATTCCAAGTGTAAGTCCTGAATGAATCTCTTAGCCTCTTCTTTAGACACTCCTCCTTCATCTCCTTCATCAAAAGAAAGAGGGAAAAAAAAAAAAAATCCAAAGAAATAGGGAAGAAAGAAAAAGAAGACAAAAGAACACCAGGTCAGTAAACTTTTAAATCCCTCATGAATCCCAAAGAAGAAGTCTCTGAAGTATCTCTATTCCCCTTCTCCATGGTAGCAAAATTCTCTCAAAGTTGATCAGATAAAGTCTCAAGTCTCAAAATGTACTTTAAGGGAGAATCATGTTTACATTCTTATTGTCCTACATCATTGTTTTGGAGCATCAAAAGCCCAGCATAATGAAAAAAAAAAAAAAAGTTAAGGTTCCAAAACTAATTGTAAAGTGAATAATACAGAATTCAGCCACTTAAAATTCCTTTCATACCTTCCCCAGGATGCCTCTTCATCTGACATTATTATGATTACAACTGAAATTCCATAGGTCATGAGTACTTTTATGAAGCTAATGCTCACACAGTGTTGCCTATAGAAGCCTCCAATAGCTTTCAATCTAACTTAGAAAATAAATTAAATACTGAGTCAGGGAGGCCCCAGGGACAGACAGAGTTAAGGTCTCTAATCATTTTCCCATTTCCCCAGGGAAGCAAGCATGGCAGATTGTATGTCCAAGGGATGTCAGAAGTCAAGTACACTCATCACAAGTCTATTGAGCCAATGTCAATAAAACAAACTGCACCCAACAGGCTCATGTTTTCATATTTACATACTTCACCATGTCCTAAGTGAGGATGAAGAAATAATTTGAATTTAAAAACTCGTTTTGAAATATTTTTAATCCTCCAAGTGCTTCTAAATTTCCAGGGTCTTGTTTCTGCCTAACCTCTGTCCCTGAATGACTAACAGAGCCCACCTAAGTATCACTGATGACATTTCTGAGAA
Source organism: Noctilio leporinus (assembly GCA_004026585.1). Classification (NCBI taxonomy): domain Eukaryota; kingdom Metazoa; phylum Chordata; class Mammalia; order Chiroptera; family Noctilionidae; genus Noctilio; species Noctilio leporinus. The sequence goes on from PVIW01000845.1 coordinate 99,012, forward strand.
CAGATCTTGCAAACAAGGAAGAGTTGGTTGTTCCTTAGGAAACATCTTTTATCCTTTCTCTAATATGAAAACTCTGGCGTCAGGCTGCCTACAAAACTATGTGAAAAATGCTCATGTCTGTCGTCTTATGCTGAAGTGGGTGGAAGTCAGCCAAATGCACCAATGCTCTTCTCCCTGGAGGCTGTAAAATGCCCAAGTTCAATTTGATTTTAAATTCCTGGTGCTTGTGGCTGATTGTTTCTTTGTGACAAAGGTAAAAGGGATTAGCATGCAGTCACCACCCCCATCACATCTCTCCACTGCCAGCAGTTTAATTAAGAATCCACTGCTTTAATGTTTGTTGGCAGGAGCATACACAACCATTTTACTGAGTGGTCCTTACATATATTGTGCAGAGCAGATCTTCCTTTTTTAAAGCAGGATGCCTTTTGCTCAAGTAAAACACACTGTGTTCCTAATGCCCTTACATAATTAAAAAAATTATTGTTGAGGAGAGAAACGAAGTAGCTTCTCTTGGTCCATCTCATCAGTTCCTCTATTTATAGCTCTTTATTTTGGTTTTATAATGGAACATGCTCACAATGCAGTTTTTGTTTATTCTAAAAGTTTGTAAGAGTGGATCCTATCCAAGGTTGCCATGTTAGCCATAAGGCTAATTGAAAACCAAGGCTGGTTATGCCAAAGGCCAGTTAAACAGCTTCATCTTTAGTTTAAGAAAAGAGGGGCCTGGGCTGCGTTGGTATCTGAAAATAACACTTGGTGAAATGTAAACACCTGGCCCGACCTTAGGAATGTGAGCGTAAGGACAAGGCTTCTCCTTTCCTTTATGGACCATCCCTGGCAGAGCAATAATGTTTCCCGGTATTTAACATGTCACTTCCTGACAAATGTCACAGAACCCCAACTTGCTCTCTCTTTCTCATTTAGAGGATGCCTGTGGTTATCTGGTTTTTGAAAAACTTTGTACTCCAAACCAGTCATTTTCCTTGTTTATGCATTAAAAGAAACAGATGGTGAAAACCACAGGGGGATAAAAGCCAACAAAATACAACCTCCCCATTTCCAACATTCCCGACGTTACCATCTAATTCACATTGGTCCACAAATGGCATTTAAATGGGACCAGCATTTTGCATCTGGTCAGACACATCCAGGGCCTACAGCAATCCACTGTGTGATGCTTGAAAGAACATGGAGCTGGAAATCTACTTTTGGAAGCTCTCCTCCTCAGCCCATCTCTCCAGGTCACTTTCATGCCAATTGCATGTTCCCTTCTTAGAGGAAAGTGCTGACTGTTCTGTACCTTATAAAGTATCCAGTTCTGTGGTTCATCAGGCCTTTTCTTCCTGCTTGACATTAGTACACAGAAAACTTTCTACTGCCCTGAGTTACTGAACTTCAGGAACACCAAGGTCTAGCTCAGGGAGAATCTCCCCCAGCAATCGTGCTGCAAGGCATGGATGGAATTGCTACACAAAGTGCATTTTAAAACTAATTTTCTCAATGAAATCAAGTTATGTTTCTCATTTCCTTTTTCTCTCAGTTTGTTTTTCTTTTCTGCATTCCTTTCATTCTATGTATTTATTTATAGTTACAAGAGCTTAAGACTTAGGAATGACCAAACTGATTGCTTAGTTCATTAGCGTTGCCACAACGGAAAGCTGAACTCCCCCTTTGTGAGATTGGTAGGGCTCTAGGCCACTGCTTTCCTCACTACTCTAGGAGAGAACTTGCATTTTCTAAAAGTAGACTTTCTGTTCTGATGAGGAATCTGCCCTTCCTCGGGTGTTAGTACCATTCTTGTCAACTAAGGGAGGAATCTGAAGGTGGTCACTGTGAAGAGCTATGAAGCAGGGAAGCACTGACCGGAGACACTTAGAAAAGGGAGAATCCATTGAATAAATTTCCGACAATGGGCCCTGGCAGGATAGGATCCAAAGTCCAGAGACTGGGGATATGTTAGCTCTCTAATTAATCAGCTTGTGTAAAAACAAGCAAACAGACCTGACCTGCCCAGTCCCACACTTTGAAGTGTTTGATTTACACCATTTTGAGCCTCAGATCCTGGGCTGAATGGGCTGTTTTTGGAAATGCTTTAAATGTCTCCACATATCATAATTAAGCCATGTATGCTGAAATTTTAAAGAGTTTGTCTTTAAGGTAGCAGCCAGGGCTAGGGAACCCTGAAAACCAACTGTATGGGTATCAGCGACCTGGAAGAGAAGCCTTTGGGGTCTGTCATTAGTGCCTCCACATTTGGTGCAGCTGGGCTTGCACCTGGAGAGAGCAAAGGGCCTGCCACTCAGACGCCTGTGGGGCTGAGCAGGTAGGGTGAAGGCAGAAGCAAGCTGGGGTTGGGCTGGGGAGACAGAACTCACGCCCTACTGAAAAGAGGCGGTCATTGTTCAGTTCCGGCCAACTGCCATCCTAAAAGATCTGTGTTCCCAGATCTGAAGTTTCAGAAGAAACCAGAAATCTGGATTTTTATGTGAAATCTGATTTTCAAAATTAGCTCAAATATTTCAAACGGTATCTTGGCCAAACTAAACGTGTCTCTGGCCCTCAGAATGCCAGTCCTTGCCTTCATTTGTGTATTTCTGTCCTTTTCCTTCACTACCTTGAAAGCCTCTAAGCACAGGGCCCAGGAGCTTCTCACCAATTCCGTGCCTTGGCCAGACCGAATGTGTCCATTTTTTCATACTCTCACCCTCTGAGCCTTTGTTTCTGCTGTGTCTTCATCAAGGTACTCTTCCTCCTTTCCTTATTTTCAGATTTTACTCAAATTTCAAGGCCAAACAGGGTGCCTCTCTCCCACAAAGTCTTCCCAGACAGATATAGCTTCTTCCTCAACATTCCCTGAGCATGTTAACCATACACATCTAATGGTACTTGTCACTTGTGGTTTGACTGTTTCAATGCCTCCCATCTCAGCATTGTGGAGACAGAAACCGTATCTTCTCTATTTGTATTTGAACAGCAGGGCCTAGCACCATGCCTTGAATATAGCAGATCTTAAATAAATGTATTGATTGAGTACATTAATAAGTTAAAGGAAAACGTCAAGGCTTTTCTAAACAAGATGATGTGGAACTGGAGAGGACACTAAACAAGGTGGGGCTCCATAGGATAAGGTTGGTTTCCAGGTTCAGTTAGCTTTAGGTTGAGTGGGCCCCAAGGGATAAAGGGGCAGAACTGTGTCTCATCAACCATGCATGGTAGCCCTGGGAAACAAGAGAGCAGAGAGACTGTTATATAAAGCTGGGAAATCAGAACCCATGGAAAAATGATCACCTGCACCACTATTTAGTGCAAACCACCAATGGAGACCAAGCAGGGCCACTAGATGGTTTCCTTTTCCCCAGGTTAGAGCCTGCATATGACACAAACACCTGCGTTCTTCTCAGCCACAAGCTAGAAACAGATGGGGGAGTTTTGCAAAAAGAGAGATCAAAACAGACTCTGCTTTTTACCTTAACATCAGAGGGAAAATGCAATACAAAGGAACGGCAGTCAAGCTTTCTCTAGTTGTGAGAATATGCTACAGGCCTGTGTGGTGGGTGGGAAGCTGTATAGTAGAGGCCCTGGCCATGTTGGGCATTTAGCTCATTAAAAGGATTAGGTTTGATGAAGGGAATGATTGGGATCATCAGGTAGACTCAGACAGAACTGGATCTAAATCCTAGCTCTACCACTTAGGTGTGAGAACATGACCACACTATCTGTCCATTCTAAGACTATTACCTCATTGGTAAAATGTCAATAAAAATACTTAATGGATTTTATGAGCATTAAATGAGACAAGGTGCATAAAGTACTCAGCATAGAGTAAACCTTTAAGCTTTAGCTATTTTTAAATACAATTGTTATCTAGGTTAACCTTTTTTAACTTTGGACTTAAATTTTGGACTAGGAGCCCTGGCTGGTAGCACAGTGGGTAAGGTGCCGGCCTGCGAACCCAAAGGTCGCTGGTTCGATTCCCCAGCCAGGGCACATAACCAGGTTGCAAGCCAGGTCTCCAGCCAGGTCCATGGCTGAAGGCAGGTGAAAGGCAACCATACATTGATGTTTCTCTCCCTCTCTGCCTCTCTCCCTTCCTTTCTGGAAATAATAAATAAAATCTTAAAAAAATTTTTTTTGGACTAGGTATTTTAGATCAACCATCCTACTGAAGACAGCTTAAGAAAATGAATAAAAGATAGTAAATATATTAAGAGGTTCAAAGAGTTAAAAGATAGTAAAGAATTACCAGGTCAAATGTGGAAGTGAAGAAGGAATTCATAGAGGTAAGCCCAAATATTGAGGTTACATTTTCCCTGAGAGCACTTGCTGATCTGAAACTGTTGTCTCAGATGCTCTGTGTTTTTTTTTTATTGCTTTCTCAGATAAAAGGGAATATTGATCTGTAAGTAGTGGCTTACCAAGGTAGAACCCCTAATAACCATGCCCCACTTTGGGTTGAGACCTTAAGGACTATAGGCAAAAGTAAAGGTTGGCAAGAACATCTCAAAGTCTGAAATTAGAATTATGTGTGCCCATGAGGCTGGCAGAAGGAAATAAAATCCTCTCTAGAAGTAGAGAATGATTTCTATAAATATTTAAAAAGCACAATGCCCAACACACAAAGATAACCAGGAATGCAGAATACAGAAAAACAAGACACCAACCAATTCTTGCTTTATTTCTAATATGATGTGGATGTTGTTTGTATCTTAGTGATCCCAGATCTCAAGGCCATTTGCTTCAAAATGTTTCATGATTAAGCCATGGGAGAAAAAATTTATTCACTCTTAGATTTAAGTCAGAAAAAAAAAATGACTATCACAGTGTAGAAGTGTTCCTAGTGAGCTTTAAGAGACAATGGGAATTTTCAATGAAAGCAGTTAATGACAAGAGACTTTGGCCCTTAATAACCAGTGGTAGCTTTATTTGGGTTACTGTTTTACTCTGGTCATATAAGTGTTGCCATTGTCATAATTATAACAGCCTAAAACACTTCAGTGGAAAACCCCAGGAGAAAACACTTTATCTCTAAGCTTTATAAGGCTTAGAGATAAAGATGTTTATCCAAGAGAAAGATGACGTATTCCAAAACTCAGGGCACTTGACTGAATTTCTCTTTAGACAAGGCTTGTTCAGCAGAAGATCACAAGCTGGCCTTGTCAAGGATCTTACTAAGAAGTAGGGCACATTCACATCTGTAATGTCTAGAAGCAAAATACAGCTCACAAGGCAACTTCTGCTCACATGGTAACACTTGTACCAAGGTCTCAGCAAATCTACTTGGAGGCTTCTTTCCTTGAGCACTTTCCCTCTTTACAGTAGAGCCTGGGATGGGGGCATCTCAAGAGCAGAGACCCTGGGTTTAAGGGAACTTCAACTTCTCAAATGCATGCTGAAAATTCAGTGGAGCACTGAGGGATAGGAGCTGGCTGTGCTATTCACAACATCAGACCCTCATTACCCACCAAGCATCCTGCAAAAGCTGATTAATAGGGTCTCAGGTCCTGCCACAGTCTGCCACAGTTTTTTCTGATGCCAGCCCTACCACACACTCACTTATTACAACTTCTCATCTCTCTCTTCCAACACTGCTCCCTGCTTTGATTCCTTCCCTCTTTTCCATGCTTCCAGCAACCCCATGGAATAAACAGTAAAAAAGATATCTAGATACATAAAACTTTGACAATTAACCATTGGAATTAACCCATGAATCTAACAGAGCATGAATGCGTGTAACCGGCTCCTGGTGTTCTGCCCCAAGGCCTAGTCAAGAACTGGGCAACACAGGTGGTACTCAGGAAATCTAATATGTAATTGAAGATAGGTTAAAAAGTGCCACCGGTGCCATAACAATTATAGTACAGATCTATAACCTTGCCATTAACAGTACTTAAGATTGTCAGAATTCAAAAGCAGACTTTGCTGATTAGCAATCACCTATTTGCATTTTTTCCTGGCGTATGTGGAAAGTAAAATTAGATTGCTCTCTATCTTTGATCCTCCCAACCCGTTTTACTTAAAATTTTATACAATGTTTATTTTTATCTCTGGGTTTCATGCATTAACAAAAGTATTTAGACTTCTAAAACTGCTTGTTGGAAAGGACTTATTTCACTTAAATGCCCTTAAAAAGCATTAACAGAGCCACCACAGTATTTATTAGACCTTATAATAACCTCTTTGTCTTCCAGCTCGCAAACTGTGTAACCCTTTCCCTTTAAAGAAAACCCTAGGAAAAGAAACATGACGATGATCACTGCTTGTCCATTAGAACTTGGATCTAATTTTCAGAAACTGCTAAGTTATAGAAGTTTGTCTGTTTAAAATCCAAGATTACTAGTTGCTTTTCTATGACCAGAGGAAAAGCCACATGTTGTCTATACTGACTTTATTAATTCTCTATAAATTCTCTCTGCCCAGCTTGGGTGCAGCAGTGAGCGCCTTTATTTACTTGCATAGTAACAATATAATGAAAACTGGGTCTGGCCATAAAAAGCCACCTTCACGGGTCATGGTCATGGTTAACCCTTCCCAATGTTTATCTTGTGCTCATCAAGATTTTCTCCCTCTATTTTTGAGAAGCAGTGTATTCTCCTTTAAAGACATTTTGATGTTTAATTTTATGCTAGAACTATACAGCCAGTCTCTTTTTCCAAATGAGGAGAAAGTCACAACTGAAAGCTTAGAAGTGGAGCGGAGCTCTTGGGTCACTTTCATTTGACACAGCATTCGGGCAGCAAACCACTCAATGGAAACAGTGCCCTGATTGTTAAGGCCCTAGCATGTCTCCCCTGCTGTTCTCAGGAAGCTCTTTGTGTAGCGAGTGCTAAAGCAATATTTAGTTATGGAGTGACCAAGCGCCAAAGAGCAGCTAAAAACATTTAACGTGAAAGAACATGATGGGAAATGATGTCTGGGGCTCCTAAGTGCTTGAGGTCCTTCTCTGGACAAAGCTGAATACAAGACTGTGACAGTTGGGTATAGAGCAAAGCCATTATAAAAAATATCCCATTGACCAAAATATTCTTTGAATGAAAACCAGAAAAGGCACAAGAATTTTATTCTTTTGATGTCCAAATAAATTCAAAAGGACACTAAGCACTGTATCTAGATTTTGAAGTGGACTTTAGAGGGATGCCGACAGATGCTCTAGAGGGGATGTAGTTATGGAAATGAGTCAAAAAATGAAAATTTATGGACTCAAATGCCTCTGGGTATTGTTCTTCATCCCTTAAACAGGAGACTTTCCAGGGTTTAACTGGGAGAAAAGACACAATGGCTGATGGAGCAAACTGATCACATGGCAGAACTTGACGCCAGTTGCTTCAACAGACACCAGACGCACCAGGGCCTCTACCAAGCCAAAAGGATTAAACAGAGGAAAATGGACCTAAAATAGCAAGTCCCAGGACAAAGTACTTTCTTAGCTTTTGGTAAAAAGAAGGGATGAGTCCTCCTTACTACTTAGATTCCAATACAGGAACAGTTCTATAAACTCATTTTTTGTGGCTTAGCATATCCCAACTCTCTGGAGCCCTGTGTTACTGCCTGCTCCTTGCTTTCTGCTGACAGGGTTCTATCTTCTAAAGGAGACTGTGGTTCTAGGTAGGAAGGTGAACTGAATCCTAAGGGAAGGTTAAGAAGGATTGGCCAACACTTAGGGGTCAACTGAAATTTATATTAACACCAGAGTGTCTTTTATTTAACAATCTTGAGGCCAGGTCATTTCATTAAACTTTTAAAGCAACACTGGAAAACAATCAGATAAGGATATTGGGGTCATAAAATTTTAGCGAAGACTATTAAAGATAATCCAGCACTACTCCCCATTTCACAGTTGAGGGGACTAAAGTTCAGAGAGGTTATTCAGCTTGTTAATGACAGAAAAAGAAACAAAAACCTTGGTTAGTTGGATCCAGCAGCCCAGCAGAATGTCCTGTTGCCTGTATTCATTAGACACCTTAACATTTTTTACTGCTTTTCTACTTTCACAAATAACTACTCCCAAAGAAAGTTATTTCTTTACATGAGAAGGAAAACCTAAGGTGTGAGTATCTCACTTTTGGGGCTGCCCCTTTTACTGGTAAGCCCATTCTGAGAGATTTAACTATATCTCGTTAAATGAAGCTATCCGTTTGAAGCAATGTGAAAAGACTATTTCCAAAGGTAGAAAAAGCCAACAAGGAACGGTCTCAGCAATGTACCACGGACTTTACATCAGCTTAATGACCTGTTCAGTAAGTCTGGATTGGCTTCCCATGAAACTGACCACTGCCGCTGGGAGATGGCATGTCTATATTTCTTCACTCAAATTCCCTCCCTCAACATCATGGCTACTCTAAGGATTTGAGGTAGGAGTTTTCTGTAGTGATTTTAATTCCTCCTGGCCAACAGAATGTTCTTTAGCATCCAGGATAGTGATGAGCTGGACTTGCTAATGAAGTGTCTAAACATGCCCTTTTATTTTAGGGCTTGGCAACACCAACCCTAAGCCAGGATGTAAAAATCATTAGTTTCAGAGTCAGACAGACGTAGGCTGAAATAGCAATCCTGCCTGTTAGGAGAGTTATGTCCTTTAGCAAGTTAACTTATTTCTCAGACCTCAGCTCCTTCCCTGTAAAGTGAAGGTTGTGGGGAACACCTGATGAGGCTGCTGAGAGGATTAGATGAGATTATGGGTATAATGTCCCTCACATGGAGCCAAAGCTCAAAGGAACCTTTGAGTCAACCCCACTTTATTTTTTTCAATGATTTATTATTTTTTTTTAATCCTCACCTGAGGATATATTTATTTACTTGAAAGAAAGAGAGAAACTTTGATTGGCTGACTCCCATCTGCAGCCTAGGTAGGTATGTGCCTGGGTTGGGAATCAAATCTGCAATCTTTTGGTGTACAGGATGGTGCTCCAGCCAACTGGTCCACTCAGCCAGACCAAGTCAACCCCACTACAGATCTAAAACTACCTTGAAAAGTGAGTAACTTAATAACATGCTACAGGCTACGCAGTCAATTGTTGGTAAATTTGAAGACAAGTAACTATTCTGATAAATAACTAGTTTAAGCACACACTGCTTTAAGAAAAACAAATATTACAAAAGTTGTTCAAATAAATATGTGATAATAGCATTGCTAAAGAAGTCTTTGCTTCAAAAATTGATCAACTCTAGGGTCCCTTGAAAGAGACGACTGACTCCCTTGTGGTCTTCAAGTATTACTGGAGTTAGAACATTTTTAAAAAAGATTTTGTTTATTATTTTTAGAGAGAGGGGAAGGGAGGGAAGCAGAGAGGGAGAGAAAGGAAACATCAATGTATGGTTGCCTTTCACCTGTCTCCAGCTACGGACCTGGCTGGAGACCTAGCTGGCAACCTAGTTATGTGCTCTGGCTGGGAATCGAACCAGCAACTTTTGGGTTGGCAGGTCGGCACCTATCCACTGAGCCGCCAGTCAGGGCTGGAGTTAAAACTTTTAAGAAAAACATACCTCTCTGGAAGCATACCTTGATAACTAGGTTTGTGGCACAACTATTGAGAACCCAGTGCATATCTGATGGTGTCTAGCTCTGCATTTTGCATAATGCACTCAAGTCCACTTTTAAAGATGTGTGTGAACAATATTAAGTTTGAAGTTCATCATCAAATCAAATAAATAGTGTATTCTTTTCTTCTCCTTCACAAACAGCATTAACTACTTAGCATGATGTCATACTACACACAATATCAGACCTATTCACTCTGAAAAGCACGGTCACAGCCTGAAATAATTGAAAAAGGGAGGAAGATTACCCCTGTTTGCTTTGGTGTGGGTTTATGAGAAGTTACTTATACACTCTTAGAAATACTCATTATCTCTGAGCTTTATAACAAAATGCAACAGAGTTTGAAGGCCTTATCATTTACTGAACAAAAAAGACCGTTGTTCATGTTTAAGGAGATACTGCAGTTTGCTCATTTCACTGGTATGGGTGATTCTACTGGGAAGAGATACTTCTCACTTTCAAAGTGAGATCATCAAGTCTTGCCCTTGAATTGCTCAAGGACTTCAAATTTTGTGTAAGATTTAAAGTTTATCTTGAATCTTGAGGGTAGAGATTTTAGGTGAAAGTTTACTTCTCTGCATAGCTCGAAAAGCCATGTGTTGAGGAAATAAATTCATTTAAACTAGAGTGATTTTTTTACGGAAGTGTGTAATTCTGGAACATAGTTGTATTTTACTGAGTTTATAAGTGAAGAAATTAGAAGTACCTTCTGTTTCGTTAAACCCTGCTATTTTTCAGGGTGTGTATGTGTGTTTATGTGTGTATGTGTAGGAAGGGAGCAAAAGAAAGTGAGGTAAAGTCAGAACTTACCCTCTCTGGGTACTTTCATTTCCTTTAAATCTATTTTTACTTATTGGTAGACAGATCATACATACAGCTAATATATAGCAATTAATTGGCTGGTAACTGAGTGTTGCTGTGGGCAACCAGATTTCACAATGCTTCAAATCCCAATAAGGGAAGTTTTCTGTTCTTAAACATTGGCTATGGGTGTGTGCATATGTGTCTCTCTGAGTATGTAACTCATGATGACTCACTGTCTAAGAAGGTATAAACATTGTAGTTAACCTATTTCTGGTTCTTATATTACCTTTCAGGAATGGGCCTAGAAGACCTGACTAAAATCTTTGAATCATTTCCTGCCAATATATGCCTGTGTCCCATTTTGGAAGGTATGAAATGGTCTTTAAAAATGATGTAATGGGGTCTAGTCTAGATAAATCTTAATATTACTTGAATTTTCTGAGTACCATTCCTGAAGCAGTACTTGCCCCAGTCTAGCCCCTTATACATATTATACTGGCACACCACTACTATTTTAATGAGCCCATGAGCTCCCTTGAGATTAAGATAAATATACAACATATTTTGGGACCACAGAAGGGGGAGACAATGCTGGTGTACAGGCAGAAAACTTGGCAGAGGGGATAAACATTAAAATGGGTTTTAAAAATATTAGAATGGGAGTTCACAGGTAGAATATAAGAGAAAAGGCATTCTAGGTAAATAATAGCAAAAACAAAGGAAGCTCTGCGCCTCAGTAGGAAAAAAATACGTAGTTTTTCTTTTTAGGTCACTATAGAAGAGTTAACTGAACTTTATATCAATCATGCTTCAGATGCCCATTTTTTGTGTAGAGATAGTTGATTACAGAAAACAGATGGTGACATTCCCCAAGACCCTTCTGGGGGAAAACAACCATGTATAATATGACATTTGTCATAACAGAATATAATGAGCTGAATGATGGGAGTTGAACAGTGTGTGACAGTGAGTGGGCGATGGGGTCAGAACAACTTTTCAATTTATTTAAAGGTCAGCTCAAATTAGATGCTTCATTTCTGGCTTTGGCCTTGTTCATTTGCTCATTGGGTGTCATCTAGGTACTGAGACTTTGCTTTCAGCTTGGCCCATAGCAGTAAAGAGACAGCCACAGTCATTGCCTGTCTTAACAGGGCTTATAATTTAGCCCATACTCATCTTCAGAAGGACTCAAAGCAAATCTAATTATACCAGTTAGAATAAAAACAACATGTCCAAACAATAACCAGAGAAATGCACATAACTCCCCAAGAAGATCAAGCATGAAGCAGATGAACCCAAGTGGCAGTTTTATTTACTGATCTCTGAAGCAGAGACATGAGGCTATTGCAGATCTTTGTGGTCCATAGGCTCCTGGATGTGTGAGGGCTCTACTCCAAACCATACTACTATACAAAGGAGAATTTTTGCTTTAAAAGAATTGAGAACATTTAAAAACTATAATTCAGCTTTTCAAATTATTGGACTATGAGTAACTCATTTAATTTAGAATTGCCTACGAGTTCCTGGCAATCACAGAATGTATTTAGAGATCTTTTCAAAGTGAGGAAAACCTAACCTACAAATTATTTTCAAATGTAATGAAATATTTATGAGCCTTAAATGTTAATACGGAGACTGATAGGATATTGTGCCCGACACATTTGTCTGTTTATTAATTTCTATTTTGCAGTTTTTGCGTTTCATATTTTGAGGCTAATTTTTTTTACATTCAGCTCTCAAACATTCTTTAAGGCCCTGGGCATTCTGCCCATGTTGCCTGATGGATAAAACGGCTCTGCACACAAAACCCAGAGTGAAAAAGACCAGTGAAATTAAGTCAAGGTGTCAGTGTATATGGTTTCCAGATAGCTTTGGGAGTTCTTTCCATGCTGTGCAAAAAGCTTGTAGAACCAAAGAGAGCCACACACTCAAAGGGAATAGCCTATGTGCTGGCACTGAAGTATCTGCCTATTTGGTGTATAGTGAAGAACACAAACAGGGTTGATTGATGCAGTTCAAAATAAACTCTGAGAAGGAAAAGAAGAACAAGGTAAGGGGGAGTCACACTTTTAAGCCCCTGCTATACTAAGCATTGTGCCAGGTCCTTTCTATGTATTGTTTCACTTAAGTCTCACAACAACCCTATGATAATTCCCACTGTACAGATAAAAACGCAAGGCCGGCAGAAAAAGTTCAGAAACTTGCTGAGGAATAATAGCTATGAAGAAACAGAACCAGGAGTCAGCCTAACCCCAAAGCTTATGCTCCTTTCACAAGCCTCATGATGTCCTCTCATTTTGTGAAAAGACTAGGGATTGTATTATATGATCATCTTTCCCAAACTGCTGACTTAAGGAATGATGAATGTCTTTTGATATGGGTGGGATGCAAGAAGGTGGGTCAAGGCTGGAGTTTCCCGGAGAGCAAAGTTGTAGTGACAGAAGGCAGAATTCACTCTTTTTCTTTCCTTCAGTGATTCATTAGTAGAAAAAACTGTGGTGGATAAAATTTCTGAAGCCAACCGTCTGCGTGCAACATGAAGGGAATCTTTACCCATGGAAAGTCCCAAATCACAATCAGATTGGAATATATCCAACCCTTACATAGCCCATTCACAGTGTTTCTCAGAGTGTAGTCCTGGACCATCTCCCCCAGAACTGAGGAATTTGCTAAAATGCAGATTTCCAGGCATGGGTTTAGAAGCTAAAAATGGTCTGCAGATACACATTTCAATTCACCTTTCTTCCACCTCTGGGTGAGTCTTATGTTTTCTAAAATTTTAAAACCTCCCTTTAGTGCTTCAGAACAAGATTCCACTGTCTCCTCTTTTCCTTCTTTAATAGCTTTTAAGGTCCACAGCTTAAACTATCAAGAATGTCTAGTTCTGGGTTTACTACCCTTCTACAGATGAGAGATTTAAAAAGAAAATGAGCACAGGGCTATTAAGATGCAGTGAGAACTCATCCCCAACCCCTTTTTCCCCAGCCTGATTCCCTTACTGTCCTGGGATTAACTTGTGGGGTTTTGGCTTAAATGATTTGAACGATTCTCACTTGCTGAGAATATCTGAATTAGAAACTTACACTGAGGGAGATGCTGATAGAAAATTTTAAAGCAGCTGTTACCTAGAAGGTTAAAATCACCTCATAACAGCCAAGCCATCTTCGGAAGGAAGGAAGGAAGGAAGGAAGGAAGGAAGGAAGGAAGGAAGGAAGGAAGGAAGGAAGGAAGGAAGGGAAGAAGGAAGGAAGGAAGGGAGGAAGGGAGGGAGGGAAAGAGAAACAAAGGGGGAAAGAGAAAGAGAGGAGAAAAAGAAGAAGGAGATAGGGGAGGAGAGAAAGAGGAAGAAAGGAAGCGGCAGAGAGGAAAGGAAGAGGACAAACTCATTCCCAAAGGGGGCTGTAAGCCAATGGTCCCAGAATTGGGCAGCCTAAAAAACCAGAGGCTCTAAGATCACTTTCAGGGTGAGGTCAGGATATCCTAGAGCACAAGAGCCAGGACCATTCCCTCCCTGCCCTTTCCATTCTCACGTATTATCATCTCAGGTCCCCACTGCTCGAAGCAGCTCAGGGCTCCTGGCATTCTCTCCTCCTGAGCTCTGGTCAAGTCTCCAGGTCTGCTGGCATCCCCTGAAAGGGCTAGCAGGGTTTGTTTTTGTTTTTTGTTTTTTTTCCAGAAATTGGCTTCCTCCTACAGGAATCACCTACCCACCTTTTGTTAATCATAATCATAATATGTTCCACAGATTTTAAAATTAAAAAAAAAAAAACAAAAAACAGGTTCAAGGTCCTCAGAGTAACCCCAGCCCCCCAACATCAATCAAAGGGAAGGGGTGGTCGGAGTCTCTCCCCCCTAACAGGATGGAGAGTCACAGAGCGAATCTGCAATGTAGTGACAGCAAATAAAATGGGAAGAAGTCTGAGGTTTTAGATTTTTCAGACTTGGAACTAAAAAGGTTGAGTCTAAAAATGAAAACATGTTACCTTCCTGCCAAAATAAACTGTGATGAAAGTTTAGACCCCACCACCTTTCAGCCAAGCATTTCCTGTTCTGGTCTCCCCTGTCTGCCTCACACTAGTTCAGATGAAGGGAGAGCTATTTTTAAGGTGCAAACAACCAGGACTAAGAATGAGAGAAGTTATTTATTTATAGTTACACCTTTCAACTGTTCTTTTTCTCCGCTGGAAACGGAGGTCTGGTTTGGCTTTCCCTTTGTATTTGAAACCCATGGGGTAATGACTTTGAAAGGTTATGGCTAGTCTATTTTTGCAGACTGGAATCACTGGCTTGGGCAACATAAGTCAGAAAGCTGTTTATCATGTCGGTTTAGGCAGCACATATGCTATAAGAACGATTTTGTAAAGCATACTTTAGGTATAAGAGGTGATTTGCATTCATTTGTGGTTTTGTTATTTAAGAAATCCTATAGTAAATTCCCCACCTCCACTGTTTTCACCACAGGATTCCTTTATCATGCAAACAGACATTGCCTAATTTACACGGATTTGTAAATTCAGACATGCTATTGGATCTTCTTGAAGCACAACACCTATATGTAGAGTTCTAAGAGCCAAAAAGCTCTTTCTGGCATAGAACTGAATCTTTTGCAATTTAGAGGTCTTTCTTATTCCAATAAATGGGCCCATTCTCACCAGACCCTCTGTAGACTCTTGCAATTCACCAGTAAATAAAAGAGAAAAGTCCTCTCTTGTGACACTCACAGAAGCATCATCAACTGGGTGTTGGCTGTTATCCCCACAAGCTCACTGATATTATTTTCTTCCCAGCACCTGACAGTACAGTATTTGCTTATGTTCCCCCACTACAACGTAAACATCGTGAAGGCTTTATCCACTTTTTAACTCGTCGCTGTATCACAAGCATCAAAATATACAGAATGCTTAAAATTCATTCAATTAACAAGTTTCTATTTATCTCATGAAGAGGTTGGTCCTTCCCTTTCATCATCATCATCTTCTTCTTCTTCTTCTTTTTTTTAACGCATTGTTGACCAGCAGTTTCATAGCAAAAGCTAATGCAAGTGCAAGCATGAGTTAACTTGTCACCAGTCAACAATGTGTGGGTTTGAAAACCCAAGTTTTTTCGTGATTGGTCAACAATGTGTTAACATGATACCTTCCTGAATATCTTAGTTCCACTGTTTTCACCTACTGGCTCAGGAATTGTAGAAATTACATGAAGGCTAAGAGGATGGTTCATTTTTAAATACAAGTATCTATATATTTTAAATGAATCAAACTGTAAGCTAACAAGTTGGTTGGCATGACCCACTCCCAACTTCCTTGCTTCTATTTCAAGTGGGTTTGTGGGGCAGCTAGGCCAGTGGGGTTGCAACTCAGCTTTAGGCGAAAGGAGGGTCCTTGCTGCATCACTGTGCTTGTACAAAATTTGGTGCCTTGTAATATTTAAGGAAGAAACAGAAAAGATTGGAAACTATTTGAGTGCAGAACTTATGTTCGAAAGCAGATCTATCAGAAAGATGGAGGGAAACAACTTAATGATCCAGTATGACTTGGAATGGCATGGAAACTTATAATAGCTTTGGATCAACAGTAATTGGCACATGGTAGAAATTTAAGAAAGTTCTGCTAACCAGTAAATAAAAAAATGATGCAAAAATAATGTCAAGGTAGGGTATTTAGATATACTTACTTCTTGGAAGGGTCAAGTTCTTAATTGGGGAACATTTTTATTTCTCTGAGTGCAAAGGAAAGTAATAAATTGGAACAAAAATTTAGTCAGTTGCTCCCTTACCTTTTTACTAAAGTGAGGACCATTAGCTCCCCCAATGCTTCTTTGCACAGAAGGTGGTACTTGATATACATCTTGTTCCTGGGTACCATGGCCAGTGGGTACTTGATAAATTCCCTGATTTTGGTAGGAAGGAGGCACTTGGTAGGTTGTGTCTCGTGGAGCACCCTGTGGATTTGGCACTTGATAGAGCTTCTGTTGGCCAAAGGGCTGGTGAATCAGTCCGGAAGTAGGCTGGTCTTGACTGGAGGAGGTCTCCTGCATGGGGCCAATCAGAAGCTTCACCCGGTTACCTGGGACAATGCCTTGCCGACCATGTAAAGAGCAGAGCCACCATCCTTCCAGCCCTCCTGTGTTCTGCTCTATGACAGTCAGGATGTCTCCCTTGCGGAAGGCCAGTTCCTCAGCACACTCTGGGACATTGTCATATAAGGCTCTTGCCATAAGATTCTAGGAAGGAAAGAATAGGGAAGAATGTTAGAATGTTAGCTTAGTCCCTTTAAAGCCAAAGCCCTTTCTCTTATAGAGAGGTGCACCTCCTGAAAAGAAAAGAAGAATAAATCTAAACATAGCCTGTAAGGAGAAAACCAGATGGTGCAGACAAAAGACAGATACATACATTCTGCGTCTGCCACCAATGACATCAGACTGCCTCCTTGGAAAAGCTCAGAACACCACAAGAGATCTTTCCTCTAGCAGTAGATGCTGCGCCAAGGAATGATGAGTAGCACTGTTAAAGAGTCACAGAATGGTTCACCACGCACAACATTTTTCTTCCCTTCTTAGAGCCAGCTTAAGGAGTAAAATATTATAAGATATTCAGACATACTACAACTGATATTTCTCAATTTTTTTTCACAAAGAGTTAAAGAATATCACTGGTAACAAACAGTACAAATGACATTTATATTTGGTGTTAAAATGGAACATTTATACATGCCATGGAGTGTAAATTAAAATTTTTTAATTCTCAGTTGATCACCAGGTCCTTGGATACAGGGAAAATCTCCAAGTAAGCATTTTTTCCCATGATCATTGAGCATGGAGCATATTGTGATGTGAGCCTGTATCTTCAGATTTGATGGCGTGGAACTACAAAGAGTTTATCCCATGTAGGCACATGCCATCTTTTTCCCTGTTGGTCTTTTATTCATACCGTTCCTAAAGACTCCTCCTCATCTGCCACTATTCCTACTACTTGAGTCTCACCATTGACATCAGAAAGGCTGTGCCCTCCCTTTCAGGGGCCCAAAACACTTTCTCTCTTTGTATGAAGGCCTGTCTGGTACATTCAGTACTAAGCAGACAGCCAAAGTAGGCATTCAGCAGAGAGTGGGCAGGCAGTACGTGCTGACATTCTTGGAAGCCTTTCAAAGGCTCCAAAGATTTCATTTCTTGGCATTAGTAATGTTTCGCAGCATGATGGCAGCCATCACCACATGCCTGCTCCTTCCTAGCATACAGAGGAGTCAGGGAACGCTGTAAATTCACCGCAAGCACTTAGGAAACTAAAAGCGATCTCTCCAGAGCTTCACTAAAATGTCTGGATCCACTAGCTGATATTGCAACAATGAACACTTGTGGGAGAAAGGACTGCTGATTGGATGCAGTGTGTTTGTGACTTTATATATGAGTGGAATTTGGGGCTGTTATTGTTTGGACTTCTGTGTCCTGTTTTCTTTTCTAGAAATATGGACTTGATCTTTGAGCTTCATGCTTTGCATTCCTTTGTAACTGACATACATTAATCATCTCCCTCTGTACTGTGCCCTGAAAATGCAGATCTTGCTCTGTGTGCTGGTTCTCTGCTATGGAGTGGCTGTACGCTGTAAGGGGTCTGTCTGCCCTCCAGTCAGTGGTTGGGAAGGGGCCTTACATTTACCCTGTTAACCAAACTCCTCTTAGTCAATGCAACTATTTAACCTAAGGAAAGGAGATAAAGCCATAGAGGTCCATACCCAGGAAGCATGGTTAAGGATAAGGTTAAAGTCCTTGTTCTTGGCAGTTTTGAGGTCCAGGAAGTCAATGTAGCCAGGTGAGCAGAAAGGGCAGCCAAAGGGAAACTGAGGGTTTGTGTTCTAGGTGAACATTTTACTCAGTATTTATATTCTAAGAAGTTTTGGGTACCTTTCAACAATTAAAAGTTCACATACATAAAGATAAAATCATGTATAATTTTATTCTGCTTTGAGAAACCAATTAAGAATGTGTCTTAATCCTAAAATCTCCTGTTTCTCTTCTTTTATTTTATTTTACTTTTTTTTAAAGAGAGGGAGAGAAACTTCAATGTGTGGCTATCTCTCATACACCCCCAACTGGGGACCTGGCCTTCAACCAAGGCCCTGACTGGGAATGGAACCCATGACCCTTTGGTTTGCAGACTGGCACTCAATTCACTGAGCCACACCAGTCAGGGCTCTTCTTTTATTTTTTGGATGTTCTATAACTTAAAAGAAAAGTCAAGCCCTGGTTGTTGTGGCTCAGTAGATAGGTGCCGACCTGCCAACCCAAAGGTAGCTGGTTGGATTCCCAGTCAGGGCACATAACCAGGTTGCAAGCCAGGTCTCCAGCCAGATCCCCAGCTGGAGGCAGGTGAAAGGCAACCATACATTGATGTCTCTCTCTCCCATCTTCTCTCTCTGAAAATAATAAATAAAATCTTTAAAAGAAAAGTCATAGATTACAGAAAACAGGATTCTGTTCCCTTATACCAAAATGACTTGAGGGAAATTACTTCACTAGAGTGTATTGAGGTTATAAAACAGGAGAGAGCTGATTCGAGTTCCCCACACCCAGTCTCTGTTCCTTTCTTCAGGGCCTGTTTAAGAATTGGGAATGGCTGGCCAGGAACACCCAAGATGAAATCAGAAGTAATAAAGAGCAGGGGCCAGTTTAATGGGAACTAAGGGTGGATGGCTGTGCATCTTGACTTCAAAGCAAAGAAAGAAAAGAAACAGGAAACAAACAGCAGAAAGGCAAAGGACTACAGACCTAATCACAAATAAGTGGAGGCTTGTGGAGCTGGGCCACTGCCATGAAACTCCATGAAGCACTGACATAGAGCATTGGACCATGCTTGGTTAGAAATGGAGAGAAGTCCCTGTGTGAGCACTGTCCTGGATGTTCTTTGCTGTCCCATTGGCCTTCGCACCACCTGGTAAGCAGCATGCTAATGTGTCTAGATGTGCCTGAAGGGCTGCTTCTTTCAGGAATACTTTCAGAGCTCATTGTGCTTGCTAATGGAGTCACTGTGGGTGAATCTTCCTGCTAGCTGTGCATGATTTCCCAGCAGTCCCTCCCTACTGCCTACAGAGATCAGGATTTATAGAGAGAGCTTGGCATAGTTATTAGTGCCAGCCCCTCAGTGCTAGCTTGACACCTCCTACATTGATAGATATTCTTAGTCTTGCTGAACAGAAGTGAGTTATTTAATATCTGTGTAAGCTACAGGGAGGAGGGAGCCAATGGTTATACCTAGCTACTCTTTCAAACAAAAGATTCCAGTTCCAGAGACTTTTAGAGATACTTGGACCTAACCTCCCCATTTTACAGACAAGAAAAAAAGGTTGGGGGGCACATTTTATCATCTGACCAAGGCCACACTGTTGGTGTCAGAGAGGAGAATAGAACTGTGGTCTCTTGGTTCAATTCTCTTTCCACCCTAGCTCTACTATACAGTGTCCTCCTAACTGGGCTCAATTCCATTTTATTTCACTCAATAAAGTTCTAAACATGACCAATTTTTCTTATCAGGCTTATAAAATAGATTCTTGGGGTTCAGTGTCCTAACTTAGGCAACTTAGGCAGATTACCTCTCCTCCTTATGCCTTAACTTCTGCAACTATAAAATGAGAATGTGGATAATAACACCTACCTCATAGATTTGCTGTGAAAATTAAATGAGTTAATTCAAGTCAAGTACTTTAACACTGCCAGACACTTCAGAAGTTACTATGATTATTTACTTAATTTGCTGGATGGCACTTTGGCCTTCGGCTCCCTACTGTTTGCCTTCCCTTAGTTCTCAGTCAAGGGTTGGTCCTATTCTAAGGATGCGATTATTTATTTAATACATATCTGATATTTGTCTTGCTTACAATTACATGTAAAAGAATTGTCTCTCAAAACAATATTGTTTTGAATTAATAATAAGTTCTAGGCATTGCAACTTCTTGTCAGGTATCTGAGTACAAGCAACAGTAATAAGACTACTGGTTGCATTTAAGAGACCTTCTGAGGCAAAATACCAAGACTAATCCTAATGATATTACTGGGCAAAATTTGAAAATTATTATTAGATTCCAGCAGAGTACACTCCATCAAAAAGTGGGGGAAAATGCAGGCTTGGCTTTTGAAAATACTTAGTGTGTTGGGGCAGGAGGTCAGTAAGATGATAACAGCAAAATTAACTTCAGCCAGAACACCAGTCATCTCGTTCAGAAGAGCATATGCAACTCATAAATCAGCAAATTAAAGAGTTAATTCCTCTGCTTAGGAGAAGGTGGAGGAACCCTCTCCTTCAGTGGGAAGATGTGATTCCTTAAGGCCACAAAGGCAGAAGGTGATTCTCTGAATACCTTGGAAAAATCCAGGAAAGGCAGATCTACTCTTTCTCACCCCACCCCCATATTATCTCCATGGCAGGAAAGGTCAACACAGAAACAAATCAATGAGAGATAAGAGAGCTATGTAATTCTATATCCCTTTGGATGGTTGGCCTCCAGAAACTGGCAGTTAGAAATGGAGCTTGAGCTTGGCAAAGCACCAAACAGTTGGGCACGGAACCTGCAAGCCAGAACTTTAAACAATTATAGACAAACTCTTTCACTTTATAAATGAGAAAAATGAGACTCAAGAAGTTAATGATTTGCCAGTCACCTGGCAAGAAGGTCATAGAGCTGGGACAAGAATTCAGGCTTCCTGAATTTGAGCAGTATTTAATCAAGTCAAATAGGTAGTATGTTACAAAAGCTGTGGTTCTAATTAGGATTGGAAATTGGCCTTTAGTGTCATAAATCCTATCTGAGTCAAATATATGGTGATGGAAGATGATTTGACTTTGGATGGTAGGCACACAATGTAATGCACTGCTCATATATCGCAGAAATGTACACTTGAAACCTACATGACCATATGAATCAATGCCACCCTCAGATAGGATTTTTAAAATCCTATCTGAGAAAACCTTAGTTGCAGCAGCCTCTAACATAGATCCCCAGCCTCTAACATAGATCTAACATAGATTCCTCTAAACAACTCTGGCTTCCACATTACCACTTCCTACTTATTCTCTTTTTTTTTGTTCTTGTGACCCCTTATCTTCCTTCTTGTTCACAGACTAAAAAATTGAGGTGGTGGTGGGGTCAATTCCTTAAGCGATAATATTCCAAAGCGGTCTCTCCTTTGCACTGGTCTCTTGCCTATCCGCTTGCTCTTCACAAAAATCACAACCCCCGCGTTGGTATCTAAACACAGATAATACTCAGATCCATAGCTCCAGCCTACACTGCACTTCATCTCTGTTTCCAATCGTCTAATGGGTTCCTTTTTCTTAAAATTAACAAGTACAAACATCTCTTTCTCCTGCTCTATTTTTCTTCATTAACAGTATGCACACCACTCCTAAGATAGTGGCCTCAGAGGTTTTCAGTCTTCACAACCTGAGATCCAATCAGCTTAGATCTTGCTTTCCTCCTCACTGCCACTCCTACAGGCCCTCAGCTGCTTTTGGGGATTGGGGTGGCAGGGGGGTTGGGGGGGGGGGCAATTGCTTCCCAACTGGTTTTCCTGCATTTAATCTCTTCCACATAACTAGAAGAGTTCTTTCTAAAACCTATCTAATTGTATCTCTTTTCAGTTTTCTGTTATAGTATTCCTTATAATATTACTTGTAATTATCCCATTCAAGATTGGGAGGTCCTTAAGTTCAGGGAGGCTGTCTTATTCCTTTGGCATTTTCAGAACTTTGTAGCCCAGTGTCTGAAGCAAAATATATACTCATTAAATGTTTGCTAAGTTGAAGCAGGTTTTGGATTGATTTCCTGGTTTTCTACAGAAAGGGTCAAAATCTTTTCTGGAGACATTAGCATGATAATTGGTCGAAATGTCCAGAAACACATGGGAAGATAAACTAATGGAACCAGAAAGATAAGTGGTGTGTCCAAGTTACCAAGCCTCCCAGCCAGAAGACATGGGAGACAGCAAGCAGGAAATTGCCCATTCCTCCCTATTCAAACAGGATAATAAAGTAGATGGGAAGCCTAAATCTAGCATCCACAACCATTGCGCAAACAGGAAGGCCAAGAGGAACTGACCATTCCAGCCAGATTAAATACAATGTTTTCTTTCTTTCTTTTTTTTTTTTGTTGTTGTTGTTGTATTACATCCATCCCTTTTTTTCTCCCCTCTGTCCCCCTCCCCACCCACCCTTTCCCCCCAAAGTCAATCCCACCTGTTGTCCATGTCCATGGTTCCTTTATACTAGGTTCTTGTCTAAGCTGCTCCCCTTCTTTGCCTCTGCCTCCCCGCTCCCCCCTACCCCTTTCCTCCTGACTACTGCAGGCCTATTCCTTGTATTCATACACTTGGTTCTGTTTTGCTTGTTGTTAGTTTTAAATACAATGTTTTCTGTAAGAGCCTTTTTCTCCCTTCAATGTAGTAGCCCACATCTGGCAGCAGGTGACTGTGCCATTCATACTTTGCTAGCACATTGGGTTGGTTTCTGCTGTTTATGGTTCCCAAACTATGTCTGAGGAGTGGGAAGAAAATACCATTCAACTAGCCAAAACAGCGGGTAGGTCACATGATAACTCCCACCTCATTTCCTACTCTTTCCTGCCTTTTCTCTCCCCCACCCCCACTGCTATCAAAATGTCAAGAAAGTCTCCCTGGCAGTAGAAGTAATAAGCTATCTGCTCTTCCAAATACAGAGAAGCATGACTTGTAATTTCCATGTTGTTATTTGAAGAGAAATTACACACAATGAGTGGTGTGTCACCCAGCTAGGACTGATAGTATCATCAATGGTCTAACTTCCTCTAATTATTTTTACTTGATTCTATATTTATCTTGCAGGAGATCCTGTCACAGCCTCAGGGGTGCCACATTCTCAACAATGTGACTTTCCTGACCCCCCCACCCCCAAACTAGTCTTGGGATCTGGCAGAGTGTGCAACACATACACACTTCAGGCAGAGGAGATCATGAGAAACAGACATAGTACAGAAGGAAGTGGCCATTGTCATGGAAATCAGTCCTAAAGAAAGTGGCTAAAAGATGAGCATCAAAGATCAGTCCGAGGTCAGGGTAAGAGAAAGGTTTGTGTGCTTTTGTGCCTATTGACAAAAATCAGCTTCAGTCTGAGGATCATCAAACCACTTTGGCTTTTGCCCACCATGACCTTTAGGATATAGGTGGATGTGGGATTTCCCAAAAGAAGGAAAGCCGTAGTTAAAAAACATACATATCTGTGTCTGGATTTCACTTCTTGGAATATTTCAGTTTATACCTGGGTTTTTTTCCATTGGATGACCTTGAATTAATAATCTTCCTGAGATTGTTAGCTAATAGAAACAAAGCTTTTAAGTTCCAGAGTTATATGATGCATAGCACATCAAATTTTTTTCTCAGCAATATTCATTAATTGCAATCTGACACACTTTTCATCAAGTGATCTGAACTAGTCACAGAAAAGGCAACAACGGCAGGATCTTCGTAGGTCTCACTAGTCCCTTGTGTCATGCTTCTGATTAATGAGGAGTGTCCAATATGTGCCACTGAAGATTACACTGGACCCTAGACCATATATCAACCATTAAAAACATTTTTTTCTAGAAAGTGCTTCTAAATCCCTATGACAGTTACAAAGTTTATATGAGTACATATATTGGACCCTCTCTGATTCTTCATGTCATTTACTCAGCCACAAGTCCTTAAGTTTTCTTCAACTTTCCAGCCTTGTGAACTTTTAGCCATAGCATTCTATTTTGGAGTGGGAGATGTTTAAAGAATGAGACGTTGGACATTTGCTCCCAAAGGTACTTTTTGACATGCAACAGCCCCCACATGCACTCTTGGGGAGTGCCTGGTGTGTAGTGATGCTTAAGGCTCCCAGGTTTGGAAATCATAATGTCTCCTATATATTGACCTATTTCTGTCCAATGAAGGATCATTCAGAACCTGCATTATTCTGGTGGTTCATGTGCTCAAATGGCACCACTTCTTAAGAATTGGTGAGAAGCTCAGATGCTGTTTGTAAATTTAGATATTTGGATCTCAGAAAGAAATTTCTATCTGACCAGTTCTGGTAACATGATATAGACAGCAGAGATGTGGGATTGAAAAATAGTGTTTCGCCCTGGCTGGTATGGCTCAGTAGATAAGGCGCTGGCGTGCGAACCCAAAGGTCACTGGTTCGATTCCCAGCCAGGGCACATAACAAGGTGGCAAGCCAGGTCTCTTATCAGGTCTGTAGCTGGAGGCAGGTGAAAGGCAACTATATGATGATGTTTCTCTCTCTCTCTGCTTCCCTCCCATCCTCCCACTCTAAAAATAATAAATAAAATCTTTAAAAAATAATACAATAAAAAATAGTGTTTCCTCAAATGATGGGTTCCTTTTCTTTACTGCACTAGAACTAATGTCACCTATTCTCCCTTGATTTAAGGTTTATATAGGATGAAAACACTCATAGTCTGGGATTTGTTTACCATGAAGCCTGTTTTTGTTAAATCCTAGAGCAAACTGTTTCATATTAAAAAATTACAAATGGTTTGATAGGTAAGTGTGCATGTATGAACATGTGTGCATGACTTCACAGTTCCCTTCTCTTATTTCTCAGCTAGTCGTGGAGGATGAATTTGATTGCTGACAGTATTTGAGAATTAATAAATTAGCTTTTTCCTTAGAAGTCTAATGATCATAAATAATATGTGTCTTTAAGAGCTCAGTGTTCCACTCTTGTGTGGTCTTTGAAATTGAACTAAGCAACTCCTGAGGGACTTAAAGAAGGTGGAAGGACACATAGGTTTTGGTGAGTATCAGAACCAGCGGTCACCCATAGCTTGACCTGAATCAACTAGACTAGACTTTCAGACTAAGAAGGGATCTGAGAAATCATTTTAATCCAATCTTCTTGTTTTACAACCTAGATAGTCTCTTATTAGATTAGTAGCAGAGCTATAAATAGCATCTGGTTCCCCTCTTAATCTAGGATTTTTTCCCACTGGACCAGGATGTACTTTCTGAGAGCCTTCTCCATCTTAGAATGTAGTACTGTTGCTATTAAGTCTTGGAATTTATAAGCATTTGTCCCATGTTGCCTGGTTTTGATAGATTTAAGTATAGTATATTGGCAAAGGATCAAAAACATGGGGCAGGCACAAACTCTTTTCAGGGTTCTTTCCCTAGATAAATTTGACAGGCGCCATATAATGATGAAGGCCTGACACCCACTCACCCAAAAGATAGGTTTTATTAACAATAAAACAACCATCTGGATTTCAGCCAACATTACAGTGTTGGCACCAGATCACATCTATCTGCCTGTCTAGACAAATCCCTCCAACGTCCAGGTACTTGAGGAAGCGAAATGAGAATCATTATAAAGGAATAGGAGACTCCACTCCATTATATTATAGTACATTTCCAAAAATGTTATTTCTCAAAAGCCAAAGCATACAAATTGTAACATCTGATAAAATATTTGCACAAGTATAGCCCCCAAGGTCTGAAGTTATATCTAAACACAATACAATATAGTACCAACATACGATGCTAGGACAAATAAATACACATCCTGGCAACTTCTCCTGTCTCCTAGCCAGGACCCAACTGATGTAACCTGGATGCTAACACTCCTCAGTGGAACTCTTTTAGATGTCCCTTGACCTAGGTTTGGTGCCTATTATCCCACTTAACTTGTGAGGTCCTCAAAGAATTCTAAGAACTGGATTTGTACACGTGGCTGAGAGGATGTATGCAATTGCATGTTGTCACTATACTGCAACTTCAGAGAAAGAATCTTTGGATGCTGCAGCTTGTCTGCTGGAAGAGAGAAAATGATGGCAGGTGCAAATAAAATAGAAGAAAACCTCCAGGTGAAATTGTTCAATGGTTAGGTGTAGAGATAAGCTCCAACATGTCAGTATGATCCACCAGTTTATGAGAATAAAATAGCTTTCTTTAAGGCCCAGTTCTACATGTATATAGACTATAGGAGGCCTGTCCCAAAAGTATCCAGCCAATGTCAATCTAATTAAAAGTTTGTGTGGCTGATACTTTCGGGACAGACCTTGTATATATCAGACTGTCTGTGGCAATCTTAATTCTCTTAAATTGTCTTCCTCTGGCCTGTTGGTTTTACATGTGACCTGAGGGGGAGCTCCTGCTTCTTAGTATTTTGTGGTATTTGCTTAAACAAACCGGTGCTAAACATATAAGGAGAAGCTTCCTTTTGGGTAGGGCCTGTGACCTTAAGCTTAACCTTGTCATGATAAAACTATGGCAAACAGTCCTATGGTTAGTTATATTTTTGTGCTTCTATTACATCAAACCAGTAAAGCAATTGTTTTAAAGCAGAAGGAATACCAGCAATTAGGCCAGTGATTCTTAACTAGAAGGGGTTTTGTCCCCTCTGGTATATTTGGCAATACTAGGAGACATTTTTGGTTATTGCAACTTGTGTATGTGTGTTACTAGTGGGTAGAGGCCAGGGATGCTGGCAAACATTCTGCAATGCACAGGACTGCCTCCACACAACAAAGACTTATCCAGCTCTAAAGGTCATTAGCGTTAATGTTGAAAAACCCTGGGTAGGGGAATGGATACTAAGCTGAATTATGAGAGTCTAGTCTCAGTCCTCATATTGGAAGACTAATGACAATGAAGTCATGTTGCCTTGTGTGTCTTTGTTCTCCATCTACAAAATGGGGATAAAGAACACATTCTTTATAATAATATTACGAGGAGTCATGAATCTATATATGCAAAGCGCTCTGATTTCTTCATAAGAAATGATCACTACAAAATCACAGCACAGTTATTACCACACTATTATGAGCTCATGAAATTGTGTCTAAAGAACTGTACTCCTCCCCCTCAAAAAAAAAAAAAAAAAAAAATTCCTCCAGGAAAAGAAAATAAACCAAAAATGATCTCATCATGATTACACCTGCCACACCAAAAAACAGACACAGTTCAGAGAAACTAAATTCTTTCCCTCCAGCAGTAAAGTAAGCTGTGTCTGTAATTAAGATCTTAATAAAGGAGGCAGGAGGCTTGGGTGTATGCTGCAGGCTATGAGGCAGAGAGCTACCATGCCAGGTTGAAAACAAGAACAACTGAAATATAATCCCCTGCTGCTTAACACTCTCAGGTGTTCTCTGCACAAGTCCACACTGAAAGACAGGCTTTCTGTCAGAAAGATACCTACTTCTGCAAGAAAAGAGTAAAGTACCACCTTATTACTTACAAGTAAATGTTATTTATGACTCTAAGTGAAAAATTTGCCTGTATGCACTAAAAAGAAGAAGAAGAAGAAGAAGCAGCAGCTTCTGAGATAATTTCCTGTTAAGAGGCTCACATAAGGGAAAAGGGATAGCGCCTTCAAAAGTTGACTGATTGCTGGAGCACCTCATATTGACTGTCTGGAGTGACCATGTGTTCCTGAATTTTCCAAGACAATCCCAGTTTCAAATGTCCTTCCCACTGTTAGACCATATGTCCCATTAAAAAACAAAACAAAACCAGATACATATCCACAGAAGTTACATATGTGTATATATTTTAAACTAGAAATAAAAGATAGGCATTCAGGTATATATCTTGCTAATGGATCTGCCTTGGTTGAATTTAGAATTTAACAGAAAAAAAAAAAAAAAAAGGTACAGATAAGAGCCTTTGATTCCATCAATGGACATGTTCTCTAAATGACAAGATGATCTTTACAAGGAAATGACATATTCCAAAGGCACCTGAGCCTCTATGCGACAGTCTAGAATTCGAGCTTCACAATGAATGGGATTATTAAGAGAAAAAATGCTGTTGGGCTAACCGTATTTCTTTTTGTCTCCTCTGATTCCCAATTAAGGGTCTGTTCATCCCACTTAGCTCTAAGTGAAAAAGGTTGG
Source organism: Noctilio leporinus (assembly GCA_004026585.1). NCBI lineage: Eukaryota > Metazoa > Chordata > Mammalia > Chiroptera > Noctilionidae > Noctilio > Noctilio leporinus. Next base: position 127,254 of record PVIW01000845.1, read on the forward strand.
AGAATTGAAGAACAACATGAAATTTCTATCCCAGGGGATCACTTAAGGGAAAGAGGACCTCAAAATGCTTCTATGCCAATACTGTTGTGACAGTACTGAAATCCTGCTGGTCCACTAACCCATTTCCTACCAAACTCTGTCATACCACAAAAGATAGTAACACACACACACACACACACCTCAAAACAAACAAAGAAACAATAAAAACACCTCACTGACAGGTTACTAACATGTACTGTTAGATACTGAAAACTGAACACCAAGAGGCTGAAATTTCTGGAAGTCCACTTTACAACCTTCCTAGTGTGCTAGCTTTGCTTGTTGTGGTTATCGGGGACCTGGGGTACCCAAGCTCATTCTTTCAGTAGAGTGCTGAGCCTGGGAACAGAAAAGCCTACAGGAGTCACCCACATCTCCTGGGGGGTGAAGCACTAAGTTAAGGGTAACTGACTGACTACCACAAATCAATGAAATTAGGGCTAATTCACATAAGAGATAGCATAGGGTATCCACATAACTAAAAGAAATTAGGACAAAATTAATGACACATCATGCTATCTAAATACATATTGCTCTAATAAATAAAAAGATCTGGTTCAAATCTCAACCTTACATGCCTTTTGGTTGTTGCAACTTTCTATTAAATTTCACAAATAATGCTCTCCCTCCACACAAGAAGAGTAAAGAAAGGAATTAAAATGAAAAGGAGCTATCAAACATTTTTGTGCAATGCTTGCACTCTTACATATTCATGGTTGCTCATTCTTTATTTCTGGTAAGCATAAACATCAGCGTTCCACATAAGGAACCTTTTTGGTAACATAACTATCACCTTGACATATCAGAAATATCAGGAGGATTTCTCATTTGCAGCATATACACCAAGATTTAAAAAGAAATAAAGGTACCTCCAAGTCAATGGACCCAATCTTTGAATAAGGATCATGAACCAGATGGTTAAACACTACTTAGCGCCATTAATGGTTGGGGAGGTGGAATGAGGGAAAGAGGCTAGCTCTTTTTAAAGAATAAACTGGTAATTAGTAGTCCATGGTGGGGCACAGACACACATTAAAATCATTTTGCTGGCAAAATTAATATCTCTGCTCTATCCCCTACCTTAACCATGAAAAATCTCTGTCATATGACATCACTATTCACATTTTCTGGAGTACCTACTCTATCTTCCTTAAAGTGCAGGCCTCAACCTCAATTCACCTAGATCACATTGTTTACTTAAACTGCATTCTGAAAAAAATCACTCTTTGCAGTGGAGGGTGGAAAAGGTTACCAACAAGGCCATTTATCTGGGAATGAAGATTCCTCAGGAAGATAGCCTTGCAGCTAGGCTGTAATGTTCCCCAGGCTACAGAGTCCTCATTAACTGGTAAGAATTACCGAAGGGAGATGACTGGAATGTTCAGAGTAAATAAGATTGGTGGGGGGAGGTGAGTATTGTTGACAAAGTATAAACAGTATTTTGGGAAAAGGGGTTCCCTTTCCAAGCTCACAGTCTTTGGAATCATCCATTGCCTAGGAAACGGGCAGCTACTACTCTCCAGCATTTTGAGTTGGAAATGTGGTATTTCTTCCCAGTGGCCCTGTTTTGTTTACCTTGGCAAGGAGACTTGATAATTAAGTCTATATGTTACTGCAGAGTAATGTCATGGTCATAGTGGCTGGTGTTTGAGACCAATTTGCTTAGGTTTTTTTCTAACCTTGAAGTGATCTAGAAATAGATAACCAAGACCTGTTAATTTTCTATCTACTTACACTGATTGCAATAGTATAATAGTTATGGCTTACCCTGAACTTCTATACCCAGCAACTCACTGCCTTTCATTTCACCTTTGATTTTTTATAGTAGCATCATAATAGCTACTATTTTCAAATGCCTATGTGCTAAAAACTGAAAACAATGTTCCTATCTTATTTCCTTATAACTATCTGATAAGACAGGTACTTAATAAATCCCATTTTTATCAATGAGGAAACAGAGGCCTGTGGTAGCTTGCTTATATACTATTGGAAAGCAACCAAAGTGGTATTTGAAGCTAAGTACATGTTCTTTCCATTATACCGTACAGCATTAAAGCATTTTTAATGGTTATTTGTATATTTTATGTAACTCAACACTCAATTCAATGTTTGTTGAGTATGTACTATGAGCGAGGTCCTGTAATTACAGGAATATCAAATCTTATTCAAGTAGTGAGGATACCAAGTCATTAATATATTAGCAAGAGGGCACATAAATGTGTTGGTAATTCCCTATGTGTGGTATTTGCATTTCTACAATACACATCCAGACCCATGGAATACTCAATACTCAACTGTCTTGACCTAGTAACTGGGGTTTTGACATAATCTTGTCACCAAGTCTTGAGTCCACACTATCCTTTCAACATCTGTTGCGCATCAACTGTTCAGGGAGAGCAGGAGTCAACTGGCATTGTCTACTTACTATATACCAGGAGTCATGTTAAAAACTTTACATTCATGTATTTTCTTGTTTAGGCCTTAGAACAATAGCATTAGGCAGTGATTATTCCTATTTTCAGATAAGAAAACAGGCTCAGAGAGCTTAACTTGCCCAAGAATACAGAGCATTAAATCACGAGAAGTAATAATGCCTTTCCCCAATGCCCACACTCTATTTTGTCTCTACTATAAGAATACAGAAGACCAAGACCCTACCCCTTAAGACAACAGATCTTAGATCATACTTTTTGTTCAGCGACCTGTTTATCAATCTACATTTACATTCAAATAAAGGCCACCTCTTATTTCTTTATTTCTTGTGTTCAGTAGGGCTTACTTAAAGCTGGACAGCCCCCTACATCTGAAATTAATACAAAATAACATTGACTGTTGAAAAAAAAAAAGAAACCTGAACAGACAACTCCAGCGGGTAATTTAAATGTTACAGATAACATTTACATAGTAATTTGATGGAAAGGGATTAATAAATTAGGTAGCACTAACAGAGTAGGGCAGAGGTGAAAAAGCCCATTGCAAGGATTATAGAGACATGCAAGCAGACAGAAGTTTGAGCTTCATAGAATGGATGGATATGGAGACTTAACCTGTGGAAAGTGATAGATTAACCAAGTCATATAAGTGCAAAGAGACAGGGGCAAATGAATCAGTGATCAGCAGCAGATCATTTTCCCACAACAGAGTCAAAGAGAGAAGAAAGGCGGGGTTATATGGTGTGCTTTGAGGGTATCATGTCTATGTGAATTCAGGAGGCAAGCCCTACAAAAGTTAGCTATTACACAAGCATAAGGAATGCTTGAATGAAAAAATGAGAGACAATGAAGACAAAAAAGGGAGAGAATTTGCAAAGAGGATTGAAAAGTAGAGAGGAAGTTGTTTTAGAAGTTTTGCAGGGAGGGGTGCAGACAGGAAGCCACTGATAAATTCTGATAAGGGAACCCTTCTATATCCCAGCAAAGAAAGGATGCTATAGGCATCCTTGGTATGTCCCACACTGTGCAACTTGCTACATCTGGTGTTATCAGAACATCTTCTGCTCTACAAAGCCTTTCATCTCTGTGTAGGTAAGTCATTTAGCTCCAAAATTGGGTTTGCTCAATAAATAAATAATATAAAACAAATAATTAAGTGAAGATTTTTCAAAGCATTTTTGGTGCTTTTAAATTTATAGACTTCACATAAGATTTATAAAGGGGACAGGACGTTTTCATTTGGATTGAATGCAACAAATCATCAGGAAGAAAATAAAGAATTTAAAACCAAAATGTCAAAGCAAGGAAAGAATTGGGAATCATATAAATCATAAATGACCATAGACTAAATTGAAGGTCCTCAATTATTTTTTCTCAAGCTAGCTTAAGAAAAATAAAAATATGTTCAAAGTTCCCTCCCAAAGCTCTTAATAATACATTCCCTTGTTTCCACAACCTACCTTGTTCACATTCAACCACAACAGAGAAATATGAATTTCAGGGGTGGTTTTCTGACTTGTAACTTCCATCTGTAATTTTCCTTCAGTCCAAACTTTTAAGAATTAATTTGCTGAATGGTAGATTAGAGAAACAATTTAAAATTTTAATGGAGGCCTATGGAGTTCAGAAATTTGGCAAAGGCCCAAAAGCTGCTTAACTGTTAGAGATCAGACGGGCAGTGCCTGCTGAGAGTGCTGACCAGGTCAGGGCCTGCAAAACGGGTGGGGCCTCCGGCCTCTGCTCAAACATGCCTGCTCACTGGCTTGCCTCCATAACCTTGGGAGGGAAGTCTTCCCTGAGCAGGCGTCTGACTCTTCCCCACACTTCAGAACACGCTCTGTATATTTAGAGGATCTTGTAGAAACTCTTAATAAAATGACGCTCCTCCCCTCCCCCCAACTCACTATCATAGAACCTCAGACTGAATGCTTTTAAGAGAAATGGAATATTAAGTACACATGAGAGTGACTGCAGCCTTCCAATGAACAAATATAAAATATACAATGAAATAAAAATAGACTAGGTAGGTGCTACTCAAAAATGTTTACCAAAGTAATAGCTTACATTCCACAATTCTCAAGATTATTGTAAAGGCATAGCTGGCTGACCTGGAGCTGTGTGTAAGCACAAAATGAGCGTAGGTTTGGTTGTTTTCCAGTTATCCCTGAAGTAGCCAAACCAGATAATCTAGTTAAAAAAAATCTTTTAGTGGCTAGATTACAAATCTTTCAGTGAACATTTTTAAGTCTGACTGTGCTAAATTTGTAGTGTATAGCGCAACACCATGTGTAAAAGATAATTCCTGACTCCAGGATTTTACAATCTGATAATCTGGCTTTACTACCTAAGTGGCTCAAATTAAACAAGTAACTGCAAAACATGCATTTCACTTTGCTTTGTAGAGTTACTGCCTAAAACAACAACAATAACAACAACAACTCTATCCTGAAGGAACACTTGCAATGAAATGGTCTTAAATTTCCTGGGAGAAGAAAACACCAGTCACACAGGACATTTTAGAGAGGTCACAGATGGTTCTTTCTTTTTCTTTAATAGTGACTTAAACTCAGACATTCTGGGACCAGATAGTCTTGGTTCAAATCCCAGCTCGACCAATTTTTAGCTGAGTGGCTTTGGATAAATTATTTAGCCATAAGTTCCACATTGAAAATGAGTATAATCATACCTACCTCATAGATACAGGGAGAATTAAAGATTACAATGGTGTATTGTCATTGTGAGGCTTAAGAAATGTTATTTATCACATCTTTACCTTTGTGTCATCTCCTACTTACAAAATCCTCTCCTTAAAGTTGTCTATTATTAACTAGGAAAAAATAGGCTTTATAAGAAAGGGAAAGTAGATTGCTTCACCCATTAGTTCATTTTATAGTCACCACAATCTGTCAATCTGTCATTTGGTCAAAGTCAGTATTATTTTTCTGGTGAAGGTGTCCACAAGCTAATAAAAATCATGTATTCACATCTCTTGGTAGGGTATTCAACATTAGTAAGACTCAGCAGTGAGGCAGACTTTCTCCATGAATGCTAGTTGTAACTTACATCATCTACTGCCATGATGTTTTCTTTCCATAAAAGTAAAATGAAACATGATGAGATGACTGAATAAGTGACTTTAGGCTTTGTCACTTTCTACATTGCAGCACTCATTGTTAATTTCAGTCATTTATACTTTTCAATAATAAATGGATGAACATATTTTCTTTCTTTTTTTCCCTGCCAGCCAGTTTTTCTGAACTATAGGAATTCAGCAATAGGGCAGGAGGAGCGAAGGCTCACTGCAGTCTGAGCAATAATTTAGTCCTATTTCTGCTCTGAATAAAGAAACTGTGGATAAATGGGGTAAGAAAAGAGAACTTTCCTGCCATTATAGAAGGACTTGTTTCTGGTTGCATCTTGAAGTCAAATATTAAGAATCTTCAAGATTACCCATTTTTCTTACCTTTCTATGGAGACAGATAATGGAAAGCTGATAGTGATAACTGATGCCTGTGTCTTCAAATAGTTGTAACCTTTTCAAGGAGAACTGTAAGTCGTACTTGATAAATAAAAGGCTTTCAACATTTAGACTTAGAGCGTTGAATAAGATTTATAACTTTTGAATAAAAGGTTTATCACTGTGATTAGTCAGTAGCTATTAGCCAGAACATCACATTAAAAAAGGATAGGCCAGAAGCTAGACAAGTCAGAGCGAAAGCAAAGTAGCTAGCACAATCCTGAAGGTAAAATAGGTAATACAAATTCTCAATCCCAAAGCATAGCCACCTTTCTAGAATTCATTTCATAACAGCACTTTTGTTTAAAAGCACTAGGAGTGATAACTATTCTAGAACAGAAATATTTATCATCCAAGGCACATTCACATCCTATTCCTTGCAATTTGCTTCTGTCCAGTGTCCCTGGTAGCTGCTTTCCTCCTACATGGGGTGACTTAAAATGGAATATGTTGAACAAGTTATAATACCTTTGCCAAGAATAAACTCACAAACAGTGGTGTAAAATGCATGGGGGGAAAAGCTGCCAAAGTGTTCAGGCACTCTGCAAACATCAGGGACAATAAACTGGCCTGTGCGATGCTTCAGACTCTCAGTCATTTCAAATGCCAATAAAGGTTCTTTTTTAAAGAAAGGGCAAATATTCATTTGTTCTTAGGACCAACGTCATTTAGTGCCAAAATTTGCCATCAGCAGCTGTATAAATAGTACCTGGAGCTTTTAATTTCTCCCACCAAAAGTGTACATGGCAAACTGCATCCCAGACCAAACCCTAGAGCAAAGGCTGAAAATTGCTTTAAAAGCCTGACTGAGAGAGTCAGCGGTTCTGATTCCTCTTTCATTACAGTCCCCGGGCTCCCGCTCGGGGAGACAGTGGAGGCCAGGCCCAGGGAAACCGAAGAGACTTGAACTAATACGTACCCGACTCTAAGTCAGACACCTTCTGAGCTACAGTGGTGGCTACAGACCACCTCTAAAACTAGTTCTCCAAAACTTTCAGAGGAGGGACTAGGGTGTATTGTGAACTCGGAGTGGGGCTTAGAGGCTGGGTCTCTGCCTGCCAGCCTCTGTGACTCAAAACTCGGTCACAAAGGGGTCCCTCCAAAGGAGCTGTCACAGTGGGAAATGCACGCTCACACACACACACAAACACATGGAGATTTTTGTAAAAGGTACTCTCTTACCTTATACTTCATTTCTGCAGCCGTGAATTAAGCCGTTTTCCTACTACTAGTCAGACTGCATTGAGTACAGTCCGCCCTTCCATCCACTGTAGTACTAAATGAAAGTGAGAACAGTCCCGGGTTGGGGCAGGTTTGTCAGTCGCAGCGCAGAGCTCTACACAATCAAGCCTTAACCAGAAACGCAGCAAAGCTTCTGAGCTCACACTGTTTTGATTGAGGCGGTCCGGTCGCAGGCTGTATTTGCATACTGCCCCGCCATTGGCTAATGGGCCAAGGTAATATTATGCCCCGCCCACTGCTTAACAGGAAAATTTCTGACAAAGAACAAGTAGTAATCATTTCTTTTTGCATTATCAGAAAGGATGGAAAATAAAACAAAGTGGGAACCGTTCCCAATTTGACTCCATCTTTCCCACCCCCTACCCGCCCCCCAAACGGGAAAAAGAGATAAATTCTTTTTAAAGATTAACCTAAGTTTTAAAGAAACCTAATTCGCAAAGCAGTCTGACAGTCTTGCTTCTTTTGACCTAGCAACTCCTTCATAAACCCATTTCATTTCAAAGCTATTCACCTCACAATCTCTACATGAAACGAACTCTGAGGAACAAAAGATTTTCTGTTTCCAGGCCCCTTTTTACTAACTACCCCTGCTGATATCTCTTCTCTGGCTCTCCTTTACTGCCTCCCTCCCTCCCTTCTCTCTCTCTCTCTCTCTCTCTGGCTGTTTGCCTCTCTCTCTCTCTCTCTCTCTCTTTTTTTTTTTATCCTTTTCAGTATTCAAAGTATTCTTGCAACGTCAATCTTCAAGGAGCCAGAATACAATTCCCCCTCAGTGAAAAGGAGCTCCCTAAGCCAGGCACCAGGATTTCCCTAGCCAGCTTTTCACAGGGCCTCACAGAATTAAGTGTCAGCCTCATTCAGCGACCTCCTCTGGCTTTGCTGACGATAAAGGTTAGATGTGACCCCTCAGATGGGGCTGGCCAGTGCATGCCCTATACATCATCACTGTCTACAGAGTACTGTGTTCTTTGATGGTTGGCATTTCTAGTTCCAGCTTTGAACACTGCAGTTTTTCCTTTTGACCTCTCTCCTGAAGATGACCCATTAACCCAACAATGCTTATTATCTGGGGGACAAAAAAAAAAAAAGCCTACTGTTTGATGAGCCTAGTTAAAAAGACCAGTCTGTTTCCAGGGAAGCACAGAACATTTGGTTCAGTTTCATGATTTCTGTAGAGAAAGACCCAGGAGAGGACAGAAATAGTCACCTTCAGAAAAGTTTTTTAAGGATAGAGAGGTGGGAAAATTCCTTTTTAGTGGGCCTCAGGATTCAGACTTGGTAAGTGCAGACAATAAGCTGTCCCTGAATGGGATGGACTCCAACCAGACTACAAAACTTGGATGGAAAAATCAGCCTTTATTTTTTTTTCCTGGCCAAATTGAACCAGAATCTGTTTGATTCATTCCCCCTTACACCTCAAAATTCTCAATGGATTAAAACTACTTTTATGATTTAAGTAAAAAGAACAGAAGAACAGCTGCCCTACATAAGTGGTTTCTAGATCCAGGGCTCACAGTTTAGTTCAAAATGTAACGTGGCACCCATTCCCCGGACACCGGGACATGACCCCCAGGCAGTCATAATGAGCTTGACACACCGGTTCCAGCATCCACCAGGACTTGCTTTTCCTCATTGAGCCTTTAAATGAAAATGAGCCTGAGTGATTTTTCAAGGTCTTTCTGAACACAATTTTAGTATACAGCATATTGCACAGCAAAGACCTTTCAAGAAGTCCCAAAGACTTTTGGGAGAGTTGTTATTTTGCAAGAAATTGTTTTCCATGTCTGCCTGGATTAGTCAAAGGCCTTCCCATCTGTATGATGAGCCTTGTGGCTTCCAGGAGATCTAGATAACATTCCTTTGGCTTCCTAAAAAGTAAAGTTGAACCTTCCTTCTATTTTGTTTGATAAATACCACTAAATAGTGAACACTATCTCACCCCATTTTATCGCTTTGGAATAGTTTCCTAAAGCATGTGCTAGGGACATTTTCCTCTTTGAAGGGAAGAGGTGTCTTATTTTACTTTATTTTATTCATTTATTTATTTATTTTTAAGATAAAAAAAAAATTCAGTATTTTTAAAGGGAAGAGCAGGGAGAGGGAAGGAAGGGAGAGAAACATCAATGTACAGTTGCCTTTCACCTGCCTTCAGCTATGGACCTGGCTGGAGACCTGGCTTGCAACCTGGTTACGTGCTCTGACGGGGAATGGAACCAGCGACCTTTGGGTTCACAGGCTGGTGCCTATCCACTGAGCCACCAGCCAGGGCTTATTTTATTTTTTAAAATATTTTATTTTCTTTTTAGAGAGAGGGGAAGAGAAACATCAATGTGTGGTTGCCTCTCGTACCTCTACGCCCACCTGGGGACCTGGCCTGTAACCCAGGCATGGGCTCTGAGTGGGAATCAAACTGGTGACTCTTTGGTTTGCAGGCTGGCTGGCTGGCACTCAGTTCACTGAACCACACCAGCCAGGGCTATTTCTTATTTTTTAATGGTTGTCTTTTATTGTACTTTTTTTTCCCCTACTACCATTTAACCCCTTATACCTCCTTCTACCTCCACCCATTCAAGGTGTCTTATTTTAGAAAGAATGGTCAGGTAAGTAGCTCTAAGAAAGAAATATTGAAGCAGAAATACAAATAACTTAAGGGATCCACTCAAAGATCTGGGGAAAGAACTTTCTAAAGAGAAGACGTGTCCCCTGGATAAGGCTTGAGGCTTGGGTTTAAGAAGAGAAAGCAGTCCTATACCCCAAGGTTGGGGACTGAAGGACCTCCTGGAGAAGGTGAGCTCAGAGGTATAGATGGGAGCAGTTCGAATTTACTCTGGAGTGTGACAGGAAGTCACTGGAACCTTTTGAGCAGGGAATGATGTGATCTGTTCTTTGTTTTTATCTTGTGTTTAAACACTTAAGGATAGCAGGCTATTAGCTAAAATATTGAACTTAGGTTTTCATGAAGTTCATATGATGCTGGTAGTTTTTACTTTATTAGTGTCATCTAGAATTTTTCCTTCAAAACCCTCTGGGGAAACACCAGTTCTCTCAATAATAGTGAAACAGCCTTTTTCCCATCAATTACTTGAGGTTTTGGGTGCGAAAATACTGTTTAAATTGAGTGCTATCAATGCTGTTGCCGGATTTATGGAGTCCCCTCAGTACTCCCATTGGTTAAAATGGGCTCAGCCCCTACCTGTGCTCACCAACACTCTTCCTGCCTATCAGCCTTGCTACAAGCCTACTTATCTGCCAAGGGTTCTGTCTCCCAAGATGCTTATGTGGGCAGGAGCATGCAAGGGCAATGACATCAAATGCCATCCAAACAATTTTCTACGTGCCATTGGGCACTGGCATGTATACAACAAAAAATACAGATGATGCTTGAGGGAAGAGATTTTTCTGTCCACAACTTGGGAGGAGCCCATATGGCTGCTCTCTGAAAGTAAAGGGCAATGTCAAAGCATGTGAGGGCACAAAGTGACCTCAGAGATCATCGAGTTTAGCCTCTCATAGAGAGGATGAAGCCTCTGCTCTGAGGGTGGGCACTCTGGACAGTCCCCCTTTCCCCCACCCACTCTTTTGGATCAAGACAACAATCACTGCTTTCAGTCACTCCTCTTGTTTGCTTTAATCCAATCATTCTTTGTAATTTTCCTGCATGAAATCTCTCCCTGCTCCCACATTGCTCTCTGTTTAATTTCTAGAATACAGAACCAATCAAGTTACTACTGTTTAAAAACATCTAGAGGACACTTCAATGCCTTAAAAAACAAACTCTGCATACTTCAGTGTGGACTCTAATCTGAACCCACAGTCCCTTTCTGACCTCATCTCCCACTGTCTCCCAAGTCCACATCCTACACTAGCCAATTGGAGAAGGGGTGAAGAACGACTCACTGAATCTAAGACATGCATGTACCATCCTGACTTTGCACAGATGGGTCCCTCTGCTGAGGTGTCCTCCCTTCACTTTTCTGCTATCACAGAGCCCCAACACTGACTCTTTTGTGCTTTCTTGTCAACGACCCCCACCCTGCCCACCTCAACCTTCCGGAACTAATTCCCCCTTCCCTTTACTAAGCCACCATTGTATTTGGAACATGGTCCTATTATCAGGCCCTTCCACACTGTATCAGAATGATTTGTTGATGTCTGCTTCCTCAGCTTCAAGGTGAACCTCAAAGAGATGGGGTGCTGTTCAACACTATGTCCCCTACAGGCTTATACCTTATAGATGCTTAAATGCTTGCTGAATGAATAAGAGGATAAACTTCAAAGAGGCCTGGTACGAGTTCTGGCTCTTAAACAAGGGTCAGTTTAAAAACTATGGCTTGTAGTCGCTGGGTTTTTATATGACCTATGAACTAAGAATAGCTTTTACATTTTTAAGTGGTTGGGAAAAAAACAAAAGAAAAGTAATATTTTTGAGGTATGAAAATTATGTAAAATTTAAATTTCAGTGTTTATGGATAAACTTTTATTGTAACACAGGCACCTTCATTTACCCACTATCATTTTTTTTTTTAAGATTTTATTTATTATTTCCAGAGAGAGAGGAAGAGAGAGAGGCAGACAGGGAGAGAAGAATCAATGTATGGTTGCTTTTCACCTGCCTCCAGCCACAGACCTGGCTGGAGACATGGCTTACAACCTAGTTATGTGCACTGGCTGGGGAATCGAAACAGTGACTTTTGGGTTCACAGGCCAGCACCTTATCCACTGTGCTACCAGCCAGGGCTATAATTTTTTTTTTTTTTAAAGATTTTATTTATTATCTTCCAGAGAGATGGGAAGGGAGATAGGCAGAGAGGGAGAGAAACATCCATGTGTGGTTGCCTTCACCTGCCTCCAGCTACAGACCTGGCTGGAGACCTGGCTTACAACCTATACCCACTATCTTTTGAGCTGCAATGGTAGACTTGTGTGTGTTGCACCAGAGATGGTAGACTAAAAAGCCAAAATAAAAAAGAAAACAGAAAAAAAAAAGAGTGTTATCTGGCCCTGTACAGAAAAATGTTTGCTGACTTATGCTCTAGAATGGTACAAGACATAGCCATCCGTGAGTTTAGACTAAAGAATAGCTCCTTCCATATCTACTGAGAAACAACCTAGAAATACCCATTCTAGGGCTATGTTTTATCATTCCTAGTTTGATGCCAGTTTTTAAAAAGTCTACAGATATCAAAGCTATTTCAAAAAAATAATCTGAGGTAGTAACTTTCTAATTCTACAAGTCTCCAGAAACCTCCCAAAACAAAGATGAGTCCTTGAGAATTTTCTCTTTCAACCCAACTGGCCCCTGGTTCATTCAGCCTTGATTGATACCCTTCCTATTGACAGGTTCTTTGCTAGATATTCACAAACATTATTTTGCTTAATGTTCATTTTATATAACAACCCTTTGAGGTAGGTTGTAGTATTCTGGTTTTACATGTAACAAAATTGAGATTCGGACAGGTTCTACAACTGGCACAGCTACAGGCAGGTGAAAGGCAGATCTGGCCTGTGAACTCGGGCTTTCTGACTTCTGAGGTGTGGTGTGCCATATGGCGCAGGGCTTCCCTCTGTTGTCTGAGTCCTATTTGTCAGTTTAATAAGGTTGTGGCTTCACCCTAGTGGGGCTAAACCTAACTGAGTAACAGGTATTTTTCTTGAGTTGTGGCTAAAGCTAATTCCTACAGCATCCCATTTACTCACCAGCACTTTGAAGCCTCTGTGTGTGTGGTCCTTCTTGCCTAGACTGCCCTCCTTTCATCAGCCTGCTTACTTCTGTGTCATCTTTCCCCTAGTTTGAACTCCATCTTCTTCATTAAATATTTCCTTAAAAATCTCTCCAGTGTTGATAGTCTCCCAACCATTCTCTATGTCTCTCATCCGCTGTGATTACAGTGCTTCCCAAATCTAACCTCCCTTAAAAAACAATCTTGAGCCCTTGCTGGTGTGGCTCAAGTGGATTGAGTGCCAGCTTGTGAACCAGAGGATTGCTGGTTTGATTCCCCCTTAGGGCACAGGCCTGGGTTGCAGGCCAGGTCCACAGTTGGAGGCCCACAAAAGGCAATCACACATAGATATTTCTCTCCCTCTCTTTCTCCCTTCTTTCCCCTCTCTCTAAAAATAAATAAAAGCTTTAAAAAAAAAAAAAAAAACCAACCAAAAACACAACCTTGAATGCTCATACTTCTCCCCTTTCCATTGGGTTTAGTAGCCTGGTGTGAGGCTTTGAAATCTATACACTAAAAAAGGTCCTATGATTCTATATTCAGTTTTTTGTGTGTAGGGTATCATTTGGTACTTAGTTGTTGTTGCCTTGTACTATTTCACCCAAGATAGCTTCTTTCTCCACAATGAAATTTTAAGCAACTTAGAGAAGGGGAATTTTTCTTTCAGTTGTATTCCCCACCACTGCACCTATGTAGGTAACTGAATCTCACTTTATGTCTTCTCAAAGCCCGATGTCTCGTCCCTGCACCCAGCCTTCACTGGAAGATGTAAGTGACTTTTAGGGGAAAGACTACCTTTCGCTCCAGGGAATAGTTCTCTTTTGTCTGTTGAGCTAGCCACAATCTTGTTCTGCATGAAAGTCTATTATTAGAAAGAAGCTCCAAGAACAGCCCTTAGTGCTTGCTTCTTCAAGTGCTGTGTAATGGAGCTTTCATTGATTTTTCCTTTCACTAATATTGTTGCACAAGAGACCTCATGAAAACCACTCAAACCCACTTCTCCTCTATTTAGCAACTGTGTAACAGTGTTTTTGGGACTAAACTCTGTTTTCTGAAAGAGTTGTTAAAGGCATTGCTTTCAAATATTTGTTGCTGCAAACCCTGGCTGGTGGCACAGTGGATAAGGGGCCAGCCTGCAAACCCAAAGGCTGCTGGTTCGATTCCCAGCCAGGACACATAACCAGGTTGCAAGCTGGTTGCTACCAGTTTCACCTGTCTCCAGCCAGATCCGTAGCTGGAGGCAGGTGAAAGGCAACCATACATTGATATTCTCTCCCTCTCTGCCTATCTCCCTTCCCCTCTCTAAAAATATATTTGTTGCTGCAGATGGAGGTAGTGTTTACTAAAAAGGCTTGTTGACTCATGATTCCCAAGTTACTTCTGATTTGGTTCCTCCCTAACTTATTTCTTATTCTCACTCTATGAGGAGCCACTGGGGTTGGGTGTGGCTCTAAACAACAGAGATTAGAAATTATTTCTCTTTCTTGCATGACATGATGGATTCCTAAACTATGAAGACTTTGCAAAGTCTCACTGACTCTTTTCACTCAGCCAAGTTTACATGTGTCATTGTTACTGTCTTTCAAAAAAAAATCTACCTCCCCCAACTTCTTACTGCCTTCTGCCTTCCATCCCATGCTCTTTGGGGTGAAGTGCTAACACTGAGTGTCTTAGGCCCCTCTCAGTTCTTCATTAACTATGAAAGGATACAAGTAATACCATGTCATTAATGTGCTATGAAGAACCTAGTAGATCCCTGCAAATGGGGTAAATTGTGGCAATACCTTGACTTGATTTTTGAGAAACTGTGAACTTTTTCATGTTGTACATATATAATAGTGTTATTATAACTTTGGAATATTTATTACTTGCCCCCAAAGAACTTAACAACATAACATATTAAATTCTATGTTATGTGACAAGCAATTGTGAGGCTTCATTTTAGAACTTAATATTTTCTTTAAATGCAGAATTTGAGAGAATTAATTTAGGGGTGAAAATATGTGAATACTTAGAAATACATATTAAAGGTCTCTGTTTATTTATCTTCATAAATGTGCAAAGGTTTAAATTTCTACTGTTTATATGTAGCCAGCTGGACCAAGGAATGAAGTTTTGTGGAACAAAAGGAGATTAATAATAAAATTGTGCAGACTGCTTGGCAAAGGCCCTCTCCTGTTTTCTCTAACCATGAGGTGTTCTGTTTTGCATGCTTTAATATGTCTAAGTAAACAAATTTTTATATGAACCATCATAGAAGTCTCTTCTGTAGGTAGAGACTTTAGACTGAGGATTTTTACAAAGGTCAAGGTGATCTGCCAATACCAAATCAAGAGGAATTCTGTGAGTTGATGGAGGAGGGCCTTCTACTCTTTCTGAAGACACTGCCCAACACAATAATAGTGCTTCATAATATGTATTGAGTTAGAAGGGGCAAAGGTCAAAATTTTCTTCTTGCTAATTTTTGCTCTTCCTTTATATATTCTTAATTTTGAAACATCTTCCTGACACTTCCTCACATATGTATTATGACCAAATATACACTATGACATGATAATGCAACTTAATGTCCTAGAACGTTGCAACCCCCTCCCCAGCCTCCACCTGTTGTACTGTCTATGTGGAGTAAAGAAAGAGGCTTATGGACTGTGTGTCCTAAATCCTGGATGGGGCTGTTTCCAATTTACTCCTGACTCCGTTATGCAGACACACTGGCCATTGACGGTCACCATCTATATTCGACATCTTGCATAACTCCAGGCTGAAGGTGGGATGGGGAAGAATGGGGGAGGATGGGGGGAGGGGTGTTTGAAACATCAAATACCACTTTCCTGGAAGCACTGGGTAAACCATTCCTTTGGGGTTTGATGATGTACTTCCACTCCTCTGGGGCCCTAAAAGAGCCTGGCTGACCCATTTTTACAAGAAAGGCTGCCTCCTGTCCCTGGCAGGTCTCATCAACTGAGGCCATTGAGCATCCAGCAGGCTCTGTCCCAGGGCATCTGGCCTGTCTGGCCAGCCCAGGCAGCCGCCAGCTGGCGCTGATGAGTGAGTGAAAGGAATCTGAGTAATGCAGGGCCTTGGGTGGGAGTGGGAGGGGGCGGCAAGATGAAAGGGATGTGTTTTGGGGACACAGCATACCCCACACTGTTAACTCCAAGCTTGTAAAGAGTTTGATTCATTTTAGAAAGCAAACACAATGCTCCAGCTATCAGCAATTTTTTATTTTGTCTGGTAGAGGAATGCCTTTCCAGCGTGGGCCGGGGACTGGGTGGTGGTGGAGACACCCTTGACTTGATGTGTGGAGTGTGGACATGCATTCCTTTCTGCCCACCGAAGCTGAGGAATAAAGAGTGGCCCTTCTTTACAAGAAAAGCTGAAGGGAAGCCCTGCTAATGAGCATGCACAAGACTTGAACACTCACTTACTCATTGGTATCATGTTAAGTTTAAGTTCCCTTAATTTGCTTAAGTCCTGGTACCCTGTGATTTCATACTAGAGGATGTAGACAAGGGGTTGCCACAAGGGTTTTCTTGAACTTCATTGCCTGTGGTTCTCATGACTCATGGTCTAACCAACCTTTGGAGCTTTTGTCTTTGGAAGGGTGGGGAGCTGGGAGAAGAAGCAAGGCTACATATGTACTTCCTGCCCTAAGAAGGCAGGGGCTACGTGCTCCCTAGCTTTTGACTTTGCCATCTCAAAATCATTCCATATCTTCAAAAGCCATCTCCTGTGCAGTTCTGGTCACCCGTAAACAAAATAAAACAAAAACAAAACAAAACAAAACAAAATTCTTTCTCCTTACCCAGACAGCCCATGCCGAGACTTGGTTACCCATTCTCCCTTCTAATTTTGCACTAATCTTTCGCATCCTGCATTTTTACAAGTACCTTTATGCCTTCCTCATTCAGAGTTTCTTGTTCAAAAACCTAGAGGCTGGACAAGTTGTGGAATTCAGAATATTTCAGATTTAAAAAAATGGGTTTAGCATCTATACCACATATCATAAAATTCCCTGTGTAACCCAGACCAGCAACCCATACAAAAACTCATTCATATTCCGGCAATCAGATGGACCAGGACGGGGATGTACTAAGTGGGATAAATAGACTATATATCACCTCAGGCCAATCCAGGTTAGACTTTGCTACCAAATGAATTTTGAAAGAACTCGAGATTTTTACGCTTTGTGAGTGAATGCAGACCACTGATACATTCTTTAGTCCTTCAGGACCTTCCCTTTGCCACCTCTCCTGCTCCCAACATCAAAACAAGTGGTCTTTCTCTTTTACTTGCCACAACAAGAGGGTGAACAGTCCCGGCCTCCCGCTCAGACCTCCTAGCCTCTTGTCCTGTCACCCATTCCATCACCACCATCCAGGCCAGCGGCTCCAAGCTCTGCACTATAAAGTACAGTGTTTTCCATTTCCAATCCGTCACAAATTGACAGTATCAAAAATACAGGTTCCTCACAATGGGAAAGCAGAGCCCTCCTATAAAACCTTTCCTAACCTGAAATGGTATAAAGCGAAGAAGCGATTGTTAGTGGCTGCACAGAATGAATGGAGATAAAACCCAGCCCAGGTGCTCACAGACCGTACAGAGCTCTGAGTGTAGTTTCCGGGAAGGGAGCTTGGCTCCTGCTTCAGGTGCACGCTGCCTCTACAACAGCTCCTGCAAAACACACACTGAATGCTAATTTTGCCTCTTCCCTTTATTCATAGAAACGAAAATCTCTCCAGACTTCCTTTGGTTGCAAAAAACAGGTATTAATGTAGGGCTTTGTAAAACCGAAGTTACAGAATGAGAACTTTCAAAAAGCTGAGGACTTAAAACAAACTAGATAAAATAAAAAGAAGGAAACACAAGCCTCGTTTGTTTTAATTAAGGAGTTCAGACAATATAAAATGAGTCTTAATTGCTGTTAGTTGCGAAGGGCTCTCTCTCAGTGCCGCTCTCATGGTGGCCTGTGCGGGGGGCGGGGGGGCCCTGGTGCGGGTCTGCAGGCCCCATTTTAAGGAATGCTGCTTTAGAGCCGCCTCCTCCAGGGGGCTGCGGGGGTTCTGCTCTGCCCTTGTCCGCATACTCTCTGCCTCCTGACATTTTCCACCCCTACCTGTCTCCTCCTTCCGCTCCCACAGTAGCAGGTTCTTCCCTTCCTTCTACTTTTCCCACTAACAGTAGTCTTCTTTTTGGGCTTTCTCCAAGATTTGACCTGCAACCCTTTCCTTCTGGATTTTCTCCTTTATTAGACATCTGATTCTCTTAATTGATTTCTACTCTCATTTCTATGCTGATGACAATCACATCTCCTGACCTGTGCTTTGAATTCCAAACTCAGTTTCTACTGCACTGAAATATTCTAGAGGCTTCTCATATCCTCCTCATGTTCACACATTGTGACAGTTAATGATATATGTTAATTTGACTAGGCCAAAGTACCCAAATACTGGGTTTAATCCTAGTTTAACATAACTGTTATATGTATATATATATATATTAGCTTAGAACATTTAATCAGTAGACTCTGAGTAAAGCAGATTACCCTCCATCATATGGATGGGACTCATTTAATCAGTTGAAAGTTTTAAGAGAAAAAAGACTGGTGTCCCCTAGGAAGAGGAAATTCTACTCCAGATAGCCTTTGGACTCAAGTTGTAACATCAGCTCTTCCTTGGGTCTCCAAGCTTGCCAGCCTGCTCTGCAGATTTTGGACTTGTCAGAATCCACAATCATGTGAGCCAATTTCTTAAAATCAGTCCCCCCCGCCTCTCTTTCTCTCTCTCTCTCTCTCTCTCTCTCACACACACACACACACACACATAAACACACACATCCTATTGGCCTATTGTTTCTGATTCTCTGGAGAACCTTGGCTATTATGCCTATGACTTTCCAAATGAAAGTATCTACCTTTAACTATTTTATTTCTACTTATTGATGCCACCATTGTTCCAAGTACCTAGAATCAAGAATTCAGATAGTTTTTATTTCTTTGGTTTGTTTTCCCCTCCTACTTCCCACATCCAATCAACCATGTCAACTTTATAACTTCAATATTTATGGCACAAATAACCTTCTGTTTATTCATCTACTAATGAAGATTCCCCCAACCACTCTGTCATACCAGATGGGACAAGAATGTATTAATATCATCTTGTCCACAGTGAGTGCTCCAAGAAATTGGCACATGACTCAAAGAGTCAATCTGAGATCTTCTTTGAGATTTTGTAAATAACACTTGGGGGGGAGAGGGCCTCTTTTTCTTTAGATGATAAGCTATAAATTTAAGCTTGAGAGTAAACGTCTTTTCTTCATTGCAGACAGTGTCTATAGAAAGAGAGAATGAGTCCACATGAAAAAACTAGCAAACATATTTGGCATGAAGGAATGCAGAGAACTCTGATCCTATTGTCCATGCCTCTGGATCTAACCATTCCTGAAGTATTTTCTTAACAGCCTAATTCATAAGGCAAAAAACATGCTTGTTTACACAAACGTCGTTGGAGCTTCTTTCACTTGCGACAACATTGTCCTGACTAACCCTTGATCAGAAAGTATTCTCCTTGGGGCAAAGAACATACCTCATTAATTTACGCCCACTGTGGCACCACATTTAGAATTGTCTCAGTTGATATGCAGCACTGCATTTCCAAATTATCCTTAAGGTACCAGTGACATTGTAAAATTTGTGTGAGAAGAGAGGGAGAAATGAGAAAAAGGAGCATTTTCTGTGACAGCAGAAACAGAACGGAAACTTATATATTAGGAAAATTCCAGCGTGATGGTGGTTGGAGGCATGGTGACTCAAGAAGTAGATATACCCTCTTACTTCAAATTGATTTAGATACACATATTTAACACTGGAAGAAAGAACGAAACATATTTTTACGATTAAGTGTGGGTTAGCAGTGTTTCGTCTACCTGTAGATCCATATAAATATTTATATTACATTTTCTTGCCAATTAACTTGTACTTGTTAATTGCTGCTTAGATTTCATTCATCTGTCCACCAATACTTACTAATTGCCCAATAGAATGCTAGGCACCATGGGAGTTACAAAGATGAATAATACCCAGATGCTGCCCTTACTTGTTAAATATCTATTCGGTAGCAGCCAAGGGGACTTCATGAAGATAAACTTGTGTTGAAAAAAAAAAAAAATCACACCATAAAGTTATGTAAGTTTCTATTTTAATATCATCTGGTTCTAATTTACTAAATTTAATGCTTTAGAGTCAATGCCAAAGCGCTACATTTGATTTATGGAAATACTTTAGCACATTTTTTCCATCGCACTCTTGTACAATATATTTACTGCCCTTTTGTTATGGTTAGAAAGATTATGGACCTTAAAAAAGTTCTCTTTACGAGCTTGCTGATATTTTATTATAAAATGCCATAAGATGGACTAAGAAGTTTAGTAAATAATCACATTCACTTAGGAGCATTCCACATGGATTAGCTTAGTATGTGTATATACAGTATATGTCTGTGTGTGTGTGTGTGTGTGTGTGTGTGTGTGTGTGAAAATTTAACAGAGCAGTCCATCTGGAAAATGGATGTTAAAAAACTTCCACTTTATGCCAAACCACTTCTTTTCTGAGCAGACAAGCTCTTGGGGGGAGGGGAATATTTAAATAGCCACCATACCATGCCACCCTGCTAATAACATAATAATGTTAATACCAAAAGATAAAATAATGTCATAGATGCAGACTTCCATCATCCCAGAGAGACCGTACAAGATATTCCAGAAAAATGGGACGTAAGTGTCACCTGGGCAGTGCCAGTGGCTGGGGGCCTGGGCATCCACCAGCAGGTGGTGGCATTACCTGCCTCAGGTTAAGGGAAATGCTGGGTTGCTCCTGCTTTGTCCACCCTCCCCAACATGTTCACCCACTGCGTGCCTGGATTTCACTGTAGAGGTTGCTAGATCTGCCCAGGTCCCAGGAATGAACCACCTCTTCCAGGCCTTGGGGCTCTGGACTGGGCCACTTCCTTAGCATGGCAGCTTGATGACTACCTATGGCATTTTACAGAAACATCAAGACCTCTTGCAACCTCATTACTTAAGCCTCCCAGACAGGTTGTGGTTTAGCCAACAAAGCCCACCCTGGATTTTCAAAGTTGTATTTAAAGCCCACCTGTGCATTAATTTTGTTCCTGCTTCACCCTGCCTTTGCTGGGCTTACAAAAATGAAAGGTTTTTAACTTCACATCCACATAAAATAAGGTGGCTGCCTGAGCAATTCCCCCTTTGCCTGGCAACACTGTATTTCTTTAAAACAAAGAAATCTCATTTTCCTCTGAGTTAAAAAAAAACTCTTGTAATAAAAAATTGCAAAGTAGCCATCCCAGTCAAAATGTTTTCTTTCCAATGAGGCTCTCTTTACATTAAGTTATATGATGTAGGATGCAGGTGCTCAAATGCATCAGAACAAATGATGACTATCTGGCATAGCTCAAGAACCTCAAATAATAAGGTCCTGCATGCATCCTCTCATGTTGAGACAAGGCCTAATCATCAAGAAACTGTCTAATATTGCTCTTTTTTGTCTAGCCATGATGCGTTCTCCCAACTCCTCTGCCTTGGAGACCAGTCTTTCTATCTTGCCTTGAAAGAAAATACTGTAATTAAAACAAAAAATGAAATTAAAAGACAACAACAACAAAGTGCAGAGATCACCGTGATCTGTCTTTCTTGGATTCTTCTTTGGAGTGTCTCCCACTTTACCTCCTTAAGTTCATGTATTCTTCCCTTATCCTCAGCTCAAGCCTCACCTCTCCTTGAAATGTACTCCAGCCTCTATCGATGAGTCCTTTTCTTAAATTTGTGCTGTGCTCACAATCCATTCCACCTAGTCTGACGTTGGCGTCATGGCGCCATTACATGTTACTTGTGAACCCCTAATTATGCCTTGTTTGATGATGAGTGCCTCATGTTTGCATAGCAGTTGACTTTGGAAGCGGGCAACCCCCTATTTGACCTAGGCAATAGCTATTTGTTTTTATTGGCATACAATTCACATACACACAACTCACCATTTTAAAGTGTGCTGTTCAGTGGTTTTAAATATATTCACAGTGTTCAACCCTCATTATCACTATGTAATTTCAGAACATTTTCATTACCCCTCTAAAAACTCTATTAGCAATCACTCCCCATTCCTCCTCCTCCCATCTTTCCAAATCCCTGGCAACCACAATCACCAACCTAATTTCTGTCTGGCAATACAAAATTATAACTGACCTCATACATTTTATTTCTAGCACAATTCCAAAGGCGGGCATAAACATGAGACTGGCTACTAAAATTTTTGTATACATTTGAAAAGATTTCTTCAGTCGTAGGACCCCATGTATAGTTTTAATGCTCTCTAGGGAATGTGGAATAATAACCAAAAAATGGTAACTAAATATAGAAAAGGAGTGTTGGTGAGTGAAGGCTTTAGAAAGACAGGAGAATTAAGGTCTTGTCATGCAGACAGATTATTTTCTTTGTATTTACCATGTAGAGCTCTTATCATGTTCCAGATATAGCTAAGCATATATCTAATCGCTGTAACAACCAGTTAGGTAGCAGTTAGAAATCCTAGTCTAGATGAGGAACCTGTTGATCAGAGCGGTTCTGAATGCTTTGCCCAGGATCATCAACTAGGCTTGTCTGTCTAGACAAGGCTTGTCTGGCTTCAAATATCATGCTCTTAATACCCTTGTTATTTCCTTTGAACACTTTGGTTCTGTGGATTCTTGAACTGGTCCCAAACAGTATGCTGGTATGCAAATCGCTATTCTATGACAAATAGCCAGGAAACAGAGACGGATATTACATTTTCCCAGCCTAGATAGAAAAGTGCCTTGGCTATTGTGTTAGGCTACTCAGATTCTTGGTCTCTGTGGCTTTCACGGAAGCCTTCGGAGCCTCTGGCCTATCACAACTCCAAGGACAGTCTCATTCAGAAACTATCTTGTTCAGTAGCTTGAGGCCAGCTCTCTGGTAGACATGGCAGTAAGAGTCTTAAATACCAGAGCTAGTCTGGCTTTCTCCAGCTCTGGTAGCTTACTCAATGGGATACTGAGGCCCCATCTTGCTCTTGAGTGACCCTGCTTTCTACACATAGCTCTCCTTGAAGGGCAAGTCTCTGAAGACTCAGCCAAGTGTCTTTGCACTCTCTTGCTAGCTACCTGCTGTTCCTTCTATCTGATCATTAAATAGTGATGCTCCTCAGGGTTCTCCCTTTGTTTTCTTTCCCTGAGCAATGCAACCCACTTACAATGTTTTTGCAGTCACCCGTCTATGTGCCAATGACTTTCTAGTTTTCATTTCTGTGATAGTTAATGTTATATATTAACTTGGCTGGGCCACTGTGTCCAGATATTTGGACAAGCAATATTCTAGGTGTTTCTGTGAGGGTGTCAAGTGAGATTTACATGTAAACCAATGGACTTTGAGGAAAGCATATTGCCTGCCATTTGTGGGTGGGCCTCATCCAATCAGTTGAAGGCCTGAGTAGAACAGAATATTGACCTTCCCTGAGCAAGAGGAAATTCTGAAGATTTTCTTTGGACTTAATCTGCAAGATTAGCCCTTCCTGGTTCACAGATAGATTACCTTTGAATGAGAACTGCAATTCTTTCTTAAGTTCCAGGCTGCTGTCCTCCTCCATCAGATTTTAGGTATAACAGAGAATAAGATACCTATGAGGGGACACTTAATAGATAGGAATTAAACAGATAGGAATATTGGGGTCCAACATAGTTAAGTGAGGAGCTTTGCCAACAGTTCACAAATATGTAAGCCAATTTTCAAAACTAAGCATGTATATTCTATTGGTTCTGTTTCTCTGGAGAACCCTGGCTAGTACAATTCCTGAGATCTAAACTCCTATGTACACCTGGTAAATACACATCTTCTCTGAGCTATTCACAGTCACTTCAAATTATGACCTGCCCCCAGCCCTAAGGCCTCATTCACCTCCAGAGCTCCCCCAAATTAGTAATTACACATCTAGCTAGCATAGCAAGCTGGCATCTCCATTACCTAGCTCACAAGCAATCACTCAACCTCTTGGTTTCAACTTTCAAACTATGCACATCCTTCTGTATTCCCTGAGCTGCCAGATAGCTCAGGCCACTGTTGTTGGCAGATTATTTGAGTTTCTGTCCACCCATTCAAGGTATCCAATGCATTCTCTTCACTGGGACCAGAAAAGCTTTTTAAAAATGCACATCTGATTCTGTTCCTTTTTTTTTGCTTACAAGGCTTCCTCCAAACTTTCTCAATAAAAAGTAGTAACAAAAAATAAAACAAAACACAAATTCCTAACATGGCCTATAATAGTGTTTTTCCAATTCTCTTCTATGCACCCCAGCCTCCCAGGGCTGTTAACATGCAGCTCTGGTTCTGGGTGGAGCCTGAATGTCTGCAGTTCCAACCAGCTCCTGGGGAACAATGGAGCTGTGGGTCCATGGGCCACTCTTCAAATGTTAGTGGTTTAAAAGACCTTCTTTGGTTTTCTCCTTTGAGACTTCCTGAATGCAGTGTTGCAGCCATTGACCTTTTAGTTCCTCAAGTGCAGCATGTTGCCTCTCATCTCAGGGCTGACAGCTCTTCACCACCTGACTCTTGCTCAGTGTTAAGGACCTACCTGAAATATCACT
The DNA here is from genome assembly GCA_004026585.1 of Noctilio leporinus. Taxonomy (NCBI): domain Eukaryota; kingdom Metazoa; phylum Chordata; class Mammalia; order Chiroptera; family Noctilionidae; genus Noctilio; species Noctilio leporinus. Next base: position 151,870 of record PVIW01000845.1, read on the forward strand.
CTGCTCATTGTGTCGCAGTTCCAGGTTACATGGTACCATTGCACCCAACCCTTCTCATGAAGTTCATCACATTTGTTCTTTTTTTCTTACAAAGTTACAGGTGCATGACAGTAGGAACCGTATCTCACTTACTACTTCATTACTGGGGACAGCTTAGCCAAAGTGTTGGACACCTAGAACTGCATTTACTCACTTTTAATTCAGTCACCCTGTAAGTCAGTCAGTTCACACAACAAACATTTACTGGGTACTACAGGGTTCAGTTTGATTGTTAGTGACAGAAAAACCTAGAAAAACAGGTTTAACCAAGGGAGAAATCAATTTTCTTTTCATTTATTAGTAGCCTGAAGGAAAGCAGTCTAGAGCTGACAGAGGGCTTCATGAAGTCTTTAGAGACCCACGTTATTCCTATCTCACGCTTTGCCCTCCTCAGCAACAGGATCAAGGCTGCTCAAACTCCAGGTAGCACATCTGCATTGCAGTCAGCAGGATGGAAGAAAGGGGAGAAAAAAAATGTGCCTTCTTTCTGGAAGGTGCACATGGGCCTCTCTGTTCACATTCTGTTAGTCAGATCTAGGTCACAACTAGCTGCAAGGCAAGCTGGGAAATGTCATTATTCAGGGTGGTTATTTCTCATCAGGAGGAGGAGAATGGGTGTTAGAGGAAGTCTGTAAGTGTCAGCCACAAGTATTCATGGTGTAAATATGTGTAGTAGGTGTTCAATAACTATTTGCTGAGTGTGTACGCATCAGGCCTTGTCTGGCTGTCAGGATAGCCCTCAGCACATGGCAGATAGTCACCTTGGGCCAGTAGGTTATATATTGCATGTTCCTCCCCCACTAGGAGGTTTCAATCTGCCTGCTGGCCTAGGTATTTTCCCATCGCCTGACACTGGGTCTGCGATCCTGGTACATGATGTCATGAGTATAGGAGTCATGGTGAAGGAGCTCCCAGAGGCTCTAGGCAGGGCCAGGTTACTCCCAGCTTTCTCTAACCCACCAAATGCCTGTGCCATGACCATCGGGTCCTGAAGTGGGTCATGAACCTTCCCTTTTAGCAACACTCCACACGAAGAGTTGAAAGAGTCGTACAAATGGATGGGTGTGGCCAGAGCATAGCCAAATATCCATCTAGCTTGTCATTCAGGGAGAGGGAGGGAGGGAAAAGGGGGGACTAGGAGAGGAAAGAGCCCCTGCTGGTCTTTCTCCCAACTTGGCTATTGTCCTTGGAGGTCAAAGCTGGTGTAAAGTTGTAAAATTTTGTGATGAGAGAGTTGGAATGCCATGACATGCATAGGAGCCAAAGCCTAAATTTAATTTGACACACCATGAAAATGAGACAATTGTATCTGGCCTCGTTGGAATCCTCACATGTCACTCTCCATTAGTTTTCATTTCAGGGTGGCTTCTAGCGTTGCTTCTTTTCCTCAGCATCATAAATGCTAAGGGAAAACATTCCTGGGTATCTTTAGCCCACTGAAAAGGAGAGAGGTTGCTAAGTGCCCAGAATTAAATTCTGAATATGCTGAAGAGGTGTCTGCTGCCATTCCTGTGACCATGGAGTGCCAGGGGCACCCCTGTCCTGCATGCTAGCATCCCTCCTCCCCAGGTCTTGAGAGATACTTGTTAGCTGAGTCCAGAGACAGTTTTTGAATTTGACAGTGATTATTCCCTTGGGATAAGTGTGTTGGAAATGCATTGTGACTTTAGCTCTGAGATTCCAGAATTGGGCACAGCCCCATGCCATTCCTCTGAGCACTGAGTGCCCTTATGGTTAACAACATTAAAATGGCACTTCTTACTAGATTGGGTAATAAAACCACACATCTGTAAATTTACACTATCTGTAACTTTTATCTCCAGCTGTCAGTCACTGTGCCTGGGTCTTCCATTGGTGGAAAGTTCTCAAAATTTGGCTGCTATAAGGAAACTTAAAGGAGAAAATGGGTTTTGTGAAAATTGGCTTCTGACTTTGGGTTTTAAAGAAACACAGCCTGCAGTGGAAAGAATAAAAACAATCCTATAAAAAGAATAAAGTGCCTTGGCTGGTAGTTCCGTGGATAGGTGCCGGCCTGCGAACCCAAAGGTCACTGGTTCAATTCCTAGCCAGGGCACATAGCCAGGTTGCAAGCCAGGTCTCCAGACAGGTCTTTAGCTGGAGGCAGGTGAAAGGCAACCATATGTTGATGTTTCTCTCCTTTTCTGCCTATCTCCCTTCCCTTCTTTTCAAAAATGATGAATAAAATCTTAATAAAAAGAAAAGAATAAAACCCTATAAAAACTGATTGGCACCCTGGCTGTGTGGCTCACTTGGTTGACCTGTTGTCCTGTACACCAAAAGGTTGCAGGTTTGATCCCCAGTTTGGGCGTGTATGGGAGGCAACCGATTTATGTTTTTCCCTCATATCGATGTTTCTTTCTCTCTTCCCTCTTCCTCTTTCTCAAACACCAAAAACAATAAATGTATCCTGAAGTGAGAACTAAAAAAAACCAAAAAACTAAATAAATCTGGCTGGCAATTACTTCATTCTCTCAATCTTAACTCCCTCAACATGGAAAACTTAATTGAAACTTAACTAATACAGTCAACATCATTCTAACATTTCAGGGAAGATGAAAGGTTTAGGGACCAATAAAGATGTTTTGCTTAAATCACCTTTCTTGGTCTCTTGTTCTCTTCATAGAGAACAAGGTATAACAGAGAATAAGATATCTATGAGGGGACACTTCATAGATAGGAATTAAACAGATAGGAATATTGGGGTCCAACGTAGTTAAGTGAGGAGCTCAAATCCATACTGTAGAGGAAAATAACAACCCTTTTGCGGAGAAGTCATGTCCAGTTCTCATGGCTCTCTCGCTCTTCTCTAAAGTGGGCAGGACCTATGTTAGGGCCCCATTTTGGAGGTGAAAAAATGGATGCCTTCTCTTTTTCTGTAGAAGGAATCTGTCCAGCCAGTAGAACCAATTAAGCCTGGACTCCAAGTTTCCGCATTTGAGCCTGTTCCCTCCCACCCACTAGGCTTGTTTCCAGTGACCCATGACAGTTTCAGGCTTCAGAGACAGGTGCTTCACCATCCAGGCATTTAGAAACAATGCTACCAGGGGAAAACTAGCAAAACTGGGAATAGGCATGGCTTAACTGAAGCATATGGTCCTTTCTCAGGGGTTTCTACAAAGAAATGACCCTTTGTACTTTGTTGCTCCCAAAATGTTTGACTAATTTCTCTATGGATCAACTCCAGGGATATGTTTGCTGTGGGTCTGTGCTGCTTAATGCCTCAGCACATGTCTGTGTGTGTTTGTGGTCTGTGTATGTACACGCACATGTGCATTCATTTCTTTATGCATATGTATATGTGTATCAGGTGGTGAAGTACAAAATTCTCCTTTCACCTCCTGCTTATTTCACATAAATGTTTATTCCATACTATCCCATACTATATGCTTTTGCTTTGCCCCATGGTTCGAGGTTGTGTTATTTGCTTCCTGTCGATCAGATTGTATTTTGCCCACCTTCCGTGAATCAGAGCCTAATCGTTTATCCTGGTGTTGGAGAACTACCTCTGCTAGATTTTCATGTCAGATCGGTCCTGGCTGGAGCTCTTAGCAGCACAGTGGTAACCTCTCCAGAGACAACTGGTATTCTCATTTTCTACCAGCTCGAGCATGTCATGAACTTTCTGGCCCACTGGCAGCTGAGAATACAGATGAATACAAAAATCAGAAAAGGGCTTTGAAGGCTCTAAAAGGGTGTCAATCAGGTGAAGGAGCAGTAGGTGACTATTGAAATATCCAAACCACTCTTGTGTCCTTACCTCGTGGTCATTTGTTTATCTCTGCTTATTTGGAATCCCTCAGCAAAATATCTCAGTATAAAATCAGTGCTGACATCATTCTCTGTGGGTCTGAATGGGCCCCTCCCTTTCTTGAAATAGGGTAAAACAAATGAACACATCCACACAGTCACACCCTATCCCTGCCCCAACACACACACAATCACAGATACACACTTAAACATGATTCACTGCAAATTGGCGTTAAAGACCCTGGAAATTATGGTTGACCTTTTCCCAGGCCTCTTGGAAGCACCCCTTTCCATGGTCAAGGAAACACTATAGAGATCAAAAAGGAGTTGCAAAGAAATAGACATCTTTGTTCCACACCACTCACACAGTTTCATTATGTAGATAGAGTCTTCTGCACATGCAAACAAAGCATTACTTTCTTAATAAGCAAAGTTGGAAATGACAAATGTTGGAGAGAGACTAATTCCTCATCTAGTGTAGTTCTCTTTTCCCAGAAAAGACTCTGTCTCTCAAATATATGGCTTGTTTTTGTGTGTTGATTGGTTTTGTGCCCCAGGATCAACATACCCTTAAAAAATAAACATAAAAATGAGAGAGAAAGAGAGAGGTGATACGAATATATTCCCCGCCCCCAATTTCAACGTAGAAATTATTCTTTAGGAATATATTCCCCGCCCCCAATTTCAACATAGAAATTATTCTTTAGGAAAACTGAGCTTGAGCTTGATGTTTTTAATGCTTACCAATGACGCCTAGAAACAAAACATTATCTTCTGGGGAAATAGGGACACAAGAATGTTTAAGTTTGTCTTAATGATCAAAGATTCTTGCAAAACAGCTGCATCCCAAGGAGTTCCCATTTAGTTTCTTACGGAGCCAATGTCTTATTTTGGTTTTGCACCCTCATGTATATGCAGAGTCATTCAACTCTCAGAAACTTGTCAAATTAAACTGACTTTTAATTTTGGATAATACTAAATTAAAAAATCTCCTCCTACAGGATTTTCGGGGGCAGGGGGATATATAACAAAATCCTTCCCAGTTATAGGAAACTGTCTTCCTCTGTCGATGTTGCAAGGAATACATGTATGTAGCAGCTTGTACTTCTGAAGAGAAAATTTGAACAGGGTATACGTCTTATTTTTATTTCCTCCTTCTTGAAAAATTATAGGTTTCCAGGAAAATTTCTGGAGAATATATGTGTAGTCCTTTCCTGGCACAACCCCATGCCCTGGGTCAAACTCACATTTAATTGTGAGTTAAATTCTGAACTTTCATGTTAACTTACTTAAAATGTTCCAAATTGGTTTCCTCTTCTCTGGTTTTCTTCTTTTTTTTTTTTTAATGTAAAATTTTATGTATGGAAACAATGATATTATTTTGGAATTTAACTCTAAATCTGTGGGAGCACTATAAAAAACTATCACCAAAGTCCCTTCCTGCTTCCTAAACATAAAAGGCAGCAATACAAGTATGCAAATGTGAGTGCAACATCACCCTAAGGGTTCTACACAGGAATAAAACAGATCCAGTACTCACCCTTTCAGACAATTATGATTCTGGCAGTGATATGACACCCATACAGACAAAGGAGCAAGTATTGAGAAAGAATGACAATTATCTGATCATATTGCACTGGTATTCATTTTTTCATAGACTGTCATTTGGAGCCACCAAATATCATGGTATTTATCTTCAATCACGTTAGAAGCATGTGGTTAATTAAGCTTGTTAGATAAAATACAGAATGATCAGTTACATTTGAATTTCAGTTGAACTGTGAATACTTTTCTTTTCTTCCTTTTTTTTTTTTTTTTGTCATTTACTTTACTTTTGTAGAGAGAGGAGAAGAAAGAAAGGGAGAGAAATATCAATGTGTGGTTGCCTCTCTCACATGCCCCCAACTGGGGACCTGGCCCATAACCCAGGCATGTTCCCTGACTGGGAATCGAATCAGCCACCCTTTGGTTTGCAGGCTGGCACTCAATCCGCTGAACCATACCAGCCATGGCTGAATACTTTTTTAATAAGTATATTCCATGACATGTTTGGGACATTGTTATATAAAAAAATATGTGTTATCTATCTGAAATTCAAATTTTACTGGGAGTCTTGGATTTTTATTTGCTAAATCTAAAAACTTCATTTGCAGAGAAAGAGTATTACTCCCATGACAGCCTGCTGGAACAAGAAAAGAAATCCTACCAGCCCCCAAAGATGGCAGTAACTTTCTATTCATTGGGAGATACAACATACCCGCCTTATTTCTCCATAAAGATAGCACCTCTTACCATTTCCATCCTATATCCTCTCTTAGAAGCTCAAGTAGGTGGAATGTCACTGGTACTCATGCTGTCTTAAAGTTGTTACTTGAGATTATTCCCATCACTTACACTTTAGAAAGTGGCATTTCAGTTTAACAAATATTTATTAAGCACATACCACATTGTAGAACAGTATGCTAGTCTGAGTCTCTTATCTCAAGGAGTTTATAGTCTAAAAAGAAGACTAATATGTCTACAACTGATGCTTATTCAAGGCAACATGTGAAAGATAAAAATAAAGATCTATAGGATCACAGAGTGAGATGAATAAACTGTGAGAAGTGGGAGATGAGAGAAGAATCCATGGAGGAAAGAGTGGGTAAATGGGGCTTGGTAAGGATGAAGATTCTTATTGGGCAAAGATAAAAACAAACAACTTTTTGGGCTGAGAGGATGGGAGCCTCAAAGAGAAATAAGAATGTTTGGCCAGAAAGGGTCTCTTGTCTACCCTAGAAGAGAATACTTTGTTTGGTAGGTAATTATTGTACCAATGCATACAAAGCATAATTGTGGAAGGAGCTATGAAGAAGAGTACATCATGCCATGAAGGGCAGTATATGAGGAGAGACCTAGTGAGGGAGGTTGGGCAAGGCTACTTCAGTAATTTGGGCAGGAGTTGGGTGAAACCTATATTCTCCATCTCTCCTGATGATTTTTTGTTTTGTTTTGTTTTCTTGTTACATGTTCAGAGAGATTTTGAAATAGCACCACTAAATCTCTAATCAGCATACCCACAGAGCATCTGGGGCTTGATGGCCCAGAGAAGTGAGAATTTCATAATTCACTATATGTGGTTATTGTTAGAGGGTAGTAGGGCACCAAGTATCATAACTGAACAATGGTAGTTCAGTAGAGTCTGGGGGTATATTTCAGGCTTCATAGGGGTAGGGGAATGCAGGTTCACAAGCTAACTTGTTTTGGCTCTTTAGAACCCACCTTTCCTGTGCCAAACACCAGACAAGGCAGACCCCTAACTGCTTGAGCTGGAGTCTTACTACGGAAGCCTTCAGAGCACTAGCATTTTTCTTCTCCCATTAGTTTCTTTCTTGCCAGGTATACCTGTGGCAAGAGGGCAGAACGGTTCTACAACTCTTGTCAAACTCTTGGAGCCTCTTTAGCCCACTCCCAAACCACAGGGGCACCCCTGCTCTTGTTGGCTGTACTCACCAAACAATTACCAAGAAGTGTAGGTGGCACTTTTTGCATACTGTTCTTTGATATTTAATTCTTGCATTATATACTTCCCAGCCTTTTAAGAGTATGAATTGATATAGGTGACCTTACATGTTGTGCCAAGTCAGAGCAGCCACCACATAAAATTGCATATTTACTGACTGATCCGCTTTCGTGCAACTTCCAACTTGACTGCTGGCCAAACCTCCCTTTGATAGAGTTGATCAACTTCCGAGTATGTTGAACATATGCTCAAGAATGCCAAAACACAAGGCAAAACTTATAGGTATGATGGGGTCATGCTGGCTCTCCGGCCCTTGGAAAATGCAAAGTATGGCCATAAATTCCTGGTTCCAGACCAATCCTTTTTTGGGGGGACCATCAACCACATGGATCTTGTTGATGGTTAATAGACCCTTTGAATGCTACAGCTCAGGACTTTCCAACTTCAGCATTATTGAAATTCTGGGCTAGATAATTCTTTGTCTTTGGTGCTGTCTCTGCATTGGAGGATGTTTACCAGCATCCCTGGCCTCCACTAGATACTAGTAGCACCCTCTTTTCCCCAGCTGTGGTACCCACAAATATCTGTAACCCTTGACAAATACCTGAGGGAAAATTGCCCAAACTTACAAACCGTGGTGGACTCTCCCTCCCTCATTTATCTCAAGGGAAAACTAGGAGCTGGAAAAGGAAGGTCTCCTGAGGGCCCAAGACCCACGGACACTACCCTGGAAGTAGCCTTTAGGTCACTGGCGTCCTAGTCTGGGTGTGTCCCCAAAACAGACCATTCTTTTGAGCTTTGCTTCTTTCTGTTAATGTCCCCACTGCAATTTACGCCTCCCTTGTGTTTTAATTTTATTCCTTCTTGCCCCAGAGTTCTGCCTGGAAATACTGAGATTTGAAAAGTCAAAATTTCAATCTAACAGAAGAGCTGCTCTCAGGCAAAACTCTAAATAGGATGAGAACTGAAGCATTTCACTTCTGCCTTCATAGCAGCCCAACAGAACACCAGGAACAACATAAATGTGTGTGTGTGTGTGTGTGTGTGCGCATTTTAACTGAGTAACATTCAAGATTATTTTTGTTATTCTTTGTCTCCTGTTCTAGTGATCAGTCCCTTGCTCATGGACAAGTGTCCTTATGTCCATTTGTTATTTTTCAATTTTTTAAAAATCCTCATCTGAGGATATGTTGTTTATTGATTTTAGATAGAGAGGAAGAAAGGGGCTGGTGAGGGACAGAGAGAGAGAGAGAGACATGGATTGAGAGAGAAATATGATCAGTTGCCTACTGTACGCTCCCTGACTGGGGATCAAACCCACAATCTTTTTGGTGCATGGGATGATGCTTCAGTTAACTGAGCCACTCCACCAGGGCCATCCGTTGCTTTTAAAAACTTACTCTTACAGCATTTATTCACGTCAAGATATAAGTAACTGATAACAACCTCAAATGATAATTTTCTGCAGAGTAGGCATATCCTGAAAGAGGCAAAGGCCAGATAGATGGAAGAGGCTGTGTTACGGCTATGTAATTGGATATTTCTCTAAATGAATCACCTAAAACCAAAGTCCAGAGTGAATGTACACAAACTCACGTTTCATCATAGCGTTCAGCATCCATTTCCTGGTGTAGCTACATTATTACAGGACCCAGAGCATTAATTTAGGAAGGTTATGAGGACGGCCTGTGCCTACCAGGGAGGCTCGGAGGCTTAACCAGGCCACCATGCTTGCTCAGCAGGGGAACAACATGAGAGCTGGGTCCCAGCACCTTAGATGGGCTCTTCTGTAGGTGTAAATACTGTTCTCTGAATTCAGCTTACAACAAGCCTAATCATGTAACATGTTTGCTATCAAGAATTTGAAGGGAAGTGGTTTTGTGGGTTTTAATGCATTTTTAACATTTAAGTTTCAGGTCCCTTGGTTATTGTCTGAAGTGGCATTTTTGCTATTTGACCTGCTTTTAAAGCCAGTTTGCATTTCCATTCTTCCTCTGGAATATAGACTCCAGGTCGTAGGTTCTGAACCACCTGACTCATGCAAGTCGTGACACTCCGTTGGTCACCGCGCCACGCTTTCCTCCTAAAATGAGTGTGAACCTGGGAGAGGCCCTTAAAATCTGATGGGTAATGTCGATGCAGGTTGGAGGACACAAAGTCATAAATTTTTCAGGGCTGACTGTGTGTCAAAGCAAGATAAAACTCGTGAACGTGTGGAGGAAAGGTTATTTATTACTTCATAGGTTTCTGGCATTGCAGATGTTACTTCTGTTGTAAGAGAAGCTAGAGAAAGCTGCAATGTGAAACCAGAAAATGCACACCTCATTTGTCTCTGTTGGCAGTCAGGACTGCTGGTGTTTTCCTTGGGGGTCCAGTGGACTTTCTCTGTGCAGAATTTAGGGGGACCTGGTAACAAAACCCAGCTCTGGGCAGTTCCTGTGAAGGTGCGGGGTGGGCTTCTAGATCATATGGGGAACATGCTTGTCCTTCATGCAGCACCAGGCAGGGCATTGCTTCCTCTCCTCACCTAGAGACCCCAGGCAACCTAAGAAGACTTACCAAATAATACCCTCTGGCCACAGAAGTGCTCCTCCCACTACTTCTGGTCTGTTAGCCTTATAGGTAGTGTGGTTTCTGCACATAAGGGTATTACTGGAAGGCACTTTCTGCCCGGAACCTAGTTACTTAGAAATATTTTTCCCAGTTAAACTTTACTTTCAAGACTTTTCACCTCCAAAACACAACTTAGAAGACAGCAAACATGGCATATCCCAAGTTAAATCATTTTTCAGATTCCTGTAAATCAAGTGCCTGATGATATCCTTGAAAACAGCAGAGCCCTACAAAAGCTTGACATGACAGGGTGGACTTTGAAGATGAGTTTTAGACCTGTCCCCCAAAACTAGCATTAAAGTTCCACCAGGAACAATTTTATGAGTATGTGTAATAATTCAATCTTAGAGCTCTAGGCATGCATTATTAGCAAAATGACTAATAATGATGAAGTTTTATTTATATGCTCTTATTCAAAACAAAAAAAGAGATACCCTATAAAACAATACACAGACATGAGTGGTCTATAACATATTCCCCCATTTTTCCTGGAGTTAGAAAAATAAGTCATATTATTAGGAATAATCAGCCTAATTTCCGACTTCCAAATAACAAAGGTAAATATTGTTTTAAGGTAGATTAGTCATATTGTAATATTGACTAGTCATTTTTATATCTAGGATAAAGACATTGAAGGTGACACCATTAAGATCAAACCTTAAGAGAGATCAGATCAAATGATTGCCTAAATGATATGGTTTCAGGGTTGGAGTGATTGTCCCTTTAAAACAACCAACCAAACAAAAACAACAATAAAAAGAGACTCATAGAAAAAAAGGTTTCTTCCCCTTCTGCTTGTCTTAGTGTCAGATACTGTATTATTTGGGCCCTAGCTGGGTGACTCAGATGGTTGGAGAACCATCCTGTACAACAAGAGGTTGTGGGTTTGATTCCTAGTCAGGATATATACATAGATTTTGGGTTCGATCTCTGGTGGGAGCGTGTATAGGAGACAACTGATCAATGTTTCTCTCTCACATCAATGCTTCTATCCTTTTCCCTCATCCTCTCTCTCTAAAATCAATAAACATATCCTCGGGTGGATTTTTTAAAAATGTATCATTAGGTGCTCATTCATTTGGGCTATAGGATATAGCTTTTCTTTTAAGGTACAGATAATCCTAAAAAGAAGAATCAAATCACTATTAGTCACTTATATTTTAGTAATATTTAGTTCTTTATATTCCTCCAGGCCTAGCGTAGACATCCATGTTTAAAGAAGAGGTTAAAAATATATGTTGGTGGGTTGATAGTAATAAACACAGTGGAGGGTATACAACAAGGAGTTCCCAAAGACCTTCCTCCTCATAAATCTCTGCCCTAGCACACCAAAAATATCCTGTGGTAGAAATGCTTGGGAAGGCAGTAAAGTGAGGTGGTTAAAAACATGGGCTTTAGGGTTAGGTGGAATTGGCTTCAAATCCAGACACTGGCACTTAAAAGTTGTGTGCCTTTGGGTGAGTTACACAGTCATCCTAAGCTTCAATTTACCCATCTGTAGAACAAGGAAATAATCTTTATTTTGTAAGGTTGTTTGTTGTAAGATTAAAGGATGTATTGAATGTAAAGCCACATAATAAATATTCAATAAATGATAAAGATTGGAAAAATGATAATAAAGGAGATGATGATTTCTTGCCCCATTAACTGTCACCTCAGTGTGAGGACTGAGTGGGATGGGCTCACATTCACTGACTTTGAAGTAGTAGAAGTTTAAGAACATGTATGATAGGTCTTAAGTAACATGAGGATCCTAGACTTCTGGGGATAGGGACAGTATTAAAGTGAAATAAAATGCAGAAATTTTGCTAGTCAGAGAAGACAAAGTATTTCTCATTTTTCCTGAGGGTGAGTCTTTTTCACACCTATTATCAAACATTCTCAGTGCTGAAGAATATGTAATATTTGTGTGTTCGTGTGTGTGTGTGTGTTGCAAAAGAATTCTTCCTGGGGTTGGTGCTTTATATAATTTATATAATTTCCAAAATTTGATTGTACCCTGGCTGGCTCACTGTAAGCACAAAGCACGGAATGTTATGTTATTTTTTAATTACTATAAAAAGTAAGCCAATTTAAAAAGTAACTTCAGATGTGGTATGAGATTTGTTATGGCTACTAGCATTTTTTTTTTTTTTTTTTTTGGCAAGATAAGCAGTTCAGAATACTAGAACAGTAATGATAATGATAACAAAGAAAAAATTTACATTCGTGTGGATCTTTTCAGTTTACCTAACATTTTCACATTCAGTATCCTGGGTGGTTTATATAACAATACTGGAACATAAGCCAAATAAAGGAAGCTATTATTTCAATTTTATAGATGGGAAAACTGAGCTTGTCGGAGGTTTAATAACTTTCCCAATGAAATTCTGCAGAGTCAGGATTAGAACCTTGGTAACATTAGTAATAGAAGTAAAGCAATAGAACTTAATAAAATAATTGTTATGCTCTCATACTTACCTTGATTTTTATTAGCTTATTTATTTTTAATTTCATTCATTCATTCAACATACATTGAGCCCTTCTCATTTGCCGAAATACAAAGATAAATATGTCACAATCGTTGCCCTCAAGCAGCAGTAAAATTGTATAGTCTTTTATAAATTATACTAGTTTATAATATAAATTTTCCTAATTAAAAACTGAAACACACTACCTGGCAAGTAGAATTACCTTTATGGGAACAACCAGAGAGATTATAGGAGTGTGGGTCCTAGAGAATTCACAATGTATGGTATATGGTGATTGTTGATAACTTATACTTCACTTTTTACCTCATTTTCTCTGCCTCCCTTTATTTTTGCTCCACTAAAAATCCCAAACAGGCAAAGTCCAGGTAGTGAAAGATCACACTGGCCCAGTGGTGAAGCTTGCAGACCACCACACTCATTTTCTGATGTGTTAGATTCTTGTTTTACCCTGAGGATATCAAGTTTGGAACTGATCTTCTTGGAAGACATCTCCACCATAACCACCTCCAAAATTCCTCAACTTTATGATTTTGAAGCATTTCATTAAGTATATTTTATTGACTATGCTATTACAGTGTCCCAATCTTTTTCCCTTTGCCTCCTTCCACTAGGTACTCCCGTTCCCTTCAGCCATCCCCCCACCCTTAGTTAATGTCCATGGGTCATGCATGCAATGACTTAAAAGCATTTCTTTAAAAAAAAAAAAAATCAACAAAGTAAAAGCCTGAAGTATTCTGGAATATTCCCCACTGTGGAAAAGTCCTCTGGCCCAAGTTCTGTTTACTGGGAGCTGATGGTGAGAGGCAGAGAAGCTCTGCCTCTCAGGTGGCCAGAGAAGTGTAAGAGGAAAAAACTTTTTAAATGTTATTTATTTATTTTTAGAGAGAGGGAGAGAAACATTAACGTGCTAGAGAAACATCAACCAGTTGTTTCTGGTGTCCACAACTGGGGACCTGGCCCACAACCCAGGCATGTGCCCTAAACTGGGAACTGAACTGGCAACATTTTGATTTGCTGGACCACCCCCAACCCACTGAGCCTCACCAGTTAGAGCGCAAGAGGAAATTAACAAGCAACCTCCAAAAAGACTGCACCAAAGAGGATTTGCTTTAAAGGTTTACTTTTCTGCACCTTGAAAAATCCTGGAAGCTATATTGGTGACAGATAATATGGCAACTTGTTCTGGACTAGGTAAATCCCCTCCCAGATTATGCAATCTAGAACAAATGGGTCTTGAGTCCCTCCCTGCCCTAAAGTGGAACACACAACCTACCCTTCTGAGTGTAGAACAAAAACATAGACTTTGTTTCTGTCCCAGATTCACTGCTTGCAGCAAGTTTAGGAATTTATGTGTGGTTGGAATGGAGAATTATGACTATTCTGGAACCTGAATACCACTCCACATTTCCAATTTGGCTTCAATTGTTATTCCAGGATTAGGTTCTTATAGAAAAACATTTCCATCCACCGAGCCCAGAATACCAAAATAGAAAACTCTGAGTTAAACACAATATAAATTTGTTAAAAGAATAAAATAAGTTAAACCCCAGCAAATACATGGAAAGTAGGTTTGTGGAGGAGCAAGAGGAGAGATGATTTTGGACTTCAGAAAAACTTCAGGTATTGTAAATCATAATATCTGTTTTATGTAAAGGTGACATTTGAACAGACAGAATCATACATTAAAGTGTAAAATCTGGGCCAAATTCTCACCTGATGAAATTAGATGGATGTAGTTTTATAGAAAATGAGTTATTCCATTTTTCTCATAGTATTTCTTATGGTGAAAACCTAGGATAACCCAATGTTTTAACAGGAACTCTAAAAGAAATGAACAATAACTCCATGACTAATTTTTAATGTTTATAATTACATGATATCCATAATAATTGCATTTTTTAAAAATTCACTTCAAAATGATTAAACATATGCTCAGTTGGTGAGTATGTATTCTGGTCAAACCATTGTTTAAATGTTAAAAATTGTTTAAATTAGATAACCAGGATTTGGTAATTTTTTTTTTTTTTTTTTTTTTTGGCAAGGTGAGGTTGATTTTGATTAAATGTAAAATAATTCAAAGAAGTTCAAGAGTCTGGTCTGTATGATTAATAGTCTGCAATAGATATTAGAAATCCAGACAGACTAAGGGCAAAATACCTTCCCCTTGTAGACAGAGTGTATTTTAACCTCCAAGGACTCTGCATATTTAGTCACTCTCTCAATTCAACTGCCTTTGCCAGTCCAGGCTTCATTGGATTAGAGAGTAGTGGAAAAAATCCCATCCCAAGAGTGATCATATCAAATTCCCTGAGTGTTTAATCTGTCTGGCACATGGAAAGCCCTCTTGAGCTGCAGAGGGTGCACAGCAGAGAGAACTGCCCTGAGCTGGTATGCTTTTGCATGGAAAGTGAAAGCAAGTTGATATTTTCTTCTCCCAAACTCACATTCCTGGCCTGTGACATCATGAGGTCAATGTTTGGTTGGAATGGAAGAGTGTTTGTTAAGGTCACACATGAGGTATGTGTAATTTTTTTCTGGGGCATTTACACAGGGAGCTTATAACCTCTTTTGGTAGAGAGGGACCTATCACTTTCTCAGAAAGGAAGTTCATTAAACCAAAATTTCAATTTATGGTTCCTTAAGCCGATATTCTTACAAATCTTACTCAAGATGGTCCAGTTCCCTCATAATAATCCACATAGAGTATCTCCTAATCTTCCTGGGTTGAAGTTCAGATTCTATGGCTTGTTAGCTGTGTGACCAGGGACAAATTTCTTAACTCTTCTAGACTTGTTTCCTCATTTTTAACAAAGAGACAATAATAATATTCCCACCTGGGGTCACTCTAAATATTGAACAAGACCACATGTAAACAACTAAAAGCAGTGCCATATATATTGGAAGATTCAGTTGATGATGATGATGATTATATTCTATATCCTGATCTTTCACTCACTTTTTGTATTCCTTTATGCATCCTTTTATCTTGAGACTTGGAAAATATTCTCAATACATTGAGAAATACATCCACTTTATCAACAAACACTTGTTAAATACCTCTATGTGTAAGGTGTTTTGTTCTGACACAATCTAAAATGATAACTATTTACAGTCTGGCTTTTTCATGTGCTAAGATAAGTTTGGTAGACTGAAAAAGCAGTCAAAATTTAGGGGGGTGAGAGTAGGCAAGAATAAACTGGGTGACACTTGAAGAAGTTGGAGATTTACTTGTGTTGAGGAGTAAGTACTTAATGCCAGAGCAATCAGTGTGAAATCAATTATGGGATAACTAATTCTTGGTTATGTCATATGTATATTTTTGGAATAAGTGGGGACATTAAGAGCATACAAGAAGACATCTTTTGTCTCCACTAGAGTAACTAGGTTACTCAATTGTAGAGTCTGGGTGGGTCATTAAACAGAAAGAATACTGGAAGAGAAAAACAGGGAAAGGGAAGGAAGTGGTGGCTCTTTGCCTTCTAGACTCAATGGAAAGAGAGTGGAAAGAAGGGAGAGTAGTCATCAGAATTCCCTGGATGTGCAATAAAGGCAGTGGGAGAGAAAGAAAGATCTGCTCCCCCTGCCACTTTGAGAGAAGAGGGGACCCCAGCACAGAGTAGAGGGGTGAGAGAAGACTTGCACCAGAGCTGGTAGGTTGAATTCATCTTCTGAAGGGCAGCAATGGGCTTTAAGAGATCTGAGCAGGCCAGATGTGGCCTCAGTAAGTGATGTCCCTGAGAAGAGGAACAGGGTGCTGTATGGAGACACAATATCCCAGTATGTAGTATGGGTTCAAGGTCACTGCAGATGGCACTGGCCATCAACTCCAGCAGTGATCATGGAGTGACATTTAGACAGCTTGAGGGCAAGAAAGGGTCACTTAAGATTTGAATCTTCAGTCATGTTGTCCTTTGAGTATGAACGCAGCAGGGAGATAACATCAAGGATTCAAAAGCTCAAGAAATATAGCATCTATGGGCCCTTTTTGCAAATAAAAACTGTGTCTTGAAAACCAATCCAGCCAAATAAAAAATGAGTCAAAATAAAGAATTCAGGAAATGAAAGACTGTGGATTCATTTAAAATAGCACTGAGACCAAACAACTGTAGGAAGTATGGTTAAAGAAGAAAACTCAAAGGCCCCATGTAAATACTATAACTAATCAAACTGGAAATGGGAGGAACATGGGTAGGAAAAAATGTTAACTCACTTCCTCATCTTTCCCAGTAGGGAGTCAGTAGACACTGTTTAATGTTGAAAGGGGCCATTTAAAAATAATAATTTTAGCTCTTAAAATTTTGTATAAACATTTTCTTAATTTAGGAGTTCTTTTAATAACCAATATGTCTAGTGGTAAACAAATGCTTACCTGAAATTCATTACTTTCCAGTTTGCAGTTTCCTTCTCATCTGAAAATTAAATTAAATTTTTAAAAACTACATGAATGTAACTTTTTTGTAGAAGTCAATATGGAATCATGGAATAACCCATCCTGGTTTATTTGGCAGAACTTCTGTATATCTTTCAGGCTTTATACCTGTTTCTGTACATGGAGAAATGTCTCAGAGAATACTCACCAAACATCAGTGATGGTTCTTTGTGCATGGTAAGACATGGGGTGATTTTTAAGTATTAAAAAAAAAACCTTTATTACCTCTTTTTTTAAAAATTATATTTTATTGATTATGCTCTTATAGTTGTCCTGATTTCCACGCCCATTGCCTCCCTCCACTCAGCATCCTCTATAGATTTTTTCAAGGGTATTTGGTAGGCTTTAACTTGTTTTATACTTTCAACAAATCTATACTTAGAGTTTTCAATTTTAATTTTCTAAGATGTGTGGATGGAAACCCTTTTCTCTAAGAACTCTATCTTGGGATAACAATGGAATCGATTAATGTATTATCCTTATGACCAGTTTAAAATAAACTGGTAATCTTTCTATAGAACAAGAAGCCATTCTTTTGGAGGGCTTGGGAGCGAGGAGGTGGAAGAGAGGTGTATTTATTAAATAATAATGCCCTAAAGCAGTGGTTCTCCATTTTGGGGGGTGGGTGATTTTTCACTTCCTTCCCCTCCAGGGAACATGTGGCTATGTCTAATGTCTAGGGACAGTTTTTGTCACCACTGGGGCTACTGGCAGATATCTAGTGGATGGGAACCAAAGATGTTGCTAAACATTAAATACGTACAGTAGAACAACTCCCACAACAAAGAACCATTTGGCCCAAAATGTTAACAAAGCCAATTTTGAGAAACCTTGCCTTAAAGTCTTAGAAAAGAAACCATTACATAGACACTTCTAAGAGATAAGCTGGAGACAGGAGATCCCATCTTGGAGATGAAAACCCTCAAAGGAGCTAAGTTTATTCTTTCTGGTTATAGGGTTTTTAGCCAAGTACATGTATTAAAAATAATGTTTCTGCTTTTTATTGGTCTTTAATTAGCATTTAACCGTAATATTAATTTGTCACTGAGGGGTGAGAAATTTTAATTGTAATCAGTGGTCTAAGCAAAGGCAGATGTAGTTTCCAGTGGTACTGTTAGTGACTTTTGCTGAGCTGGTCTTTGACCCCTGTCCTTACTGGCTGAGCAAGCCCAGCCAGGCTATCTGAACTCTTTGTAAAACCAAGTGCTCGTCAGGATCAGTTGCATTAAGCAGGAAGAGTGGACTTGTCTTGGTACATAGCATGTAGGGAATGAACTACCTTCTCATCATTCATTGTAAAGACTATCCATCTTTGTGAATCAAAAACAACACATCAATAGATGGGAGCAGGGATGACTTCAGTTGAGTGGAGATTTTGCTCTGAGCCCAACAGTTTTTATAGCACCCATGCCAGAGAAACTCTGTGTATGCTGGAACTATCTATCTGGCTTATGATTATAAACAAGTTTAATGTGAAATCTCAGCATATCTGGCTGATGCTTTCAGCAGCTCTTTCTGAAGTCAGTATCCTTTCATGTCAATTATTTTACTTTAGCCACAGCTACTTCTCTCTGGCAGTGCTTCCTGCAAATGCATCTTTTCAAGAAAACTAAACCTAGAAATGGCTTGTGACATACCATCTGACTTGATCATGCCAAGAACAAATGACTCTTGCGCTTATTAGATGTGAAATGAAGGGAATTCTTGGTCTGAAATTTTGATAAGGTCATACATCTTTGCAAAATAAAAAGCTACCACTTCCTTGGCTGCAGCAATGTAGTTCCCAATATCTTTTCATGACAGCTAAGACTTTTACTTTGACTTGATTTTTTTGTATAGAGCTTAAGAAATGTAAACATGGTTTTATAATAATGTAGAGCCCTTCAGTGCTGGAGAGCCAGTTAGGCATCCAGGGTTGTTAGAAGCAGTGGCTTTTAGCTAAATATGCTGACTGCTGCATATTTTATCAATTTACAACAGAGATCCTAGGTAGAAAGAGTACAGATGCGATGCTAATGAGTTAGTAGAAAAAGAAAAAAATAACCATGAATCTATTTTCTTTTGAGATATGGGTCTTCTCTGGGGGGAGAAAAAGTGGCTTTATTTAATTTTCCATAAACCAATTATATCTAAATATTATATCTAAGGCATATAATAGAGTTTATTTCTAAGTATATGCCATAAAAATAGATTGAATTTAAGTAGAGAAATGGAAAAAGGAAACCAACTGACCCCAAGTCTTTACCCTACATTATTAGTGCCTTAGATAATAGCAGATAGCCTTCAGCTCTGCAGGACCTTTAACTAGATATGATCAGTTCACCCTGCATTTATGAGTCTTATGAGACAGACCATTCTGATATAACTCAAACTAGAATACTGCAGTGACCGCCAGAATGAGGATTAATTTAGAATGAGAAATATTAATGCCAAGTAAGTCAGAACAGTAATGCTATGAATACCATACAAATTACAAGGGACTTCTGGGCAAGATGGAGGGATAGATAGATATGCTTCTCTTCTACACACAACCATACAAAGGATCACAACTTATCTCAAAACAAAAAAACAACTAGAACTGCCAGAAAATTGAACTGTATGGAAGTATGATAACCAAGTATTTAAAGAAGAAATATTCATACAGAAGGATAGGAGGAATAGAGATCAGAAGCTGGGGTAGAGAGGACAAGGTATGGTGGGGCAACAAGGCAGTAGTGGCGACCTGTGGAACAGGTGACCTCACATTCACATGTGGTGGATAAAAGCCAGGAGGGACACATGGGGAGTGATCCCAGTCCCAGGATAGACCAAACAGCCCAGGGTTCCAATGCTGGGAAAATGAAGCCTCATAGCTTCTGGCTGCCAAAACTAGTGGAGGTTGGGTTGTGGAAAGAAACTGCCCGTGTCTCAGGAGAGTCTGTTTAGAGGGCTCTGATGGTTTTAGAAGTATGCAAGCCCACCCACTCTGGGAACTACCACAAGGGAAGCAGCTAGATGGATGCCACTTGCATACAAGAAGTGGACAAAGTGACTGGAAAAGGAGAGAGTGCCGAGCAAGTGGTATTGTTGCCTCTCTGATCCCTCACCCACATACAGTGCCACAAAGTGGTGAAATGGGTCACCCCACACTGGTAAATACCTAAGGTTCTGACCCTTACAATGTAACAGGTATGCCCAAACATGGAGTCAAAGCAGTTCTACCTAATACACAGAAGGAAACACAGGGAGGCTGCCAAGTTGAGGAGGCAAAGGAATAATAACCCAAATGAAAGAACAGATCAAAACTCTAGCAAAGAACTAAGCAAAATAGAGGTAGTCAACCTATCAGACACAAAGTTCAAAACACTGATGATACAAATGCTCAGAGAAATCACTGAGTATGGAAAACACATAAGGGAAGAAATGAAGGCTACACTAAGTCAAATAAAGAAAAATCCACAGGGAATCAATAGTGAAGGGCCCCGTCAGGGCACATAACCAGGTTGCAAGCCAGGCCTCCAGTTGGAGGCAGGTGAAAAGCAACCACACATTGATGTTTCTCTCCCTCTCTGATATAATACATAATAATAATAATTATTATTTATTAATAATAAATTTAAAATATTTTAAAAATAGTGAAGGGAAGGAAGCCAGGGTTCAAATCCATAAATTGGAACATAAGGATGAAATAAATAGTCAACCAGCATAAAATGAAGAAACAGGAATTCAAGAAAATGAGGAGATAATAAAAAGACTCTGTGACATCCCAAGGTGCCAATATCTGAATCATAGATATGCTATAAGAAGAGGAGGAACAAAAAATTGAAAACTTATTGAATATATAATGAAAGAAAACTTCCTTCATTTGGCAAAGGAAATAGACATACAAGTCCAGGAAACACGGAGAGTCCCAGACAAGTTAGACCCAAAGAGTACCACACCAAGACACATCATAAGAAAAATGCCAAAGGTTAAATACAAAGAGAAAATCTTAAAAGCAGCAGAAAAAGAGTAGAGAGTTATCTACAAAGGAGTTCCCATAAGATTGTCACCTGATTTCTGAAAAGAAACTTTGCAAGCTAGAAGGGGCTGGCAAAAAGTATTCAAAGTGATGAAAAATAAGGGCCTACAACCTAGATTATCCAGCAAAGCTATTCTTTAGAATGGAAGGTTAGATAAAGTGCTTCCCAGACAAGGGAAAGCTAAAGGAGTTCATCATCACCAAGCCATTATTATATGAAATGTTAAAGAAACTTATTTAAGAAAAAAAACAGAAACATGAACATTAAAAAGACAACAAACTTACAACTGTCAACAACTGAATCTAAAAAACAAAAACAAACTATCAAACTAGAACAGGAACAAAATCATAGGTACGGAGATCATATGGCAGGTTATCAGTGGGGAAGGGGAAGGGTAAGTGGGAGAATGGGAAAAAGGTACAGAGATTAAGAAGCATAACAGGTAGGTACAAAATAGACAGGGGAATGTTAAGAACAATAAAGAAAATGGAAAAGCCAAAGAACTTATATGAGCCATGGACATGAACTAAGGCAGGAATGGCTGGAGGAATTGGGTACTAGGAAGAGGGAGGCAAAGGGAAAAATATTTGGGACAACTGTAATAATAATTAACAAAACAGGTTCGATTCCCCAGCCCGACACATAACCAGGTTGCAAGCCAGATCTCCAGCCAGGTCCATAGCAGAGGCAGGTGAAAAGCAACTATACATTGATGTTTCTCTCCCTCTCTGCCTCTTTCCCTTCATGTTTTTTTTGGAAATAATAAATAAAATCTTAAAAATATGTATATTTAAAAAACAAGTTATAAATACATCAACTCTATATATTGAATAAATGATGTTTCACATATGTGCTCTGCCAGTTCATAAATGTATATAGCTGCACTAATTTGAAAATATTACTGTATTTGTATTGTTTTCATTACAACTTTTTCAAATCACAAGTTCCTAAAAGAGTATTTTGATTAGGCTTCACTTTCCACATCGTACAGTAACCCCGACACCCGCCACAGTTTTGCTTTCCACTGATTTCAGTTATGTATGGGCAACTGCACTCAAAAAATATTAAATGAAAAGTTCCAGAAATAAACAATTCAAAAGTTTTAAATTGCATACCATTTTGAATAGACTGATCAAATCTTGCACTGACCTGCTTTGTCCTCCCAGGGATATGACTCATCACTGTGTCCAACATCTCTATGCTGTACTTGATCCCTACCTGTTAGTCCCTTAGTACCATTTCAGTTATCAGATCCACTGTTGTGGTATCAGTGCTTGTGTTCAAGTCACTTTTATTTTATTTAATAACGGTTCCAAAGCACAAAGCTGGTAATTAGGATATGCCGAAGAGCAGCAATACGTACAGTCTTCCTTTAAGTGAAAATGTGAAAGTTTTTGGCTTAAGGAAAGAAAAATAATATCGCATGCTGTGATTGCTAAAATCCAAGGTAAGAAATAACCTTCTGTCTGTGAAACTGTGAAGGAGAAAGAAATTCATGCTAGTTTGCTGAAAGAGAGAAACCCCATTCACATTATTTTTACTACAGTATATTGTTATAATTGTTCTACTTTATTATTAGTTATTGTTGTTCATCTCTTATTGTGACTAATTTATACATTAAACTCGGGGGGGGGGCGGTTCTTGGAACTTATCCCTTGGAGCAAGGGGAATTATTGTATTTTGCTGCTCTTAAACTCCCTTTTGTGCACTTGATTTAGACATTAACTGACTAGTACATCTCCTGCTACAGCCTGATGAGGTTGCCTACCAGCCAGTTGTTCAGTTTTCATGTTGTTATCTTTGTGCACCAATATTTGTGTCATTATTTGACTTCTTTCAGTTTCAATCTTACTCTTTTATAAAAAGAAGTGGAAAATAGATAAAATGTTGGAATTAGTAACTAGAAACATAGATTTCATTAGCCTAATGCAATTGAATTTTTAGACAAAGTATCAAATCTTAGGTTTCTAATAGATACTCATGGTGCATAAAAAAGAATGAAATTAAAGGACAGGTATGAAATGATGAAAATATATTGTCAGCTGTTGTGCTAAAAGGGAATTTTGCACACAATTTCTAGGAATGAGTTACATTACATGTGGAGAAATCTTAGAGCTTTCTTACATCCAAAAAATTTTCTTTCCCCAGAAAATTTCCCCCATATTTGAAAAATTTGAAAACGACTGTAGTTATATTTCAGAGAAAAACAAATTCTTAGGATATCCTTTCCCCTGGCACAGCATACTTTCCACCCTCTATGAGTGGACATGGACACATTCTTTAGCTCCTTTTGGCTCCATGTAGTCTACCAGTCATTTGCATAGTAGCCTTTTCCCATGCAAGCTGCAATGTAACTGCAAACAATTCTAAAATAATACTTCCTGATGGGACTTAATATATTTCATAAGTCTCCCTTAGCAACACATCTACAAACCACTTCGGTGATGGTTATTCCTGATCATGGATAAAGTCATGCATTTTATGTTGATTTTCACTAGACTTTCTAAGAGGGTCATCTTTCCTGATTTTATTCTTAATTTGGATTTTATTTATCATCATCATCTTTTGATAATGTTCACAATGTTAGGTATTTTTTATTATCAATAATAAAGACTTTATTTATCATTAATTATATTACATTTGAATAGCAACTGTATTATTCAAGAATCATTTTCACAGCCAGGCCTTTTTGTTATCTGATTTTGTGTCAGGGCTCAAAGAAACTGGAAGGAGGTAGAAGAGTACTCTCATTTTCTCCCTTAAATCTTGTGTTTGTACTTGCCCTCAGACCAGATGCTTATAGCCTCCTCATTATTCTAGTTACTTTCTCTGGTGACTGGGGAAAAAGCAATCTTATATAGCACCTTTGAGCTATGTTTGTAAGTCTCTGGAGAACATAGAAATAAACATATTTTGAACCACTTTAAATACTGATCTTATAATTTAACTCCTAAGTGGAAATTTTGTTTTTCCAATTATTCTGGGGCACCTCTCAGGAGCTCCCACATACTCAGGACATGAGCCAATATACTAATTTACTAATTTGTGATGCCTTTGTTTCTTCTCAGTGAGTTCTCGATTGTTTAGGACACCCTTTTTTCAAGTCAGAATCAGGTACCAGAAATATGTATGAACTTGGGGAAAATGTACTGGAATTCAGCTTGGAAAAGTATATAACCTAAGCTTTTGAAAAATTTGGTGAATAACTCCTGAGATGACAATATGTTTCCATTGCAAAAGTACCCAGAAGAGTTTAGTTGAGAAGACCTCGTGATGAAGGTCTTAGAGATGTAGAAAAATATGGAATTAGAAGAGTGATCACATGGATTGGATAGTGCCCACTGAAGCACTGCCTATAGGGAAGAGAGCCAAACTGGGGATTTTGGACACTAAGAAATCCATAAAGTGGAAATACATGATGAGAGCAATACAGTCATTAGATTCTGTTTTCCTCACTGTTGGCAAATGATCCTTATTAGATGGAAACCTTGGCCTGCTTTAACTCAATTCTATTAACATCACATTCGTTTAAACCTCTTGTTCTGATTCCAAGGGCATGGAGCTCCCTTCTGGTTATTACTTGGCTCTCCCCATAAGTTTTCAGGCAGGGTTCATAGGAAATGTCAGCACTCTGTTTCTTATGACAATAGTCTCTCAAGGGGAAACAATCAAGTGGTTTCTACTTATGATAGAGCTTCCCATATAGCCTGTGTGCAGTAGAGAATCATGCCCACATCTCTTGTCCATTTGATTAATCTGAGTTAGTTCCTGAAAGTCTGATTAGTTCTGGGACACCGGTAAGTTTATTTATCCTGGAATGTGGTGATGTGATGACTACACCTGGGAACAGGAGATGAGAGGCTCAACTACCTAGCTGTTCTCCATTCAATAGCAGCTCTATTTCCTTGGCTTACTTTTTTTATTTCTTTGGCTTCTAACTGAAACATGTGGTGATTAGAAAAGGATGAGAAACATTCTTTGGGACACAAATAGCAATAGAACTAGTTGCTCTTTTGTTTGCTGAAACATGGTAGATAATTAAAATAGATCTTCAATTTATTTACATTAAATTATTTTCTTATTTATAAACTGGTAGAAATCTATTTTTTTTTTAATTTTATTGTTGTTGTATTACATCCATCCCCTTTTTGCTCCCCTCTGTCCCCCTCCCCACACACCCATTCT